>JARHVA010003081.1:1730000-2042500 GCA_037957365.1 Torreya grandis
TTTGTGCTATACATTTATAATAAAAAATTGTTCTAGCCTCAAAATGTGATTGATTGTAGTTATGATACATCTCTATTTGTACATTTTTGGCCTTATAAATGCTTGCAAAATGATAATGGATAATAATAATAGGAAAACCAACTAAATAATGGTGTAATTTTAACTATAGATTATGCAATTCCACCAACTACCTACATAACTCCGTAATAATCCATTTATCACTAGGGTACCTTGGCAATTTTATTGGTGTCCCTATAAAACCACCAACTTTGATATGTGTGAAATTCAAGAATTGAATAAAAATACATCCAAAATGGGAAACTGCATCAGATACTCTCTTGGCCTTTAAAGCAACATTTAATTTACAAATTAATTAATAAAAGAAAGCATCATTTACCCTTTTATAGTGCTTGAAGTATTCAAAAAGAGTCAATTGAGGGTAGTATTCATAGATGGTCTCTTTTTCCAACATTCCTTTTGTAATCAGCATAGAAAAGGCTCCATTAAATACTGCAACATATACTAAATATGAAGTCATTTTAAAGTCAAGAGTCTGTAATACATTTCTCAGTTGATGATCAATGTTGTCACTTATCATTCTTGACCATTAAATCATAGAAAAATGTCTATTGATATCAATATCCCTTATGTAAGCATACATCCAAGTGAAAAAGTTCTTAGCATTTTTCTCTTCATTGATTATACATAATAACTGGGTGATATCATCAACTTCTTGGACCAAGTCAGACCTCACTATTTGCTTTGGACACCTTGAGGATTATTTTAGTTTCTTCAGATAAGTAGTATTTATTATCTTGATACAATCTATTGTTTTATTCTCTCATTGATTTTTATCTTTTTCCATTGATAAGTCAAGCACTCTAGGTCTTCTTGGGATCGTCAAACAATACTCAAAATACTAAACATCTAATCTGACCACTACATTGCCTATAGTGTCTTTTACTATCCTAGTGAGAGAATCATAATAATTATCACATTCTAGAACAAATTTAGGTAGTTATGCAGAGGTTGGGAAAGCTACATCTTGCAAGATTCCCTTGTTTGTCATTATTTGCATGAGTGGTGTTTTGATTGTAGCTTTATAACTTTCTAATAACTCATTTATAGAAACATATCCCATGTCAGTATCACTAATTTTAGATAGTTTGGATGCAATTCAAGACTCAATGGGATATCCCTTGTATTCATACTTCATTTTGTCTTCCTTTGACTTTTCAACTCTCTTTGATTTTTTTTCTCTTTCCTACTTGGCCCTAGAACTTCTTTAAGTGCAAGGTCAAGAACTTATTCAATCAGAGTTGCTTCTTCTTCTACTCCTAACATTTGTTGTGACTAACACTAGAAATACTTGGTAAATGCTCTTAAAAACTCAAAAATTATTCCTGTTGGTTTAGAAAAGGTTGAACAACTGAGTTAAGTTATTATCTTGAGTAAAAATCCTAAGCAAGCTTTAGGTATTAGGAATGTATAATAGTAGTAAACATTGAAAAATCTAGGAAACTCATTCCAAGTAGTAGGGTGTTATAATTTTGAGAAGATCTGGGTATTTTTCAAGTCTTCAGGGTTAAAAACCATGAGTAAGTGACAAGCATTTACAACTCTAGGCTTCTTTGGGCAAGTTACCAAGTTTCTTTGGCCAAGTTACTTAGGTTAAAAAATTTGATGAAGCAAAAGTAAGAGATAGTTAGAACTCAAGGTAAGTAATCAGTTGTTTAAAATATGAACAAGCAATGTCCCTTTGAAACTTTGGGTTTCTTAAGACTAATTACTTGGGTTTGAGACTCTGAGTAAGTAACAAGTTGTTCAAAATCTGGGTAGATGATCTAAGTCAAACACTAAGGATTTGTAGAAATGATTCAATGTTTTGGAATTTTTTTTGAGATTTTCGCATGCCAAGCATTTCTAAAGAATTTACAAATTTTAAACATCATGTATACAAAAATAACAAACAATATCAAGAAAAATGAGAAATGATAAAGAAACCTTTCAAAGCAATGCATGAAAATTTAATAGAGGAAAAATGAGATAAACACCCAAAATAGGATCATGAAAACAAAGGAGAAACAATCTAAATACCTTGAATGCAAATAGGTTGTGAAGATTTTGCACCAAAAATGCTCCAAAAGCTCAAACAATGTCACTCAGGATTTATAGGGGCAACAGTTAGGTTAGAAAACTTGAAAGCCAGATGGGAAATGAGGTGGATTTTATAAATTTTATATTAACTCATGCATTAATGACATCTAAGTGACACATGTGAGGAAAGCCATGTAAGCATTTTGAAGATTGTCAGGTTTCATGAACTATTTTGCTTAATTTGGTCTATGAAGTCAAGTAATCCCACAATCCTAATTTTTTATAGGATTATTAATACTTTAGACTTGTGAAACCTTATTTATTTTACTTATGAATTTAAGCAAGTGAATAAACTTCAAAACCCTAGGTTATTCTAATTAGTGTTTTGTGAGTTTTTAAAACTACTTTACTCAGCTTTTATGAGAAGTAAAGTCATTTTGCAATTTTGATTTAAACTGGATGGTGTAACTCAAGTTTGTGAACATAAATTCCTTCACTTTTTTGAATAAATAAACTTTGGGAACCTGAGTTAGCCTAATAATGAATCCAAACACTTAGCTTTTTTAATCTCTTGGAAAGATGGACAAATGGGTTTTATAATAATGACCCAGGTAGATATTTTCTAACCTTTTAGAGCAATTTAAAGCAATTTTGAAAATGAAATCAATTACAATGAAAAATACTAAAGTCTAAGTATTATTTAGGGGATTGAAGTTTGACAAGCACAACTGACTCATATAAGAAAAAAGGTAGAAATTTCAATAGCGGTATCCCAAAATTTCCAAGTGTGAAATTTTGGGGACACCAGGACTTGTGAAATATGTGGGATGACTTCTTGGGTAATTTTGAATTTGATCAAAGTGCTATTTTTTAGTAGGATGATGTGGTTGACAAAATTGGACAATATTGGGGATTAGGATATTCCAAATGGAGCAACCTTATTTGAAGAGTAGAGACAACTAAACTGAAAGTTTGGATTAGTCTAAAAATAAGTATAGGTTGTTTAGGATGTTGTATAGGGATGTTTAAAATTAAAATTTGCTTAAGAGGTAAGAGTCATTTGCATAAAAATTGAATGTTGGTAAAGGACCATGGAATCATCTATGCGCTAAGTATGTATAAGTAGTGGTCACAAGATTTTTTTTTTAGCAATAATTCTTAATTTATGTGTTTATATATAATATTATCTCAAACCTTATAAATCCTAATAAAATGAATCAAATCAATATCAATCACAACATCAACCATCAAAATCTCAAAATAAGCCACAACAAACTTATAATCCTAACAACACACCTATGAAAAATTTTGTAGGTGCAATTAAATCGAATTATGATCAAAATTTCATCTATTCTCAATATATCAATACAAACAAGGTTAACTACCAATGTAATCTTACTCTTAAAAATCCTATCACCAAACCTATGAAACCATATCAATAAGACATGATTGTCATTGATACAATAATTATAAATACAACTAATGTGATATCGAATGATTCATCCACATAGTATCAACCTAAGGATCGATCATCTCTTATCATCAAATCTCCCAAAGAAATTTTTTTCTCAATCAAAATATCATTATGATTCTTACCAAAAATAACATCAATTAAATTTCCTTGAGGTTATCAACACTATACCTTTACTAAATTCCCTCAATAGAAATCATGAGAACATCACCCTACTATTAGAAAATTTTCATTAAAAATTTCTAAGATATAGAATAATCTCTCTCACTAAGTGAAACTGAACAATCTAGTCAACATCCCAATTGGTCCAACACTTAGCAAAGTAGATACCATTAAAACCATATCTCATCTTCAACCAAATAATAAACTCTCTATAAAATTTCTCATGGATGATATGATCAATGATGAAATCTTATTCCAAGCTGATGATCCCAATCTCTTTATTATCATAATAATCAATGATGTTCAAGTGAGGAAAGTGCATGTGGATGAAGATTTGGGCATCAATGTCACTTACCTATGACTAATAAAGGCCTTATGATATTTCACTAAGGATCTTAAGAAAATAAGACAATTGTTTTGAATTTGATAATAAAAACCAAAAGCATCTTGAATGTATTTGGATTCCTCTCATTTTAGGATACAAAACCACATGCACCATGATCATGGTTCTTGATCTCCCACTTTCTTATAGTATATTCTTATGTCACCCTTAGATTCATTACATGAGATTAGTTGCCTCTTTCGATAGTCAATGTATAAATTTCATTCAAAATAATGTCTAATACATTCATGAAGTGGATCCTAACCCATGGGATCTGAAATTACCAAATCCTAAAAAATAATTTCAAATTATTACCACTAACACTATCAATAATGCTCCATTTCCCAAGTTCATTAAAATGCACCTCAATTTTCAAGTCACCCTTTTCAAATCCAATGATTATGAACCAAATGAGTTTTAAAACATTTATAATATAACTAGATTACCAACATACATCTCTAAATGGCTTCCCCCATCTCTTCTACGAGATCAATCCCTTTGTCTATTTGAAAAAGATTGTGAAACTTGACTTCCTTACAATGCCAACAAATATTCTTATGATGAGGACTCATTTGCATTTAATGAAAATGGGGTGGGTAAACTCCTCCAAAAACCAATATTACTCTCTATTTGATATTTTAGCCAAATTAACATTTATGCCATAGACATTTCAAATGAATATCAAATTAATAAAGTGTGCACAACTTGAACCTCTTATGATGAAGATTAGGTTATTTCCTAAGCTCAAACGAGAAAATTGGGCTTCCTTCATTATAACTAAAACATATCTAAAATTCATGATTTTAACCATGATGTCAATTTAGTGAACTTATCTTATGGATTTTATGATCCTTAGTTTGATTTAAATGATGATGGAGAAGGTTTTTCCCATCTCACTAATCCACCTCAAGAAGAACATAGATGGGTGATCCAAAAAATGTCATATTTCACCTCAAAACCCCCAAAATGATTGCTTCCTAAAATTATTTCTGAAAATTTATCTCCCCCTAATGTCATCATATAGGTTGATGATGTTAAGTTTAATTCATAGAATCCTAACTTCATTATCCAAGTTGATGATATTTAGGCTCAAATACACATTCTAGATTCATTGTCCAAACTGATGATGTCTATCTTTAGTATCCTCTATAAATTTTAGATGTCATTGTATAGGTTGATGGTGTTCAAAATTAAAAAATCATACATAACATCATTGACTAGGATGATGATGTTAAGTTACAATCCAGATAGTGCAAATCCATCAACCAAGCTGATGATGCACAATTCTACTTAGCACATATGGACACCATCATCTAGGAAGATTATGCACAAATCTACTCAACAAAAATAGACTTCATTAACCATGATAATGATGTTAAACATATAAAAAAATATATCAACATCATCAACCAAGATGATGATCTTAAAAACATAAAATAAAATCCCAAAATCATCAACTGAGATCATGATGTAGAACAAAATTCAGAAACACATCTTACATATCCAAAATTTAATTTATATTCTAAGGTTTATTGATGTGTGATGAATTCCCATATAAAATGACAAAAAGGTAATAAATACATTGATCTTAAGGTTGATATAAAATATCATGGTCCTTTACACACTCTAAAAAGTGATGAAGTTATCTTAGAACTTATTCACACAAGGGAAGATTAACTCCCTTTCCAACATCACAAACTTGGATATTTCAAAACTAGTTATCCTTATTTTCACAATTTTATCACTAGCACTAATCCAAAAAGTGACCCTGTCTCTATTTACCACTTGTACCATATCAATTTAAAGATTTTATTTCACTATTACTTGAAGTAAATATTAGGTTAGCTTAGGAACACGTAATGGTCCTCGCTTTGTCCTTGTCTCTTCTCTTCTCTATCCTAAATATAAATATAATATTAGTATTGTCCTTGAAAAATACAATGCAACTTCCAATTGTTAATATGAGTGTATGATTGTAATTGATCCCAAAATAGTTTTTCACAATATCATCACTTATTCTAACATGGCCAATGTCTTCCAAATGTAATGAAAATACCCCAGGGAATCTAAATTTGTCACAAATAAATTGTCAAGATCGTTAATGCTAAGTTTATTAAACATGTGGATTACTTTGACTGGATCTATAACACCATCTCCATTTGAAATAAATTCACCATGATTTTACATGTATTGAACCTCATAATATCAAATTTACATGTCCCAAGGACAATTTCCTACTACCCTCAATCTATGTCATTGTTGATTTTAATTTTTTTTATGAGATGATTTCCCTCATGGATGTTTTTTGGGGGCATAATCAAATGCACATCATTCCCTAAGATTATCATGAAACCAAATTTACTACTAATTGGTTCATGTATTGTTATGTCAAGATGCCCTTTGGCCTTAAAAATGCCATGGAAACCTATAAACATGCCACACGCCATATTTTTTCAAGATCTCATTCATAAGATTGTTTTAGACTTATGTGGAAATATCCTTGAAAAATCCAAGTTCCATAAATATCATTCTTTTGATCTAGTAATCATATTTGATCATTTGATTAAGTATAAATTTTAACTCAACACCCAAAAGTGTGTTTTCTATGTTACCTCTGACAAGATTTTAGAGTTCTTGGTATCTAGATTAGGGTTTGACATGGATCCTTCCAAGATCAAAAAAATCATTGAAATGGCTAGGATAATAGCTATCCCTCAAATTCTTAGTTTTATTAGGAAACTTAGGGAAATTAATAGATTCATCATTGAATTGGCCCATCAAACTCATTCAATAAATTCCCTCCTTAAGAAAGTCTTCAATCTTTAGTGGAGTAATGCTAGCCAAAATAAATTTGAAAATATTAATAAATCCTTACTTGAAACTCCTACATTACAACCGCCATCCTATGAGTGATCTCTCATCTTATACATATCTTCTATCCCCATCATTGTTTGAGAAATGTTTGGAAAACAAAATGAGTCCTAAAAAAAAATATGATATCTATTTCATAGTTGTGCATTGATAGATTATGAGACCTTTTACACCAAGGTTGATCGTGATTATCTCATTGTCTATTTTTCCACCAAAAACTCCAATGTTATATGTTTTATCAAAAAACCCATGTCATTGTCCATTCAGACCCTAAGTTGTGCTTGAAGAAACACAATAAGAAATTTAAAGTTAAAAAATTCAATTTCAAAGATTTAATTTTAAAATTAGATTAAAGCTATAACAAAAAAGGTAAATATTCTCAAAAGTGGCTAGGTTCTTACATCATCAAAGACATCCTTTGGACTAAGCAGTTATCATTTACAAAATATTGGAGGGCACATATTCAATGAGCTAACCAACATGAATGTTTCAATAAGTATTGTGCTTAAGGTATGTTATTCATAGTTTTCATTTTGTCCATTTTTTTCCCTTTCTTTCACTTAGTTAGACATTTAGTACATTTCATACTTCATGTTAGTATTATTTTTAGGTTTATTATAAGCCTTTTTTGTTGCATCGTAGGTTACTATATCACTTTATTTCACCTTAGAGTTTATCTTCACCTACTTTAGCATTGCCTTCGGGCTCCATATTTCCATATTTTTTGCTCTTCTTTGTTATTTTTACACCTCCTAGGTTTCAGTTTGTGAGTTGCATTGTAAAACATTATGAAATACAAACATGACCTCTTAAAAAACACACAAATTTTATTATTTACACCTATGAGATATCCCTTATTTTATATTTCCTAATAACATTTCCATTACTTCATTTTATGCCTTATGGCTTTTTTATATATTTTTATCCCTGGACTCCCTCTTATTTTTCATGCCTCTTGTATTTTAACCTCTCATTATTATTTTTTACACCTTTGGGCTCCATCGCACATTATTTTTTTCCTCATGGATCTTTCTCTACATTTTTCACCTTTAAGATCCCTCTTATTTCGCATGCCTATTGGATTTTAACTCATTGTTTTTTTACACCTTAAAGCTCCTCCTTACATTATTTTTAACCTCTTGGATCTTTATCTAAAATTTTCCCTTGATTTCCTCCTTATATCATTCTATGCCTCATGGATCTTATACCACTTATTTTTATGCTGCATGGATATCAATTTGTGGGTTACATTTTAAGACCTTGGGGAATACAACCAAAATTTCCTCACAAACACCTATTTCCTTTACTACCCACTCTATTTTTATCCCACTCCCAATCATAGATAAATGTTTTCATAGAAAGATAAGGCAATGGTTGAGAGTTGTCTTTTGTCATGTATATTCAATTATATTATATTATAGGACAACTATTTTAATATATATACGTCTCTATCATCCAAAATTTACCCTCTGTTATGAAGAAAGTATTAAATCTATCATTCATTGTATTATCTTCCTTATATTATTTTGAAATTGGGGCAGCCCAATTATTCTCATGCTCATTTCTATTTCCCTATATTTTTCACCTCCTTTTAGGCCCCCCAAATTTGGTTTGAATATCACACTCTTTTCTAAGGTACAAGTCTAGGATTATTTAAGCTTCTTAGTTTCTAGGTTATCCTCTTTAGGGGCTAGGTGTAATCCCTCTTGTGTTAATCATTTTAAGCACCCATTGTTGATATTTTGAATTTGTATAAAAAATAAAATAGTTAAATCCAAAAAATACAAAATCCAAAATGTCATAGCAAGAAAATAAAAAGTTAAATTCAAAAGGAAAAAAGGAAATATCAAGTGTAAAACCCCACCAAAATACATGTTCATATCATTGACATGACCCTATCTCAGTTAAAGCTCAAAATCCAAAATTGACCTTATAGTAGAGCTACAGGTCCATTGGAGTGTATTATCCTAGTATATTGGGATAGGTTGCTTCATATCTATCATTAAAACCCCTTATCTTTTCACACAAGTACCCACTATTCATAATTGATCGATGGCTTCGTTAGGGTCCTAAGGAATGGGGAACATGTTAGGACTTGTTCCAAAGTCTTAACGTTAAGTTAGTTTTTTGGTAGGTAATAAATAATTATTGTAAATGGGGCATGCATCTTTTAGTAAAGACATCCCCATAAAATAAACTTACTTAGTTTAATTATTAGGTAGTTTTAATGTTTTATATTTATTAATTAGAATTATTTTACGAGTTGTTTTCCCGTATTTAGTTGGTTATAGGATTAGTTATTTTTACCGATCATTGGTAAAAACTATATAAATCCATGTTTGCATTGTAAAAGGGTTAACGGAGTAAAGACACCCTTATGTACTTTATTTTTTGAAATTAATAAAATACTTGTGCACTCGCACTAAGCGGGGACAAGGTTCAACTTATTTTGGTTCTGGAGTTATCAGTGGTATTAGAGCATGGTTATTTTGGAAGCTTGGTGAATTCGAAGGAGTAAGGTGAAAAATCAATTCACGTGATATCTTTTGGCATGAAATAAGGTATGCCATATAAAATGAAATTTTTTTATTGGTTTAAATGTTTGAAAAATTATTAAATTATTTTAATTTTTCAAGTATTATTCACATTTAAACCTGGATTTTCCATATACCACAGTCTAGTCTTTTTGATCATTTGATACTCCATTGTCTTGTGTTCAAACCTCCTCATCTGGCATAAAAATGAATTTTTAACATTTTAATGTTATTAAATTCATTGTTTTTTGGCCAAAACCAGATTTGTACGGCCTATTTATTTGAGAAAAACATCTGAAAGTTTTCATTCATGGCTGCCATTGTGATTTGCATTCATTTCAGCTCTTTTTAAATCCAAAACATTTGCAAATCTTGATCAAATGGCATTAAAACCTCTATTTTTGTATTTTAAATAAAAAATATGGAAAAATTTGAGTTGTACGACCTATTGTATGGCCTTCCAACACCCAGTCTTCATTTTCAACTCATTCCCTGCAAAAAATACTTTAAAAATATGCCAAAACTCATTAAAAAACAATTTTATCCTCCATGTACAGATTTGTACGGCCTGTAGGAAAGAGAGCAGGTGCAGGAAAACATCTAGGAGCAGCCATGGTGTTCCAGGGAAGAATGGCGCAGTATAAAATTTAGAATTTTATGTTTTGATGTTTCTAAAGTTTTGTTTCAAATATTTGCTATGGCTGGGTCCCACGGGAGAAGCTGGGAAGAGAAGGC
Source organism: Torreya grandis (assembly GCA_037957365.1). Taxonomy (NCBI): domain Eukaryota; kingdom Viridiplantae; phylum Streptophyta; class Pinopsida; order Cupressales; family Taxaceae; genus Torreya; species Torreya grandis. Next base: position 1,740,253 of record JARHVA010003081.1, read on the forward strand.
TGTAAAAAGGGAAAAAGAATTTGAATTTATTTACTCACATTCACATGTAATTTTTTTAATTTTCCCTCATACACAAAAATCTGGCGTAAGTAAAATTTTTTGAGTGTAATGTTTTGAAAATGCTCTTAGAGCAATTGGTTAAGCTTATTTTGTTAGAAGCTTGCAAAGGAGGAGGTCAAGGGTTCAAATCCCTTCTTTTTGGAGAAAGTTTTTTTTTTGCTTTGGAATATGCTTTTTTGAGAAAGGAATATTTCCTTTTAAATTAGAATATTGTAAAACACATACTTATTGTATTGTGTTATTTATTTTTTGAAAAAGGGGCAGAATTCAATCATATTTCTTTTGCGTTGTTGTGGTGAGATAAGGGTGTAATTGGTGAAATAAGGTTGTAAATTGGTGAAATAAGGGTGTAATCATTGATTTTTGGTGTGGTTAAGTGCAAAACCCATAAAAAATACTTATTTTTTCTTTTACGCTTTATGCGGAGGTTAAGTGCAAAACCCCGTAGAAGCAGTGTCTTGTGCAGTGAGTGTGATATTTGTTTCATTTCTTTTGCATTTTGTCACACATTTCTCTACTGCACTTGCTTTCATTTCAAAATGCTGAAAATTCAAAATTTTCTTTCAGATGGTGATAGATTAACAATTTCCAATTATTCATATTGGAAACGATTGATGGAGGCTTCACTAGTGTTTAATGAGTTATGGGATATTGTTAAGAATGAAAATCCCACATTGCCAACAAAGCAGGATAAATTAGATATTTTTTGTTTACATGATTCTAAGGCCTTATCTCTCATTAAATGTTATTGTACTCGTGATACGTATGTTCATATTGAAAATTATCCTCTTAGTTACACTGCATGGAAAACATTGTCAAATTTGTATGATAAGAAACCTAAGCATAAGAAGATAGATATTCATATGCAGTTGTTTACTTTGTCATTAGATGAAGATGGGGATATGGGAGAATATATGTCTAAGTTGAAAAATATCACCACTGAGTACACTAAGGCTGGTTTTGAAAAACTAGATAATGACCTCATAGTTACTTCTTCTTTGAAAGGACTACCAGGGTCCTATAGGATTTTTTTTGAAATGTTGCATGTCTTTGACAAGGTCATAGGCATCACCTTTGATAAGTTGGCTAAGTTGCTCATCCAACATGACCTCTCTCTACCCAAGAAATCCAATAAAATTGAAGAAGCCCATGTTTTAGAGTCAAAGCCTAGTTCATCTTCATCTGGGCATCAAAACAATAGAGGAAATAGTTCTAGAGGGGGTCGAGGTTACAGACGAGGTAGATATCAAAATAGAGGTAGGGGTCATTCAAATAATCAACAATCTAATCAATCACATTCACATGAAACAAGTGATCAAGGACATAGTCACAACTCATATAGGGGCAGAGGTCGAGGTAGATCAGACATTCGGTGTCATAGATGTGGAAAATCTGGTCACATTGCCTCACAATGTAGGATTCCTTTTGATAAAATTCAGAGGCCAAAAAAAGAAACTAAGACTAACTCTGCTCAGTATGCCGATCATGACTATGATGAATCTAGTAATGTTGCCCATGAATCTGCATTCACTACTTTGGGGCACATTGATTATATTGAATATGAGGCTAGAGATGAGCTCACATATGTATGGGTTTTAGACACAGGAGCAGCAACCAAACACATGACATTTATGAGATATTTATTTTGGTCTTATAAGGAAGCTTCTCTCTCTCCAGTTGCCTTAGCAGATAAGTCTATGCATACACCACTAGGACTTGGATCTATTCGGATTCTTCTTCCTAATGGGTCTATAAAATACTTGGAGGATGTTTGGTATGTTCCCACATTGAAAAAACACTTACTTTCTTTGGTAACTATTCGAAAGAAAGGTTATCAAATTGTGCTTGAAAATGGGCTCATTTACATCAATTCAGTGAAGGATGATTATAAAACAATGTATACAGGATATGAAGATGGAAACTTGGTTAGATTGCATTGTAAGGTGCTTCCTCCCAATATAGAACTTTGAGTAGTTGTTGACACAGGTACAGGTACTATGTCTACACAATGGTTATGGCATCTCTACTATGGACATTTGAATATCCACTCTTTAGTGGATTTGTAGAGATATGGTATGGTGAATGGGTTGCCCACTTTTCACAAATATAGTATTCTTTGTGAGTCATGTGTTTTGGGTAAACAAAATCAGGAAAAATTTCCTAAACAATCATCTTGGAGAGCTAACAGATGTTTACAGTTAGTTCATAGTGATGTATGTGACATGAAAAAGTCATCCATTTGTGGGTGTAGATACTTTGTCTTTTTTATTGATGACTTTTCTAGGATGACTTGGGTATTCTTTATGAAAAACAAATCTAAAGTTTTCGCTAAGTTTGTTGATTGGTTACACTTAGTCAAAAAAGAATCAGGTTCACATTTGGCCACTCTTCATTCAGATAATGGAGGTGAGTATACCTCAAATGAATTTTTAGACTATTATCGAGAACATGGAATTCATCGACAATATAGTAATACTTATACTCCACAACAAAATGGAGTATTTGAATGAATGAATAGAACTTTAGAGGGCACAACACGTGCCATGTTGCACTATAAATAGCTTGATGATAAATTTTTGGCCGAAGCTATTGGTATTGCAGTGTATTTGAGAAACAGGTCCCCCACAGTTGCACTTTTGGGACAAACTCCATATGAGGCATGGTATGGGTTTAAACCCAAAGTTAAACACTTGAAAGTGTTTGGATGTGTTTGTTTTGCTATGGTTCCTATTAAACATAAAACTAAGTTGGAACCAAAAAGTCAAAAATGCATCTTTCTTGGTTATTCTGAAGATAAAAAGGGGTTTCGTTTACTTGCACAGGATTTAGGAAAATTCATAGTAAGTTGAGATGTAATATTTGATGAGTTTGGGACTATGACCACTATAGAGATTGATTCTCAACTTGATATATTAGAGAGGAAAAATACAAAAAGAGATAAGGGTTTGAATAATGGGGATGACTCTTCAAAATTATGGTATGAGACTCAAATTCCTTCACTTTCCTCTCTTTCATCTACAAGTTCACAGGTTGATGACTTAGAAATTGTTGAAAATTCTCTAAGTCCCCCATCGAATAATGCACCTAATGAGAATTATAGAGTCCCTAATTTGAATAATTTGTCTAAGTATCCAAAATGGGTTTAAAGTACTTTTTCTGACTTGACAACAGATGAAGTTGGTTTAACAGGTCTTAGGAATTCTCAAAAATAGGTGAAGTATGTTATGGTTGTTACTACTTCTTCCACTGAGCCATCCAATTTTGAAGAGGGATCTAATGAACATGTTTGGCAACAGGCAATGAAATGTGAATATGATTCCATACTTAGCAATAATACATGGGTTTTAGTTGATCCTCCTCCACATGTTAAACCCATCGAATGTAAATGGGTTTATAGGACTAAGTATAAATCAAATGGCTCCATTGATAAACATAAGGCATGACTTGTTGCAAAAGGATATGCGCAACAAGAAGGTATTGACTATGAGGAAACATTTGCACCAACTGCCAAATGGCACACTATTCATATGGTACTTGCCTTAGCAGCACAAAATAGTTGGAAAGTACATCAATTGGATGTTAAAAGTGCTTTTTTAAATGGTGATTTATAGGAAGAAGTCTATATGAAACAACCTCAGGGTTTTGAAAAGGTGGGTGCTGAACACAAAGTGTGTAAATTGACAAAAGCTTTGTATGGGCTCAAACAGGCACCCAGGGCTTGGTATGAGAAAATGGACTCATACTTGAAATCCATTGATTTTCATCATAGTGAATCAAATGATACTCTCTATTTTCGAGTGCAGGGTAAGAAAATGGTGATACTAGTTCTCTATGTTGATGACTTGTTTATTAAAGGTAATGATGAAAATCATAACAAGTCTATGAAGAAGGAATTAAAAGATGGGTTTGAGATTACAGATCTTGGACTTCTTCACTACTATCTAGGCATAGAGGTAACTCAGAAAGAGCATAGTATTTTCATTTCATAAACTAAGTATATTTTTGAGTTATTAGAGAGGTTTGGCATGAGTGATTGCAAACCTACCCTCACTCCCATGGAAAGTAACTTGAAATTGTCTAAGGATGATAGCAGTGCCTTTTTTGATGGCACCACATATAGACAATTGGTGGGAGGTTTGATATACTTGATGACTACCAGGCCCAATATTTCATTTTTAATTGGAATTTTATCTAGGTTTATACATGAGCCTAGAGAAATTCATTGGCATGCAGCAAAATGAGTACTTCATTACCTTCAGGGAATGAAAACATATGGCCTTGAATACTGCCGCAACAAGAACTTCAAACTTGTTGGATATTGTGATGCAGATTTTGGTAGATGTATGGATGACAGAGTGTCAACCATAGGATACACTATGCATATGGGTTCAGCTGCCATTGCTTGGTGTTGTAAGAAGCAGGATACAGTGGCTAATTCATCAACAAAATTAGAGTATATTGTAGCATGGGATGCTTCTATAGAAATTGTTTACCTTCATCGTATTTTTGAAGATCTTCAGGTTTCTCAGTTTGCTCCTACACAGTTATACATTGATAATCAGAGTGCAATCAAGATGTCCAAGAATCTAGTGTTTCATGCCAAAACAAAACATATGGATGTCAAATACCATTATCTACGAATGCTGGTGGCAATGAAAACTCTTGATCCAATATATTTCCCAACTGTCGATCATACAGCTGATATCTTCACAAAACCCCTTGACAGAATCAAATTTGAAAAATTTAGAAAAATGCTTGGTATGTGTCCAAAGACCTGACTTTGGATCATAGGGGGGTTTGTTAGGACTTGTTCCAAAGTCTTAACGTTAGGTTAGTTTTTTGGTAGGTAATAAATAATTATTGTAAATGGGGCATGCATCTTTTAGTAAAGAAACCCCCATAAAATAAACTTAGTTTAATTATTAGGTAGTTTTAATGTTTTATATTTATTAATTAGAATTACTTTATGGGTTGTTTTCTTGTATTTAGTTGGTTATAGGATTAGTTATTTTTACCGGTCATTGGTAAAAACTATATAAATCCATGTTTGCATTGTAAAAGGGTTAATGTAGTAAAGGCACCCTTATGTACTTGATTTTTAGAAATTAATAAAATACTTGTGCACTTACACTAAGTGGGGACAAGGTTCAACCTATTTTGGTTCTGGAGTTATCAGAACACATTGTGGGAAGGTAAAAACCTTTACATTTCCTTGCATAGCCTTAACGATATGATCTATATACTTCATTATTCAACCCAAAATTTATGTTTATTGAGCTAGGTTTGTATGCCATCAATGCCAAAAACTCTTAGTCTTACATAAATGAGTAGAGTGTCTTGTTTGTGGTAAAAAACATTTTTTTCCTCAATATCACCCTATTTTCCCTCCATTAATTTTCTCCCCTTTACAGACAGTCTTGTTTCCAAATATCTTTCATTTTTTTATTTTCATATTCTTTATCTATTTCAAACATGCTAACATCATGACAATATTTGCATTCAAATGTTCCCATTTCAAATTTTGATTCTTAAATATAAAATACATATTATTTATTTAGAGATGCTCTCTTGTCCATTGATTTATTTTTATCATATTCCTACTATTTATGTTTGTGATCATGAAATTTCTCCTTCTTTAGGTTGTTCAGACCTAATGTAGCCTTTACCCCATGGCTATTTGGGTCCATCTCTCTTCTTATCATCTTTTTATTCTCTTGGCTCATCCAAACCTAATCTACCTTTACCTCATTTATATTTGGCCTCTTTTATCCTCTTATCATTTCACACTCTTTTCCATCTTTTGGTCATTTAGACTTAATCTAGCCTGGTGGCACTCATGGCCCTTTTATCATGTTCTCACCTCACACTATTTTCCATCATTTGGGTATCTCAAACCTATCTTAGCCTTTAATATTATGGCCATATGTATTTATTCATTTTTACTATCCTTTTTAAGAGCCTCATATACTTCCATTTTTAGACTCATATGCATACACCCACATTAATTTTATCCATTTTAGCCTATGATGGCTCCAATCAGGATTAAAGTATTTTTTATGCATCTATTTATGTAGAAAGGTAAGCCAAGGTACATATATTTTGATTTTATTTATTTCATTAATTTATTTACATCTCTTACTTTTATTTCGTGATGTTATGTTATTTTCCCAGAACTCCATCTTGAGTTACATTATTGTGACATATGATGAAATTTTGGTGGGGCACATGTATACACCCAATTTTTCACAAACTAACAATTTATATTGGAGGACTCTTTAACCCATAAATATATCTAAGTTAATTTCCTAAGGAGTACACCAAGATCATGGTGGGTTGGTTCATGATGATTTATGAGAAATTCATGCCATATGATTTATTTATTTGTCATGTCAAAGTTTTCATTCCATTTCTAGTCTCCTCTTCTTCTTATTTTTATGTTCATACTTGACATCACTATCTTGGTTGATTGTGTTTTAAAGTGCTTCCCCTTAGCTTATGCCATTGATTAGGCAAGTGAAGTACTATGTCTGCTAGAAATTTTTATACTCATTGGTTAGGTTGATGATGTCAGTGAAGTTTGAATAGTGACTTTTTAGGTTTTGAGTCATATTTATTCATATCACATTTGAAATTTATTACAATAAAGACATCCAATTTGATTTTATTACACACATAAATACACCTTAGTAAGAAGAATAAGAATAATCAAGGATTAGGATATTACACTTGAAGAAGTCTTTTTTGCACAATGTCTTTAAAGATTTCAAGAAGAGAAGTTGAAGCAACAAGGTACACCTAGCCTTTGGAGTCCCAACTAAGGATACTTAGGTCATATTATTTGCATTTTTAGCTTCATTTAAAACATCTCTTATAAAATGCCACATGAGCTAAGGGAGAGATTGATGTGCTAAAAAGTCAACTCAAGGTAAGTATTATTAACTCTATATTCTTTATTTTTTTACTTTTGTCAATATATTATATTGGTATATTATTTTATTCCATGATTAGATTAGCTTATACCTTTTAGTATATTGTTTATCCTTGTGTGGTTTCTTCTTTTATTTGCACCTCATGGTTACTATTTAATGACACCTTTACAACCCTTAGATTAGATATATTTTTGTTGTTTCATAAATTCATTATATTTCCTTTTATTATTTTAGATTATATCTCCTACATATTGGATCTAGTTAGGTATTTTTTTATCATTTCCTTCTACAAATTCTTAGTAATTTTCATGGGAGCTTCATTGCATACAACCCTTGTCTATAACCTCACCAATTTATTAAATGGAATATTGTATATATGTTTTATCTAGTATGGTTTTCTATCTTTTCCTATATTATAGGATACTTATATTACTAACCATATTTAGTCTACATACAAAAAACTACAAGAGCATGAACATTTTATTAACATTTTCCTATACATTTGGGATTTTTATTTAATAAGAATTTTATCTATGGGAATGTATGCATTGTAATATTCATGTTAAGATTCATATTAGAATTCTTCATGAGGTAACACTCTCTAACTCTATATATTATGGTGATCATGGGGTTAGTAGGAATGCATTTATTTTTGTTGGTATTGGTCATGACCATGTTAGAATAATTGGTAGGATATTCTTTGAAGAAGGAAAAATATTTAGTGGAATCACTTTTAGAATTCTTAGTGTTAGTAATAAACATAACACTTTCATTGTTGTTAGTAAATGCTTGAAAATCAAGAAAACCTTGGTCCACGTTGTTTTAGGTGTTGTTGATATAATCCATTTTAAGAATCAAAAGATAACATTTAAAACTGCTAAATGTTGTAAGGAAATTTAGAAAAATGGGTGTGTTTGAATAGTTGTGAAAGCTAATAAGCTAGAAAAATAAAATGTGAAAATGAAATAACATAGCGGTAGAGTAAGATTCACATTGGGTTCACCAAAATATAATGATAGTGAAGTTGATGTGATGAGAGAAGGTAATTTAGAAAGCGAGGGATCCTTGAGAAATTGATAACACTAAAATATAGGAAAGGAAAACATGAAGATATACCAACACAATAGTGGGGTAAGATTCACATTAGGTTCCCTAGAATGTATGTAGGATAAATATGGTCAACAATATAAGGATCCTATAATATAGGTAAAGGTAGAATACCATAATAAATCTAATATGTAATAGATATGTCATTTTAAGCAACATTACAACTTTATAGAAAAAGGTTGTGTGTGAATGAGGGTTGTAAGGGATATAATAATGGAATATACATATATAATGGGCTTGTATATGCCTAATTAGATCCAATGTCTTATTAGATAATAATGTAGAGGTGTAAACTAAGGAAATGAAAAGAAAGACAATGACACTAAGAAGCAATGATGAGGTATCTAATATAATATTTTTAAGGGTGTTACTATATGATAACCATGAGGTGAAAATAAAGGAACAAAGACTACAAATATAAAAAAATATGCTACCATGCATAAGATAAATTAATTATGGAAGGCTAATATATTCACCAAAGTAAATAAATAAAGAGTATATGGTTAGGGAGCTTAACTTGAGTTGAATTTTAAACACATCAATGTCCTCCTTGGATCAAGTGGAAATTTTTGAGAGATTTTGTAGGTGAAGTGAAAGATGGAAATAAAAATACCCAAGTGTCAATAGTTAGGGACTCTAAATAGTAGATGTACCTTGATGGTTTATCTTCTTTTCTTGGTATCTTCAAATATCTTATGCACACAAGTTTTTCTCAAGTGAAAGATCCGTATCCCTCCTCTTATTATATCTAATTTGGATTTGAGTGCATGAGGAGAATGGATTGTATATCTTTCTTATGGGAAAGGATAAATGGGATATATATAAATATGATTCAAATCCCAAAAATCTAAAACTGGAACTTAGTTGTCATCATAAGCTTGACTAATGAAGTAGATTTGTTTTTTTAAATATAGTACTTCATTAGCGTGGTTAATTATGTTGAACAATTGGGGGAGTAGTTAAAATTTTCATTAACCAAGTTGATGATTTCAAGGAGAAACACACAAATAAGAAGAAGAGTATAAATAGGGAATGGGAATTCTCAAATGAAAAATAATAAGATGGCATGGCATGAATGATGATAAATATAATATGTTATTATTCAATAATCTATCTCAAATCACCAATAATTTTCCCACCATGATCCTAATGCACTCCTTAAGATGTGCACTTAGGGAGATAATGCATTGATAGGTCATATGAGAGATATTGTCAGTAAGTAAAAAATGAGGTGTATCTAACATGCTTTTACATATATACACAATCCATTAAAAAATCATTCAAAGAACACAAACCAAGCTCCTTAACCTAAAAATAGTCAAAATATTAAAAATCCTAGCCAAATAGCTAATGTAATTGATAATGCAACAAATCCTAGTGCTTTAACCAATGAATAAATAATAAATGTAATATATGAAGTGTATTATTCCATGCAATGAATTAGGTTACCCAACCTATAATTCACCGAACAACATTCATAAAAATTTATAACTTTTCAATAAAATTTAGTATTTCAAGAAATTTATAAATAAGCCTTAGAAAATATAAAACAAAAAATATATGAAAATAAGACATCATGGCTAAACTAATAATGTAAAAAAATAAAAGCTTTTTCTAATGTCATTGAATATGTTAATGACATTTCTTGATTCATCCACACTATAAAAAATATTAGTGACACCAAAAATATATAAATAAATAAATAAATAAAATATAAATTCAACCCCTTTCAAGGCCAAATCTAAGATAATTCTAATCACCCCTCCTTATATACAAATATATTTAATGAATGGGTCACATTACAGAGCTCTCTAATATACCTATCCCATTATTTAAGTTAATGATAACATCCCCTAAACATCAAAATCACCTTATATAACTATTATTTGACACAAATATCCCTTAACCAACACTAATTAGATAAGAGGTCTAATAGTATGGTCCTCAAGAGATTATCATCAATAATAAAAATAGTTTTAAATTAAAATTGGATAAACTATTGATCAAATTCTCTCTCAAATTTATAATTAAATCCATGATTTATGAAAAAATCATATTTTCATTGATGATTCTCCACTATTTATCGTCAAAATATATGATGTCCATGTAAAGTAATCCCTCATCAATTAAGACTTCATTACATACTTCCTCCCTGTATTTTATAGAGTGCCTTGACTATTCTACCAAAAATATCAAGAATAATTGTAAAACTTGTCAATATTACAACTAAAAACAAAAAAATCTAATGGTTTGCATTTGTATCTCCATCATATCATCTCCTTGAATTGTTAACGTGAACTTGATGATATTCAACATTACACACACTTTTAACTTATTTATTTATTGTATTTAGACCCATAAAATTAAGGTTGTATATTTTTATGCATTCCAATGCATAAACTTTCCCTACTTATGATCCACATATAAAGTCCAAGGTGACACCAAACCTTGGAACTTAGAAAAAGTCGAACAATAATGAGTCTACAAACTTTCTACCTTAGAAGAGCTACCATGTGTACATTTCAACAAATACCAAATATTTAACTATCCCATTGAATCCTTTAGAAGCTATAATGGTCATCCAAATTTAGTTGGTATAATTTCACTTAATCTCTTAAATTACAATGATCATAAACTTGATGATATCAACCTTAAAATCAAACAAATTAATTTTACCCAAATAATTAGCAGCATATTGTCTTTGAATCTAAGGCCTAGATCCGAGAATAATCCAAGTGATGAAATTCCTATTAATAATCCATTAAGAAGAAATAAACCATATTTGCTTGTCAACATTGATATAATGGTTGAATCACTAAATGTTGATCTTGCCACTCATGAATACAAAGACTACAAAACATTAGATGATCCATTTTTGTTTAGTTATGCCTAATAAAAACATGTGGGTTTTTTTAATACAAAGAATCCTTTGATAAGAACTAATAAAAAAAATTTAACTAAAGAATTAACTGATTATCTTTCCTCTTATTTTGATGAAAAATATAACGGCCTACTATCTTATATTATCACTCTTAGTGACATACCACTCCAAAATCATTGTACCACTTTAGTTACTTACATTAGGTTTGCAATGATAAATTCCTCCTCACCATTAATGCTCTGCTTAAAGAGTCTTCTCATTTCTACACTTCCTCTAAGTGAAGTGTACCATCTCATGAATATTTATATTTTTCTAATGGCACATTATCCATGGTCATTACATTGAGATTAAAAGGTTTATCAAAGATATGTGGAGTGATTAGCTACAAAAGAGCACACTCTTGAGGTAGAGAGTGGCAAGCATGCTCAAATTATCCAAAGGGTCATTGTTATGAGTTTCACAACACTTCCATCCACAATGTCATTTGAATTATCCATATCATTACTCAAATATTCTTCACATTAGACAACTTCATCATGTATAAATTCTCACACACACTCAATAGGTTAGTGTAAAACATATCACAAACCCTTGAGACAAAAATTATATCTCAAGGAAAAACCTCCCCATAAGCATCATAGTCAGAGTAATGACCTCTCAATGAGCATGAACATTTTTCACAACTAGAGGAACACATTTTGTATGAGTGATTGTTCAATGAGAACCATAATGAGCATTCACTATCACACAATGTACCAAATTTTGGAGCTTCATACTATGCTCCATCTACATATTTATTTGAGGCTATTCTCAAGGAAATTTTTTTGATGATATTTGAGATAGTTGAGGAGATATTGTTACTAACATAGTATGAGTTGTAGTGGAAGATCTATACCATCATAGAAAAAGTACATGATGAAATTTTGAGGCATGTGTGAGCCACTATATATCTTGTCAACAATTAGATTCATACTTTAATTTTAAAATATTTATCATGTCATTATTCTCATGATTTATTTCTTTATCCATGGTTTATTTCTGAAATATATATATAGTTCTTCTTATTCACTATTCGGTTTATCTAGAATTTATTTGTTTAAGATCCTCTTTTGTCTCCTCAAGTTGTTATTACCATTTAATTCTTATGCTTACATGAAATTCACCTCTCCAAGTTCCTTCTAGGTCCCATTGGGTTCTTATCATATTTTTACCTCTTAGTTTAATCTACATTTTTTCTTACACTAGACTTTTCATGGCATATGTTTATTTTATAATGACATCACTACTTATTTCCCTCCAGTTTTCCAACTATTTGAATTTACCATAATATTCATACACCTACATGATGTTTCATAAATTCACATGTATCTAAAAATGTTATATTTTTCTATTCATTTTAAAATAAAAATTCTTCTCTAGTGGCCAAATACTAGAATAACCTCCTTTTACTATCATATTTTACCTATAGACTACTTAGTTTCCCCTTTGAGCACACTTAGGTCAGAGATAATATCACACCCTTTGCTAAGGCGTAAGTTGAGGATTATTTAAGAATTTTGGCTCCAGGATTTCCTCTATTTCGATAGGTGAAACATCTCTTAGTGATTTCATGATACAAAACACTATTGGTTTTTTGTAACATATTAAAGACATTAGAGAAATAAAAATCAAGAAACAAAGTCAAAATCCATATATTTCAAATAATCATTAGGGTAAATAAAAATACAATCACAACCCAAAAAGGTGTGATGAAAATAATTGGTATGCCTCTTACACTAGTTGATAAATCAAACTCCATAATTGGCCTCAAATAAGAGTCATAGGTCTGTGGAGTGTGGTAGGCTAGTAGAATGATGTAGGAGGCCTCATATTTGTCATTTTCATTTCTTTTCTTTTCATGCAATTATCCAACCCTCATAAAAGCACGTGGATCTAAGATACCTTGATGAAAAGTGAAAAAATAGTGGGAATTAGGCACCTCTACTTTTCATGCATCTTATAGCCTTCATGGGATAAGTTAATTTATTCATTATTTAACAAAACCACAACCTTACAAAACATATTTCCTAAACTTTTCGATGTCAAAATATCCTAGCCTTTCCAAATTTATTAAATCATTGCATATCTTATAATGAGTTCATTTTCCTATGTGGTGCCTCTTTATTTTCCCTCCTCATTATTCCCATTTTCCCCTAGATGGATATTGTTATTATTTAACCAAATCATAATCATCTTCTTTATTTTTCTAAACATGATTCAAATTTGACTCCTTTTGTTAACATTTAGCTAGAATATTATGAGTTGTATTATAACATCTTGGGGAGTCAACCATGCCTTCCTCATGATAAACTACTTCATATTTTACCATGTGCATTTCACCATTTTGTAACATTAGTGTTGGTATTAAATGGTCATGTTCTTCATTAAGAATTTTTTGCACAATATTTTTTTTAAAAACTATTTCCTTTCTTATTTCTTTGTCACATCATTTATCTCATTAGATTTCCTATTTAGGCACTTTTTTCAATTTTTAAACAATTATTTTAAAAGACATTTTCCCCAAATTATTAATGAAGAATGAATACCACATACTAACATACTAAACATTAAAATAAAAATAAATACATGTATACATAGAATCACACATAATTAAATACACACATAATGATACATAAAATATAAATATAATAATTCCAACACTTAGATTATGGAATGGGGACACACTATGCAAGGATGTAGCCTTCCTAAGGGACTGAGCAAGGGATCTGTTATCATCAAAATTTTCACCCCTTAAAGAGGGTTTTCAAGCCTCCTCACTTAAGTGATAGCATGGATACACCTCCAGGTTGTGGATGACCTAATCAATGAGGTGAATCTCTATATAGGGCTATCTCCCTTGATGCTATCACCTTTAAAATTGATACTAGACCTATTACTTGCTTACAAGGGAAAAGGGATATAAAAGATTGAAAATAAAGAAAATAGAGGTGATTAACCAAATTTGACACCCTTCACTTGCCTATACTACACTAAAAACCTGAATAAGGACTAAAATCTATCACACTAACTTAACAAGGACCTTCAGGCAAGAGTTTTTCAACATGGAAGTCATAGCCACTTCAATCTATCACACTAACCTGAATAAGGACTAAAATCTGTCACACTAACTAATGACTAAAATCCACTTCTAAACTATGCAAAGATATCCAAACTCACCATGTGACCTACAGGAAGATAATCCATTTACAAAGAGGTTGGAGAGGAAAAATGAGAGAGAGTGAAGGGACTACTACTAGCAATCATCAATAATTACACAATTACACTAATTGAAATTTTTGAGAAGGTATGAAACAAATTTATTCAACATTAAAAGGCATAGTAAAATTCTATTGTTAAGTAGGGCTTCACCATACTTAGCAAAAATAGCTATAACAAGCCATTCAAAGTAGCATATATAGGAGAATGTGAGAAGGGGAGAGAGATAAGAGGTGTAGGAGATGTATAGACAAGTGTCATCCACCTCAAGTCAGTGACAAGGCCAAATATAAGTGGTGAAAAACAATATTTCCATCCTCTTTAGCATGTGTTACTCAACTTGATGATGAACTTCACCACGTGGCGTAGGAATTCTTGTTTGAAGAGTTACAATGCACTTCTTGAAGGAGTAGTTATAACTTGGAAAGTTGACACATGGCATATTAACCTCATTAGAAACCTCCACACCACTATAGGATCTTAAATTATTATTCTCAATTTTATGGATATGAGGATCAAGTTTCAAGCTTCTTCTTCTGATAAGAACCTACATTTGATTGAGAAATTTGCTTGATTCAAGTGAAAATCACAAAAACAAGTCTCTCTTTCAATCCTTAACTTAGTTATTTTATTGAAGACTATTATCACAACTTTAATAACTATTAAAAATCCTATATAGGATTATTCAATCCTTTTTCAAGTTCAAAACCATCTCCAATACTAAGGTACAGGTGCATTAGGTTTGATAAAAACTCTTGATAACATGTTTGCTCAATACTAGGTGTCTTAAACCCTCTAAATGATGTTGAAATCACTATAAATCCTCTTCATGAGTATTTATAAACCTATTCCCTTGCCTTATATAGGTCATATATGGTTTAAAGATACTCCATTAGGCATTACTTAGTCAAACTCCATGAAAATTCTTCAAAATTTACCTTTTTAAGATTGCAATAGTGTACTTTAGGCCAAAATTTAAACAATAGTACCTCACATATGCCAAAATAGTGACTAATTTAGGTGTTTAGATGTTTTTATAGTTTTTAAAAATAATTTTTATGCCATATAAATCCATTTGAGTCACTTAGAAGGCCAATATTATCCATTTAGTCTCTTGCAGGGTTTAAGTAGGCCTATCATCCTAACAATTATTGATAAAGGTGAGGGCCATAATATCTGAAAAAATACCACTAGGTTTGAGTATAGGAGGCTTAATAACATCTCCAATAGTCACTTTTCCCCATGAAATTTCCCCTACAATTTCTCACATAAATAAATTAGGCTTCTCAGACAAAACATGCTTGTAAAAGAGCTCAAAAAAGTGAACTTGATAGGATAAGTTATGAAAATGATTGATTTGAGTTATGAAAACCTTGGTTAGGTATATATCACCTATATTGACCTATTAAAGTTGTATATTTAATAATATGAACTTTCCAACCCATTATAACCTTACTTAATCCTTTGTGAGGGTTTGTGGGCAGCCTTGTGGACATTACCCTAGCAATCTTCATTTAGCATTTTCTCTCCACTATAGTGTGCTCAAAATTCATACATATATATTTTAATGTATCACTCACATTTTGAGACTTTAAAACTCTTCAAAAAATTGTAATTTTCTTCATTTTTTCATACTCAGACCTGTGTGTGACCATTTAGGCCTTCATATCATAACTAGGCTTCCTGACCTCTTCACTACCTTCAGTCATCTTGAAATTTTTTTGAAGACATTTTTATAATTTATAATGAATCATACATGTTATTTGTCCTTCATCAACTTCATGGTTTCAAACAACAACCCACCTTCTCTTCAATTCTCTGAAACATACATGTAGGTGTCTATAGACTGCACAACTACAAGTTTGGAGATGTATTCTCTTTTCATTGGAATTTTGGTAGTTTTTATTAATACTATATGTTGTATCATGATTATATTTAACTCTATAAAACCTTTTAGTCTTCTTCTCTCCATCACAAGGAGGTACCTTTCCTCATTTTTGCTTGACAAGCCTATAGGTCTGCATTAGACCTCTTACCTGTAATATGAGGGTTTTCTTCTCCTTTTGGTCTTATGAAAACTTAGTGGTCTAAAAAAATATTGTACGTTTTATTATTTTTCTTCCTCACCTCCCTATATACCTCTTATATCTATCATAAGTTTAGCCTTTCTTGAATTTAGGCCTATAATAGGCCCGTAGGTAATTATTTTAGAACTGAGCTCTATAGGCTAAAATAACCTTCTTTAAGGGTTTTTAATGAAATTACACTTCAATTTTATTTATTTTTTATCTCTACACCTTCTTGGTTCTTCAAAACCTCATCACCAACATCCACTTTTGTTCTACTACCTGTTGACAGGCCTATAGGCAGTCCTTTAGGACTAAACCCGTCTTTTTTTCCCTATTTGGTCTTCTTTAGCCAAATTAGCCCACAAAAAAATTATGGAAAAAATTAAACATTATTTAGTATCCTTCTCATCTTTCCATGTGTTTAAATCACTTTGTGTATCCACTTGACATCCTCATAGTCCTTTTTCAAACTTACACAGTCTATTTAAATTTACATAGTCTTTTTGGATGCAAATTGAGTTAAGGTTTTAAGCTTTCAGGTTTCAAATGTAATATTGTTTGAACAAGTACCCAATGATGATGATGTAATGGAGGGAATTTATATGTAATTTACATTTATCATTCCTAGTGAAATTATCTGGTGTAATAGATTTATGTATAAAATTATATATATCAAAAAACCAGAAAAATACATTTTATTATTCACTCAAGAGACTAGGTATACTTTCCACTGAAACCCTTTGATGCCAAGAGTGACCTACAGGTCTGTAGACTTGTAGGTTCATAATCTTCATTTAAAATTCAAAGCTTGCCACCTATACTACCATTTATAAATGTTTTTTAATACTTATCTAAATATTATATTACCTATTCAAGAGTTTTGGATCATGAAAACACACCCCTGTTTAACAATATTTCTTCACCATGACTACAAGTTCCAATAGTCCAGATGTGTATGTAAAACTCTATATTCTCTTTGAATTCCATTGACTCAATGATGTATTTATATGGTTGAGAAGTATTTATCAATTTTAATCCAATTATATACATCTCATTTCTAATATTACATGCAACAAGATAACTTCAACTTCTTTGCGCACAAGACTGCCATGCTCAAACTACCAAATCAAGACCATTTGACATTGTACCAACATTGAACATGAGGAGACTTGATAAAAAATGATATTTAAGGGGTATAGTAGTGTTATATAGATCCTATACAAAAATTTTCATGCATTTAATTAGCTTCATAACCCTGAATTTGAATAAAACTGACCCTGATGGGGTTTTTAGTCCTTTTATGCTCCTTAACTTCTTAACAATTATAAACGAAGTTAAGGATACTAAATAGAGGGAAAATTCCACAAATTTAAATTTAATTATGGTACCTTCCTATGGCCAAGATATTGGGCTCTAACTCTCTCTCCTCTGAATACCATTCATAAACTAGTCGCCCTTTATAGGCTACCAAGAAGATCGATGGAGAAAAAGAGTGGGTTTTTGCATTGTTTGTATTTGTATCTCCATTTTTTGTATGGATTTGGGTTAGAGAAGACCATACAAACCTTGGAATAGTTTTTACCTTGCCCACCAACATAAACCCTCTACAAAAGATCTCTAAAATCATGCTTTCTTTAAGAATTTGACTATTATGCTCTTTGGAACTACTGAATATGGTGAACCAAGTGACTCTTCATCTTCTCCTAACCTATATGGATTTGGAAGAGGTTGAAAAAATGTTTCACACCTTTCTTTGTCTGTATCTCTCTCAATAACTCTTCATTTGTATATTGAAAAATGATAAATGGTAGTTACAAGAAGACTTTCAATGTTAGAAAGTAGTTACCAATGCACTTGGGGAAGATGTATGGACACATACAAGTATGATGTCATCATTTGATGCTAGATGACTTTGAAAAACTTCTATTCAAGGATAAAACCTTCATATTTTCTATTTATTATCAAGTGTCATATTTAAAATTGGAAAGCACAATGAGACTAAAGTAGTAAAATGCCTTAATCTTGTCAAAAATACCTTAAACTCTCCAAACTATTTTAAAAATAATGTAATCAACTTACTAGTTTTGTTTTTTTGACAAATTTAAATATATTAAAACCATGGTTGTCTTGGAAGGGTCACCACCTTGTCTCCTTGAGCATCCTTCCTCCTTGAATTAATTTCCCACTTACCTTAACTTTTTCAAACTCACCTTAAACAATGATAAACACATAATGAATACCATAAATAATGACCATTTGATGAAAAGATAAAGTGACTTAACTCAACTACCAACTAGACCATCATAAATGACCCAGTAAGTTGTCAAGAAGGCACATTATCTATCAACTTAGATCATTAATGACCAATACAAAGCCTTCATAATGGCTATCAACAAAGTTAATATCAAGTACTTCAAAGTTTCAAATGATTCTCATTCATGGTATCCAAAGTTTGGCTAACTTTTTTGGTAACCTCTTAGGATTTCATGCCTACCATGCACCTTAGATCGGTTGCCTAGTCTATCCATTAGGCTATGGATTCATTTTAAATCAACACGGAACATGACTTGACCTTGACACTTTACACTTGACCTCGTAAAATAACTGAAATAGCTGATTACCTTCACCAACATGAAAAGACAAGAAATACACACACCAAAGAAAGACACACATAATAAATCAACATGATAAAATAGTGTACTACAAATTACATAGAGGGAAAACAAGACAAGAAACTACTATGTAAACTAACCTATCAAAATTGATCCTTCTAAATCAAGACAAAATTTCCTTAAATCACCTTCATGTGATGAACAAGAATGATGTGTAAGCTACTAATTAGAATTTTTTATTGCTTGACCAACTCATTTTTTGACCCCCACTTTATTTTGCTTAACCTCAAATTGAGCAACAACAAACATGTCTTCAATAAATACAAATTCATCTTGATCTTGAACTCTTACCTCATACTGTTATCCATCTTTGGTAATATGAGAGACCTCTAATGTGACCATGGTTTGATTTATAAAGACAAAAATAGCCTTAACTTTTATTAGTCATTTGAACTTTGTCTCTTTCTCATCTTGAAAAATTTCATCATCATCATCATCATAGGTTACCACATCATGGATTTGAATTTATTGGACTTTTTGTCTTGCTAGGATCTTTGTACTTCTCATCAATAACTTTCTCTTGTTCTTTCTGAGGTGCTAACCTACCAAGCTCTTCAAATTCCTTGAACATGTCCAAGTAGGACTACAAAATTTATTCAAAACCTCCTTGAACTTGTTCATGAGACTCAATAAGATCATCAACCATGGTTTTCTCTTCAATATCCATCTCATGTATGTCTTCACCATGTTCATTGTCCAAAACAACAATCTTAGCACTCTCGTCATGGGATGTAGGTTCACTATCCAAACTAGAGCAAAACTTTTCTAGCTCTTCCTATTGTCACTTGTATTTATATCTTTTGAGGATATGTCTCAGCTCTCCTCATCCAAGTGGCCCAATGGAAACATCTTACAAGTTGTGGGTAATCAATAGGTGAGATGAATCTCTAGAAGGGCTATTCTCTTGATGCACTCTTTGAAACACCTTCTTACTTATCAAATTTGCATGAAAAAGGTTAATAAGACAAAATAAAGAAGTTAAAATGTGATTCACCAATAATGAGTTTTTTCTTATTCAATGAACTTATAATACTTAGAGCAAAGCAAATATTCTTTCATAGATAACTCACAACTCAAGATAGATTGTTACATGAATGTTTCATATGCTAGGTTTAAGAGGTATATTTGATGTTTATGAGGGATAATTAATGATAATTTGGATAATATATTCATAAACCACTTCTAAAACTCTCATACACTAAGAAATAACACTAAAAAAAACCTACAACAATTACTCTTTTGCATACTTGGTGGACAATCAAAGACAACATACTAGAAAAGACCATATTTTACCAGATAAGATCAACAAGATTTTCAACCAGACTTAATTATGCAAAATTTAAGTAGGCATATTCACTTTTTTATTACTTCAAGAGACATTCAAATACAAAATTTTCCAAGGTTTCACCATTAACCAATGGAGGTTGCTCAAAAGAGCCCAAAAAGTCACTCCTTATAGCATTTGGGAGAGGAGTGAGAAAAATTAAGTCCAAAGGTCACTTGGACACTTTTCATGTTGATATAAGGGTTGAAATTTGCATTAGAATAGGATTTGAAACTGACCATGCAATTTTAGAAAGTACAAGTGTCAATCCAAGGCATGAAACTCTTGGAATATGGCATGAAATTTCTTGTGCTGGATCAAAAAATTGCCTTCATCATCTAGCTCTATTATAACATCCTAAAAAAAAATAGGGATATTTATAATGATTTTAATAATAGGGAGGGGTTTTAAAAATGCTTTTCCATGCATTGGTTTCATTTTTAATCACTTGGATTCCTC
The DNA here is from genome assembly GCA_037957365.1 of Torreya grandis. Taxonomy (NCBI): domain Eukaryota; kingdom Viridiplantae; phylum Streptophyta; class Pinopsida; order Cupressales; family Taxaceae; genus Torreya; species Torreya grandis. Next base: position 1,761,009 of record JARHVA010003081.1, read on the forward strand.
TAAAAGTGAGCCATCATTGCCTGCAGTTAAAGAAACTCCTTCTTTCACACACATGGATTCCAAAATGGCTTTAGTTTCTCATTAAAATCCATAAAATGATGTGTATTACATGTTTCAATTCCATCCATGGTCTTAGAGGAATCAATCACACCTTAAAATCATCCTACTTAAATTTTTCTACTCTTCTCACTATCATGTTCACTATGCCAGTTTGACTGGCTGAGATGGAGCTTCTAATAAGAACACTTAGGATATTTTATGTAGTATGAAATTTTCATAGTGAGTTATAATAAGTACTAATCTCACTCTCACAATTTATTTCTCCTCTTGAAAGTCCCTATAACCTACAAAATGCATAAAACAATCAAATAAATCCATTATGTACCATGTTTGTATAGGTAGGGTAGCACCAAAATTGATGAGGTGGAGTATTTAAGAGTCTTATATAACCTTGAACCACTGTAATGGTCATTTCATCCCATTTGGATAACTCTCCCTCTTCATTTTCTCAATCAGGTCCTTAACCAAGGGTTAGCAAGGGTTTTACGTCTTCTAGGATCTTAATCTTTGTTCATAAAGCTTTGACATTGTAACTACCAACCAATTTCACTAAATAAATTTTAAATACCCATTTCAACCTAATTAAATTTTTTATACTTCCATATGCAACCTTAGAGAAGATATAAGCACCCAAAGTTAGCCTATCAAGCTTTGACCTTCATTTCCTGTAGGCTTAAATTGGCTCTGAGCCTCAAAAAGGATTATTTATGTTTTCTCTACAAATTGGAAGATTTAAAACCTCTGTAGTGACCTCAAAAACATTCTCCAATAGGCTATAATTCCCACTTAATGATATAAATGGCATTTACCCCTCATTTAGATATTAGGCTTAAACCTTATCTAACAGGCCTGACTACAAATTTGGGATTTTATACCATTTAGTTGAGATTATCTCCTCTTTTCTTGATTCCTAATGTTTTAATAGGTATTATCCAACTTCCCACACCTTTTAATAATGTTTCATTACATTTTGGTCCACTTTTTCTACTTTCCTTCACCAAAAATGTAGGCCTTGTTCACAAGGGAGTGCCCTATATTTGAGACAAAATAGAGGGAACTTCGCCTATCTTCCTAGAAAATACAAGTGTTTTAGGGGATTTACCTAGAGGTAAAGAACTTATAAATAAAAATTTATCCTCTGGTCATGTCATTTGACATTCCATCCCTTGAAAAACCCAAAACAGACCCTTGTTCAGATAGACTGTATAGGTTGTAAGATGTAGACTGTGTATGTTGCTTCATAGTCTCTTTTTTAAATGATTACCATTTGTGAGATAATTTTGGGATTTTAAACATCATGTATAATATTCTCTAATATTTTTCATCACTCTAACCTAATACATAGCCTTCATACTCCATGCTTGGTCAAACTAAGCTCCATCTCCTAACTATGTTTTGTGATATGGAGTGGTACCTGTAGGTAATCATGCTTTCTTAAACCTTAAGCATAGTGTATAACAACCTTCTTAGGTTCAATTATTTTCATTTATACTTATCTATACCATCTTTTTCTCACCCTTATGCATTGGTAACACTCAATTGTCATGGTCAAACATAGTCAACTGAGTTGGGAAGGGTAAAAGCATGTAGATGAAGACTCCTCTTTTGAAAGGTTATACATCACTATTAAATTTCATAAACCATTTTAAATCATATATTTTATTCTAAAATTTTTTATTTCATATTTAAACCTTTGATATAGATGATGCTCTCCTATAGTCAGCTATAGGTGTGTATTTTACATGATAAGACACCTATAGGTGTATATGATACCTGAAACACTACATATCAACATTATTATAATGATACTAATGTTCATTGTTACACCCTTAAATCAATTCATAAACCATTTTAAATCATCTCTTTTCTTCCAACTTTAGTGATTCCATATTTAAACCTTTGCTATAGATGATGCTCTCCTACAGTCAGTTGTAGGTGTGCATTTTGCATGATAAGACACTTGTAAGTGTATATGAGACTTGAAAAAATACATATCAACATTATTTTAATGATAATAATGTTCATTGTTACACCCTTCAATCAATAAGGCCATTCAATAACATGAGAGTCTACCTTGTTTTCTCTTTAGGATATCAATGGCCACTCAAAGCTCAAGTCTTGTATATGTCAATTGAGAAACTCAGTGCTTAAATGGGCAACTTTGAGCCCCCAACAATCACCTTTCACTAATCCTCTTGGCTTCATTTTTGGCATAAATCTTATCCTTCATATATGATACAAGATATGGTCATCTATATGTATCATAACTCTTTGTAACCTTGCTATAGGATATCCATAAAATTGGCTTGGACCTCTATTTTCACTTTTTAGGGAAAATGTCCTTGAACTCAATCATATTATGTTTGAATGTGATCCATACTTCCAATTGCCCATTTGAGACTTAAATAAGGTTTTTAATGATCAAATACATCTACCAAGATTCCAAGGAAGGTTTTTTCACTTGTTTCAACTTCCCATACAAGATCCTTAATAGCTATGTGATGCCACCTATATGTGGGTGTTTTCACATACATGCAATAAAGCAAACTTAGGAAATATGCAAGATATATATGTTCATGATAAATTATATATCCTCACCAAGATTTAAAAAATAATCTTAGCACTCTAAAATATTAAAACACTTATCAAAACTCCCATCTCAGCATGACATCATCAAGGAGAGACTCATGTAGGTGCATTTGAGTTGTATGTAGGAAGTGGATAAAATTAGAGTAATGTGTGTAGATGAATGGTCTTGTCAATAAAATTAAACTCATTTAAAATCCCTCAAATTTACATTTTTCACCATGGGTATCTTGAGACAAGTCTCAAAACATATGTTCCAATATGATATCCTTTTGCAAACACTTGTTACAGAGCAGACAGGGATAACTAGTGATTAGTTGGTGTGGTGCATGAGCTTGAAACAAACCTTGAATTTTCCTCAAACATTAAAATGAACTATATTCAGATAATTATGACTTTAAAAAATTGATACACCTTCATTATGATTCCATGAATAATCTAGGCAGGTCTCATACATGTGATTGCAAGTGAGAGTGAGTGAAGAGTTGACTATGAGAATGGCAAGATTGAATGTTTGATCAAAGCATGGTGTGATGAAAAAAAACATGAAATTAATTTATCATATGGAATTAATACATGTTAATCATCACATCCCATTCACAAATAAGGAACCTTTGACTAACACCTCATATGGTTGCACCTTCTTAAAACATGAGATGATTTGCCTATAAAAACATCATGAAACATGAATCCAAGAAAGGAGATAATTTTAAGTGGAATCCAACATCATATATATTCAACATCACTAATTTTATTGTACAGATTTATCCAAATTAGAGTAAAACTTATAGGTTACAAGAAATAGTGAGCAAAAAAATATAGTCAACTTGGTAGAGATGATTCATAAAGCATAGTTGACCAATCCTTAAACACTTATTATTAAAATAAATAGATCTGAGTTTAATATCACTCCCCAAAGGCATTTTGTCTGAAACCTTTTCTATTGGCCATACCAAGCATGAACCTGCTAACCATTTCTATGTGTCTAAAAGGGTGAAGAAGGAACATAATGGTTTTAAACATTTTTTATCACTTAAAAATCATGTTAAGAATTGATATGAGTCTAAGGAAGATTAATATATGTTCCATGACCTTATCTCATGTGTCACCCTCCCTCATGGGTCATACAAGTGCCAAACTCCTCCTTTTTCAATTGATTTCTTGATCTTCAGTTAGATAACCTACAAGTTTCAAATGGGATTGGCATTCTTGATAGGGAATATGACATCTTGAACATTTTAAAGGAACTTAGTACACTTAGATACCTTTAAAACCATGCCACTTGTATTTATGATCTCTAAATGGCTACTAAGTAACTGAAAATGATGTATAAACTAATTGGACCATGACTAAGGCTAAAAAGGTATCAAATTATATCAAATAGACTATAACATACCCTAAAACAAAATATTAGACCCATAAAATATCTTAAAATCAATATTTTACCTATAAGGGACCTAATTTGATCTACAAGGTCAAATTTGATCAACAAATTAGTGACTCATAGGGGTAGTATGCTTGCCATACTAAAGATCAATAGCCTTATGTATCCATGGAATAAGGGTGTCAATGAATTATTGAATACAACTAGTAATTAATTTCCTAAAACACACACAAAATAACCACACCACACAAAACAATACAAAATAAAGAAAGACACTAACATGACTCACACATGTACATTAGCACTTAGGGAAAACAAAAAGTAGCAGCTATGTACAAAGAGAGAGGATAACCTTAGTTTCAATGCTTAAGATAGATCCCATTGTCTGGGATATGAAACTCCTATCCATCCAACTTTGAGATTTGGAAAGCATTATGTTGCTTACATTGAGTGATGACATAAGGATCACTCCACAAAGCATCAAACTTTGTGTGTGTTTTAGACTTAGCCCTATCTTCATCCTATTTTAGAACAGTGTCTCCTTCTTGGAAGGTTCTTGGCATGGATTTATTATCAAAATATCTCTTTGTTTGATCTTGACGAGCTGTCATAGTTTGCATAGCTTGGTCCTTTATTTCTTCAAGCTCCATCAACTCACATAATTTGACTTCCATGCTTTCATTTTCCATCAACTCTGGCTGGTAAGTGAGATCTAAATCTAGTAATTCAAGTGAAGTAGGAAATCTAGCCTCTCTTCCATAAACAAGTGTATATGGTGAGTTTCTAATGGCTCTCTTGGGGATGATTCTATCAACCCAAAGAGCTGTCTTCAATTTGGAATGCCAAGTTGTTTGGTTATCCTCCATTGTTCTCTTGATAATCCTAATTATATTCTTATTAGTGGACTCAACTAGTTCATTCCCTCATAGATAATAGTTGGATGAAGTACTAAGATAAATACCATGTTTTAAAGCCCACTCACTTGTCTTCATTCCAAGGAAAGCTAATGCATTGTCTGAAATTATTGTTGAAGGAGCTCTAAATATTATTATTATGCCTTCATAGAAGTCTAAAACTAAAATTACATTTTCTTCCTTAAGATTTATAGCCTCCACCCATCTTGTAAATTAATCTGTAGCAGCTAACACCCACTTGTGACTAGCACTAAAAGGTGGGTTAATTAAGCCTATGAAATCTAGACCCCATTGCATGAAAGGTTAGTATACTTGTATTGGATGAAGATGTAAGGTTTCAAGATTTTTTTTTCCATAAAAAAGGGCACATTTATAACATTTTATTACCCAAGCATGGGTATCTTTAAACAAACTAGGCCAAAAATAACTAGCTCTCATAATCTTGGCAACTGTAGTTCTTAGAGCAAAGTGACCACCTATTGGTCCATCATGAAACTCAAAAAATATATTCTCAACCTAATCTGATTCAACACAACTTAGTAGTACACCTAATAAATATTTCCTAAACAATACTCCATCAATAAGTACATAAGGGATAGATTGTAATTTTAAGTACCTTCTTTTGGCTCTATCTAGGCCTTGTGGATATTCATCAATTTGAAAAAAAATAAATCATTTCTTATGTCCAACTCATCATTGGTGAGGATGCAACTATCATAGGATCATATTGAAGGATTAGAATAGCTTCCCTTTTTTCCTTCAAATTTGAAGCAATGTGCTCACATAATCCTTTCCCTTCCACTAGCTTGGTTTTCTTAATTTCTACATCATACTTCATTAATTTTGTAATCCAACTAGCCCTTTTTTCATTCAAATATTTACTCAAAATAAAGTATTTGACATTAGGATGAGGTACCAATATATGAATCTTATTGTTAGATAAGTACTTTCTTCTCTACATAAGTGTACCTTACCTCATAGCCTTCTAATCCTTGACTAAAGAAGGCAATAGACTACTCCAAGTTTTCTTCATTTGATTGAGTGAAAATGGTAGAGATTAATTATTCATTTCTAAAAGTATACGAGTTAAAATCCTTTGATAAATCAGGACTTGAAAGAGTTGGATCTTGAACAATAGTTCGTTTGATCTCTTCAAAACTCTCTTTCCTTCTCCTTTTCCAAGTAAACACTTCATCTTTCCTTAGCATAGAGGTTAGAGGCTTGACTAAATTATCAAAATTATAAATAAACCTCCTTATGAAATTTATTTTTCAAAAGAAACTTTACAAACCTTTCTTATGTTTGGGTAAAGTCAATGTCAAGATTGCACTCACCCTTTTAGGATTTATGGATAGACCTTTCTTTGAAATAATGTGTCTCAAAAGTTTGCCTTCATGAATAGAAAACACACACTTATTTGGATTAATATATATTCCAAACTCTCTAAATTTCTCAAAAATATTCCTAAGATGATTCAAATGATCCTTTTCATCCTTGGAGAATATTTTGATATCATTAAGATAAACTAGCACTATACCATTTATTAGGCCTTAAAAATCCATATCTATTACATGTTGAAATGTTACCCCAGTATTATACAAACCAAAAGGAATTTTAATATAATCATGTGTGCCCCATTTATTGGTAAAGGTTGTCTTGTATTGATCTCCTTCCTTTACCAAAATCTGATTATACCTTGAATAACCATCAAGGAGTGAGAACCTTTCACTACCTACCACAACTTACAAAATTTGTTCCATAGAAGGAAAAGGATAATGATCCTTCAAGGAAACTCTATTCAAATCTCTAAATTCAAAAAATAACCTAATTTACCTATTCTTATTCTTTATTGGGACTAAGTTTGCCAACCAATATGAATTCTTAATAGGAAAAATGATTCTAGACTCAATCAACTTTGTAAGCTCATTCCTCATAAGAGGCTCAATCTTAGGATTGATTGGCCTTTGCCTTTTCTTGATAGGCTTAGAATTCTCATCTAACTCTATGATATGTTGAACTAAATTTGGGTCAAAGACTTTTAAATCACTATATTCCCATGCAAAGATATCAAAAAATTCTTTTCATAATTTAATAAAATCATACCTTTCTTCTCTAGTACACACCTTCCCAAGAGCAAGCAAATTATATTTGAAGATTTGTACTCTTTAATAGTTTTATTGTTTAGTAGACATGATTAAATTTTCCTTCTTCAACTGATCATCATCATTGAAAATACTCGAAATTTTGACTAAGCCCTTGTAAGCTTGTTTGTCTTCAATTGTACAATCTGCCCTTCATATTACTGTTGTAGTTTGGACTGGTTTTTTAGGAAAACTTAGCCTCCTCTTATAAAAAATAATTATTTATTGGTAACTATCAAACACTTGTCAATTAGTGACACGATTAGGTATATATGACCTTACAATCACTTTGATATGAATCTAGTTCTTGTCATCTCTTATCTGTTTTAAAATATCAAACTAAGCTCCAATGGTTTCCAACCTATTAGCATGTTTGTTATCTTCTCTTGTTATATATTGAATTTTAAAAGCTTGGAAATGTTATAAAATATCCCACACTCTATGCTTATAAGACTTAAGTAAAGAGTTATTAGTCATATTTTGACCTCTCACTTGATTCATAACTAACTCACTATCATCATAAACTTGTAACTTTTTCACACCTCTCTTTCTAGTCCACTCAAGGCCATGAATGAGGGTCTCATATTCTACCACATTACAAGTACAACTAAAGTGAAATTTAAAAGTAGAGTAATACCTTTCCTTGGATGGAGATACTAACATTGCTCCACCACTTTATCTAACCTTGCTTCTTGATCTATCAAAATAGAGTTATCATAGACCATCCATAGTCTCATTTGGCTTCATCAAATTTGGCATGAAAAAGCCTTCTTCATGAAGGAAATAAACTCCAAGACCAGATTTTCTATGAATTTATAAGGATCATGTTCATATTGTTCAGCTCCCCATTCATCTAGATGTATATCATAAACTCCTTCAAGAGAAGAAGTTGGAGATTGATTCATGTGAAGTTCTTCCTCATCAAGAATAGCATAATTGACATTTGCAACCTTAGGCATATAGGGTTCTAAATGATTTTGATGAATAGGTTATGATTCAACCTTTACCTTGGCACCATAATTTGTTCTAAAAACCATATATGAATAATTTGCTACCAAGTATCCAACTTATCTTGGCTATAAACTCTCTTGACAAATAAAGAGAAAAGTAAGGGGGTAGATCTGCAAAAACCAAATCATGAGGGATGGAGAAATTAGGAAAATCATGTAAAATCAAATTTAGATTCTTGAATACTCCCAAGTTCTTTGCTGGTGACCCATCCAATTGTAAAACTCCTTTAGCCATTGGCTCATACTTGAGGCCTATTTTATCCGATATTGACTTAGGCATAACTGAAGTACTAACCCCACTATTTATGATATAATTATGAACTAAATAATTACTAATGATCAAGGATAGATAAAAAGGAAGAGTCTTATCAGTTTTATTTACTTGTCCATCAATGGGTTGAGTTCCATTCACCAAAAAAACATTTTTAGTCCTTGTTGATCCAACTGGTTTACCTAATCCAAGCAATTTATTTTGGAGAATATCCTTTTGTTTTGGTAATTTCAATGAGTCCCATAATTATATATTCATGTGTAACTTATTGATTTGATCCACAACATTGATATAAGTAATTTTCATCTTGAATGGCTCTTTGAAAGCACTAGTACCTTATGGTGTAGCATGTAAAGATGGATGTGTAAGAGCTCATCTTGAATTCTAAGATTTCTAATTTTCCTACACCCTAGGAGTTGAGTTAGACCCACATACAATTTTGGGTGATGGAGGAGTCAAAATAAGTCCTTGATTTGTCCATTGTGTCTCTTCTACAACCCTCTTCTTAGATATAGTGTTATAGGATACAATAACATTCACATTATTTAAACTTCCCAAATGATTCATGGCATAAAATTCTCCATCTAAATGATTCATAAGAGTAGAAACAAATTGTGTTTGTGAATTTTACATTAGCACATCCAAAGTGGGAACTTGAGGTAATTGACTACCTTACATTATCATGGCTTGACTAGGCATTTCATTGGCATATGCAACTTGGCCTTGATTTTGATCATTTGAAGGATACCATGGTTGTTCTTGAATAGAATTGTTTTGTGTAGGAATAAGAGCTCTATAATATGATGGATCATTATGATTAAAACTTTGGTAAGGTTTATCTTGAGTTATTTGACATTGTCCTTGAGCATTACCTTGAAAAGGAGGCCTACTTATTTGTCTAAACTGATTGTAGGACTGATAAGGCCTATAATTTTGAGCTTGTTGTCTTTTAAGAGTAACAAATTCATTAGTAACACTTTAAATCAAACTCTTGAATTCATAAATCTCATTTTTAGGGGTAAGGGTAGACTTATCTTAGCTAATAGGCAAAGGAACCAAGGTAAGTAATGCAATTTGACTAAGAAGTTGCAAATTAGGAAAAAATGACATTGGTGGTCTAGGATAAATCTTCCCTACTTGAACAAGATAATTCTTAGTATTAATAGCTATCTCATAGGCACTAGGTAGTGTGTTCCCACCCATGGATTGGATCATCATGGCTAGATCACTATTCAATGTTTTTAGGTAATACAATAAGGCATAATTTGGAGTAGGTTTCATAAGGGCTGGGGTCCTATCCCATGTCTTTTGAAATCTAGAGTTAAAATCTTGCATGAACTCTTGAGGAGCCCTCTTGATAGTAGTCAATTACTCAGCTAGTGACAAATAGTCACAATTCTCTTCAAACCTCTTAGACAATAGATTTCTTAGTTCAACCCATGAAGCATTGGAAGCATGAGATAGAGTTTCATACCAATCTAAAGATTTTCCTTTAAAATATAATGCCATTAGCCTAATGGATACATTCTCTTGAGTGATATTATGGATGTTGCAAAAGTTTACCATGTTTCTAATGTGTTTAATTAGAGTAATAGGATCTTCTCCACTAAAAGATGGAACACTTTTAAGGGTTCCTCTAAGAATTTGGTCATATTAGGAAAGATTCAAAGGAGATGATCTAGTGAAGGCTATAAAAGGAAGGTTTCTAGCCATATTAGAAATCAGATTATGAGTATTAGGGGCTAAACCAAGTAAAAATTTGGACTTTATAAAAACCAACTCCCTTGAATAAGTATGGGTATTCACAAATTTAAACCTTTTGACTGAATAAAAAGGTAATTACACAAACTCAAAAGGTATACCTTTAGGAAAAGACTTAGTGATCACCTTTAACATGGAAAAATAAGGATTGATCAATAACTAAAGAGTTGAAAACTTAGTGGAGTCACTAGGTACTAAATATAGATGTTATTGTAACTAAAAATATGCCAAGATAAGCACCAATCTTTGGTAATATTCTAGCACTTAGAGTCCTATTGGGCATGCCAAAAATTGTTGTCACTTAGATTTTCACACTTTGAGGAAATGTCTCAGCTCTCCTCATTCAAGTGGGATAATGGAAACATCTCACAAGCTATGGATAACCAATAGGTGAGATGAATCTCTAGAAGGGCTAGTTCCCTTGATAAACTATTTGAAGCACCTTCCTATGGATCAAATTTGCATGAAAAGGGTTAAGAAGACAAACTAAAGAAGTTAAAAGGTGATGCACCTATAATTAGTTCCCTCATATTGATTTAACTTATACTAATTAGATAAAATCAAAGCTTATTTCCCACATAAGTCATAACTCAAGATATATTGTTACATCAATGTTTCATATGCTAGTTTCAAGAGGTATATTTGATGTTTAGGAGGGATAATTAATGATCCTTTAGAGAATACAATAATAAACCACTTCTAAAACTCTCATACATTAAGAAGGAATACTAAAAAAGACCTGAAACAATTATTATTCTACATACATGTTCACCTGGGTCAGGAAAGTTGCTCAAAAGAGACATTCAAATACAAAATTATCTAGGGTTTCACCATTAACCAACGGAGGCTGCTCAAAAGAGCCCAAAAAGTCACTACTTATAGCATTTAAGAGAGAAGTAAAAAAAGGGAAATCCAAAGGTCACTTGAACACTTGTCATGTCAAGATAAATCGTTACATGTACATGATAATAGGATTTCAAATTTACCATGTAAGTTTAGAGAGTACAAGTGTCAATCTAAGGCATGAAACTCTTAGAATGTGGCATGAAATTCCTTGTGTTGGGTCATAAAACTACCTTAATCATCTAGATCTTTTGGAACATCCCAAAATTGAATAGGGATAGGTATAATTATTTGACTAAGAGTAATGGGTTATAAACATGCTTCTCCATGCATTAGTTGTATTCTTAATCACTTGGATTCCTCTGAAAGTGAGCCATCATTGCCTGCAGTAAAAAAAACTCCTTTCACACACCTTGCACACTTGGATTCCAAAATGGATTTATTTTCTCATGAAAATCCATAAAATTAGCTGTATGACATGTATTAATGCCATCCATGGCCTTAGAGGCATCAAGCACACCTTAAAATCAACCTACTTGAAGTTTTCCACTCTTCTCACTATCATGTTCACTATGCTAGTTTGGCTGGCTGAGATGGAACTATTGGTAAGAATACTTAGGATATTTTATGTAGTATTAAATTGTCATAGTGAGTTATAATAAGTCCTAATATCACTCCCACAATTTATTTCTCCTCTTCAAAGTCCCTAGAACTTGCATAATGCATAAAATAGTCAAATAAAGCCATTCTATACCATGTCCATATAGGTAACATAGAAAAAAATTGATTAAGAGGAGCCATAAATATTAATTTTAAACCTCCAACCAATTTCATTATCATTTCATCCCATTTTTGTAACTCTCCCTCTTAATTTTCTCAATCAAGTCCTTATCTAAGGGTTAGCAAGGGTTTTAGGTCTTCTAAGCTCTTAATCTTTGTTCATAAAGCTCTGATTTTGGACTACCAACTAATTTCAATAAATAAAGTTTAAAGACCCATTTCAAACTTCCCAAACTCTTTATAATTCCATTCACAACCTCAGATAATATATGAGCACCCAAAGTTAGCTTATCGAGCTTTGACCTTCATTTCTTGTAGGCTTGAATTGGCTCTGAGCCTCAAAAAGGATTATTTATGATTTATCTACAAAATTGAAGCTTTAAAACCTTTATATTTACCTCAAAAATTTTTTCCAATAGGATATAATTCCCACCTAAGTCTAGAAATGACATTAACCCCTCATTTGGATATTAGGCTTAAACCCTGCCTAACATGCCTGATTATAACTTTGGGATTATAGACCATTTAGTTAATATTATCTCATATTTTCTCATTATTCATGTTTTCCTAGGTATTATCCATCTTCTCACACCTTTTCATAAATTTTCATTACATTTTGGTCCACTTTTTCCACTTTTCTTCCCCAAAAAGTTAGGCCTTGTTCACAAGGGAGTGCCCTCTGTCTGAGATAAAATAGAGGGAAATTCCTTTATTTTCCTAGATAAACCAAGTGGTGGAGGGGATTACCCAAGATTTAAATACATTATACACAAAAATTCAGCCTTTCGTCATTTTATTTTACCTTCCATCCATTGCAAAAAACTAAAACATACCCCTATTGAGACAAACTATACAGGGTGTAAGATGTAGACTATGTACATTGCTTCTTAGAGTCTCTTTTCTACATGATTACCATTGGTGAGATAATTTTTTGAGTTCAAACATCATGGATAATATTCTCTAATATTTTTCATTACTCTAACCTACTACATACCCCTCATACTCCATGCTTGGTCAAACTAAATTCCATCTCTTGGTTGTGTTTTGTGTTATGGAGTGGTACATGTAGGTAATCATTCTTGATTGAACCTTAATAATAGTGTCTACCAACCTTATTAGGGTCATTTAGGATCATTTATACTTTTTTGGACCATAGTTTCCTCACCCTTATGCATTTTTAAAACTCAAACCTCACTCCTCATCCCACTATCTATCATGGTCAGATACAGTCAACTATGTTGGGAAGGGTAAAAGCCTGTAGATGAAGACTCCTCTTTTGAAAGGTTATACATCAATATTAAATATCATGAACAATTTTAAATCATCTCTTTTCTACCAAATTTGGTGATTCCATATTTAAATCTTTGTTATAGATGATGCTCTCCTATAGTCAGTTGTAGGTGTGCATTTTGCATGATAAGACACCTGTAGGTGTATGTGAGACTTAAAACACTACATATCAATATAATTCTGATGATCCTCATGTTCATTGGTTTACCATTCAATAAATAAGTCCATTCAAAACATGAGAGTTTGCCTTATTTTCTCTTTAGGATATCAATGGTCACTTAATGCTCAAATCCTATAGATGTCAATGGAGAAAATCAGTGCTTAAATGAGAAACTTTGAGGCCCCCAACAATCACCTTTCACTAATCCTCTTGGATTAATATTTGGCATAGATTTTATCCTTCATAGAGGCTACAAGATATGGTCATCTATATGTATCATAACTCTTTGTAACCTTGTTATAGGATATCCATAAAATGGCTTGGACCTCTATTTTCACTTTTTAGGGAAAATGTCCCTGAACTCAGTCATCTTATGTTTAAGGGTGATTCATACTTCCATTTACCCATTTGACACTTCAAGAAGGTATGTTATGATAAAATCCACCTACCAGGATTCTAAGGAATGTTTTTCCACTTGTTTCAACTTCCCATACAAGGACCTTCATAGCTCTGTGATGCCACATATAGGTGGGTATTTTCACATATAGGCTATAAAGCAAACTTAGGCAGTATGCAAGATATATATGTTCATGATCAATTATATACCATCACCATGCTTTAAAACATACTCTTATCACTCTAAAATAATGAAAAACTTATCAAATCTCCCATCTCAGCATGACATCATCAAGGAGAGACTCATATAGGTGTATTTGAGTTGTATGTAGGTAGTGGACAAAATTAGAGCAATGTGTGTAAATGAATGGTCTCATGAATAAAATTAAACTCATTTAAAATACCTAAAATTTATGTTTTTCACTATGGGGATATTGATACAATTATCAAAACATTTGTTACAACATGATATCCTCTTGCAAACACTTGTTATAGAGTAGGCAGGGATAGCTAGTGACTAATTGGTACGATGCATGAGCTTGAAACCAACTTTGCATGTTAATCAAACATTAAAATTAACTCTCTTCAGCTCTTGATTACTTGAACAAATTGATACACCTTCATTATAATTCCATTAACAATCTAATCAAGTCTCATACTTGTGATTGCAAGTGAGAGTGAGTGGAGAGTTGAATATGAAAATGGTAAGACCAAATGTTTGATCAAAGCGTGGTGTGATAAAACCAAACATGAAAGGATGTGATAATATGGCCTTGATACATAGTAAACATCACATACCATTCACATGAGACCTCTGTAGAGAACCAAACATTCTATAAACAAGGAACCTTTGATTGAGACCTCATATAGTTACACCTTCTTGCAACATGAGATGATTTGCCTATAAAAACATCATGAATAATGAAACAAAGAATGGAGAGAATTTGAGTAGGAATAAAACATCATCTTGAGTCAATATCACCAACTAGATTGTATGAACCTATCCAAATTAGAGCAAAACCTATAGGGTGTAGGAAATAGTGAGCAGAAAAACATAGTCAACTTGTTAGAGATGATTCATAAAGCATAGTTGACCAATCCTTGAAAAATTATTATAAAAATTAATCTACATAAGTTTAATATCACCCCACAAAGTATTTTTGTCTCAAACCTCTTTTATTGGCCGTACCAAGCATGAACTTGTTGACCATTTTTATGTGTCTAGAAGGGTGAAGAAGGAATAGAATGGTTTTGGAAATTTTTAGCACTTCCAAATCATTTTAAACACTAATATGAGTTTTAATAAGATGAATATACTTTTCATGACCTTCTCCCATGTGTCAACCTCCCTCATGGGCCATACAAGTGCCAAACTCCTCCTTTTTCAGTAGATTTCTTGATCTTCAATTAGATAAATTGCAAGTTTCAGATGGGACTAACATTAATGATAGGGAATATAACTTATTTTATGTTTTAAAGGAACTTAGGACACTTGGACACCTTTAAAACTATGCCACTTGCATTTATGACCTCAAAATGGCTACTAAGTGACTCAAAATGTCATATAAACTAATTGGACCATGACTAAGGCTAAAAAGGTATCAAATTGACTATAACATACTCTATGACAAAATATTAGATTCTTAAAACATATAAAAATCAATATTTTACCTATAGGGTGTTGGAAATATTGTCATTGATGTCAAAGGTCTAGCATTATTGGTCATAAAGGCCCCATTGCATTTAATGTTGTTTGTAATAAATATATCTTGGCTAATATGAGTTAATATTTATTTAATATTAATGAATATATTTTTGGTTGCATATGAGACAAAAGAAGGGCTCATGGAGAAGTCGAAGAGCCACGGGGTAAAGTCAAAAGAAGGATGGGACACATTTTCCCATGAAGAGTCATCTTGGGGAATACCAAGAGTCACCAAGTGAAGACAAAAGAGTAAGGGCACAATTTCTCATGAAGGGACACTTTGAGGAATATGAAAAGTCACCAAATATAAGGACAAAAGTGGGAAGGATGTTTTTGATCATGAAGGGTCACCACATGACTTTTCAAAGGCTTGAATATGAAGGGTCATACAAGTTTGGTGCTATTTTCCATGAGGATTGAAGGGTCAAAGGGGGAAGGCCAAAGGTCATTTGGAAAGATATAAATAAAGGCTTGAGAAGCCATTTGTAAAAAGAGAGATAAAGGTTGATTTGATATTGTAATATCTAGCTTAGAAGAGCAATTGTGAGAGATGAATATGATTTGTATTTGTTATATCTAGCTTAGAAGAGCAAAAGTGAGAGAGAAGAAAGAGATGTTGTATTGATCTATCATTTGTTGAGATATCAACATTGAGAGATAGGTGTGTGGTATACACAAAGGGGTTAGTGATCCTGTGGGTTGGTGCTCATGAAGAGTAGCTTGATTGGTGCTCGACAAAGGGGTTGGTGCTCCTGTGGGTTGGTGCTCACAAATAGTACCTGGGTTGGTACTCGATAAAGGGGTGTGGTGCTCTTGTTGGTTGGTGCTCTCAAATATTAGCTGGGGTGGTGCTCGGCAAAGGGGTATGGTGCTCCTACAATCTTGTTTTGTGAATATTGTTTGGGTTTGTGCTCATTCATATACTTGAGATTGTTCTCTGTGGTTTTTTCCACATTGGGTTTCCACGTTATATCTGGTGTCTCTCTCTATCTTGTGTGGTGTTTATTGTTTGAGTTTTATTGCATATCTTGAATGTTTAATTAAGTGGAATTTGGTTAAAGGAAAGTTTTATAAGATATACGATATACTGGTTCACCTCCCCCTCTCAGTATATCCCATGCTTAACAATTGGTATCAAAGCAGGTTCCTTTTTGAAAAGTTTAACAGCTTGAAGGTAGATCAAAGAAAAGCATAAGATGGCCAAGTAGCTAAAGAAGAAGAATCAAGAGTTGAAATCTATGGTTGAGGCTCTTAAGGAAAAGGTGTGTATCTTGGATTCTAAGTTGGCTATAGAAGTAAAAGAAAATAAGATATTTATTCAGGATCTTAAGAATCAGTTAGAGGTTGCAAATTCAATTTTAACATCAAAAGAAGAAGAGTGTAATCAGTTGAAGGTTGAGTTAGGATCTTTAAAGGATAATCATGAGAAGCTTATAATCAAGGTTGAAAAATATCATGAAATATCAGTCCAAGGAAAGAAGGATGCAGGTTTTGAAGGCAAATCAAAGAAGTCGATCAAGCAACCCAATGCTTTCAAGTTTTCAAATTCTTTTCATGGCCATTGTTTTATTTGTCATCATGCTAGTCATTGGGCAAGAGATTGTATGAGGAGAAGCAATCAATCAAAGGGAGATCTCAATCACATTCAAGAAAAAGGTATGAGAAATATTATTTTTTTTTGTTGTCATGAGGTTGGACATATTGCTAAATTATGTCAAAATAAAGTAAAGAGATCTTCAAAGTATGTCAAAGGTTACAGAGCCCCTAAAAGATATGAGAAGAGTCAAATTAAGGTTTGGAGACCTAAAATAGTAAAGGTTGATCAAGTTGAGTTTAAGAATGAAAATGAATTACTTGCTATAGTAGATAAAGAATCAGATAAGAAGGATTGTGCAGAATCTCTTGTTACATTTGAGCATGAGCTTTGTCAAAATAAGATAGTTGCAAAAGTTGAGAAAAAGAAAAACATCATAAATGATAAGGTTAGTAAGTCAAAAAGGTTAGACATGCTTAAATGGATTCTAAAAGAAAAACACAAGAAGATCAAGGAAGAAATAGAGGAGATGTGGGAATCTCTTGAGATTTATTTCTAGAACCCTATTGTGTGGGGTGTCTCTTCTAGGCTTCAAGGAGACACTTTTAATAAAAATTGAAGCATGGTGGATGCTATTAGGTCTTAGATATGTTGCATGAAAAGAAGGTGAGTTGACAGATTAATTTGTATATCTTTTGAGTGAATAGATTTTTGAAGAAAATTTTGCACCGGTGTTAAGGTTGAGGCTATTAGAATGATTCTTGCATATGCAGTGTTTAAAAGTTTAAAAGTGTTTCAAATGATTATGGTCATAAGAAATTAGAATGTTGAAAAAGAGCTAATAGTTTTAGAAAGAAGGAAACAAATACTCATGCAGATTCAATGAAGAAGGATCAGAGTTTCAAAGCTCCATTCATCAGGAAGAAGGTTCAGACATGTTCATGGTAGAAAAAACAACCTAAAGATTCTATGTTGGTGCAAACCACTTTGCATGTAAGAGATAAAGATCAGCCATGGTTCGTTGATAGTGGATGTTTGAGGCATATGACAGGAGATAAGAGCAAAGAAGATCAATGGTGGCATAGTGAAATTTGAAGATAAAACCACTGCCAGGATAGCCGGCAAAGGTATTTTAAGTTTGGATATTAGTAGAACCAAAGCTAAGAATGTTTTGTAAGCATAATCTATTGAGTGTAAGTCAAATATGTGATCAAGGATATACATTAAAGTTTCATGCAAAAGGTTGAGAGGTTAGAAGGAAAGATTCAAATGAGTTGACTGTAGATGCTCAAAAGACAGGGAACAATGTGTATGTATTGTCAGATATCTTCTCAAAGGCACGATCAAAGGATATATTCAAAGATCAGCGAGGGGAGTTGGGAGTAATTTCTATTACTTCCTACCATTGATGTTCAACATCAGTTGAGGGGGAGCTAAGTGTTAGCTCTAGGTAGGCCCTTTGCCATTGATGTCAAAGGGGGAGAATAATAGGTATATGTACAGGTATAGAAAATAGGTACATGGAACATGTACAAGTTTCTACAGTAAGGGGGAGTTACTGTATGTTTTCAGATGACAGTATGTGTAGGTGATAGGTTGTGGTAGTTTTAGGATTGAGGTTGCCATCAATGACAAAGGGGGAGATTGTTGGAAATATTGCCATTGATGTCAAAGGTCTAGCATTATTGGTGATAAAGGCCCCATTACATTTAATATTTTTTGTAATAAATATATCTTGGTTAATATGAGTTACTATTTATTTAATATTAATGAATATATTTTTGGTTGCATATGAGACAAAAGAAGGGCCAATGGAGAAGTCAAAGAGCCATGAGGTAAATTCAAAAGAAGGATGGGATGCATTTTCCCATGAAGAGTCATCTTGGGGAATACCAAGAGTCACCAAGTGAAGACAAAGAGTAAGGGCACAATTTCTCATGAAGGGACACTTTGAGGAATAGGAAAAGTCACCAAAGATAAGGACAAAAGTGGGAAGGACATTTTTGATCATGAAGGGTCACCACATGACTTTTGAAAGGCTTGAATATGAAGGGTCATACAAGTTTGGTGCTATTTTCCATGAGGATTGAAGGGTCACAAATGGGGAAGGCCAAAGGTCATTTGGAAAGCTATAAATAAAGGCTTGAGAAGCCATTTGTAAAAAGAGAGATAGAGGTTGATTTGATATTGTAATATCTAGCTTAGAAGAGCAATTGTGAGAGATGAATATGATTTGTATTTGTTATATCTAGCTTAGAAGAGCAAAAGTGAGAGAGAGGAAAGAGATGTTGTATTGATCTATCATTTGTTGAGATAACAACATTGAGAGATAGGTGTGTGGTATACACAAAGGGGTTGGTGCTCCTATGGGTTGGTTCTCACAAATAGTAGTTGGGTTGGTGCTCAGCAAAGGGGTTGGTGCTCCTATGGGTTAGTGCTCATGAATAGTAGCTGGGTTGGTGCTCGGCAAAGGGGTATGGTGCTCTTGTGGGTTGGTGCTCATGAATAGTAGCTGGGGTGGTGCTCGACAAAGGGGTATGGTGCTCCTGCAAGCTTGGCTTGCAAATATTGTTTGGGTTTGTGCTCATTCATATAATTGAGATTGTTCTCTGTGGTTTTTCCCACATTGGGTTTCCACGTTATATCTAGTGTCTCTCTTTATCTTGTGTGGTGTTTATTGTTTGAGTTTTATTTCATATCTTGAATGTTTGATTAAGTGGAATTTGGTTAAAGGAAAGTTTTATAAGATATATGATATACTGATTCACCCCCCCTCTCAGTATATCCTGTGCTTAACATAGGGGACCCAATTTGACCAGTAGAGGCAAATTTGGTCAACACTTCCCAAAAAGTAGCTTCTTCTTGATCACTTGAAAGCATGCCAAGTTTAATTTCAATCTTCTCATTCTCTTGAGGGATAAAAAGCTAGTAAAATGTTTCAAATTATTTAATAAACTCATGACATGGCTGCAATTTATCTTCTTCAAGTTCCATATTTTACCCATGAGGTTCAACAAGGTTAATAGCTAGTGTATCTTCATGAAGACTTACCTCATGTTCAGCTACAACCTACTCAATTACTACATAATCACCTTTCTCTTATCCAAACTCAGTCTATGAGAAATATATTGGTCTTCTTCCTTAATTAATAATTAAATCTCATCTAACCATTCAAGTTTCAATTCATCATGTCTCTCTTGTGCCAAATCTGATTTGTCCTATTCTAGGAGGTGGCCAACTTCTACAACTTCATGCTAGAGTTCACCTTCATGTTCTATAGAGATCACATGCTTGCCAAGAAAGTCTATTTCTTCAATGAAACTATTGTATAGTTTTTGACATACTTGATCAAGATCTTCTTCTTCACTCTTTTCAATGGAATCACTTTGACAAGAGGTTGCTATCAGGTTATCTTGTACTTCTCCATCAAGACCATTTCCCTCATCATCCTTTAAAACTGACTTGATTCATTCTTGACAAATAGGACTACCAAGAAATATTTCCTCATAATATACACTAGAACCACTCTCCTCATAACCTTCTTGAGATTTACTTGCATATGATTGATTTTCCTTTTCAAAGACTGCCACCTCACCACCTAGTTTTTACAAGCTCTCCTTCACATATGAATGCCCATCTTCTACCCTCAACACAACTAGTTCTCCTTGATAAAAGGAGGGCTGGGAGGGAAATAGACTTTATCATCTTGCTTGAATATTGATAGAGTATCCTTTCAACTTAAGATTTTTGAGGGATTATGTTCATTGAAGGATTCTTGGAGAGATGGAGAAGGGAATTGAATTAAGGATGCTACATTCTTATCCTTCCACTCCTTAGTAACTTTATCAAACTTTGACATGTCTTAAACTTCATGAATATATGCAACTTGAAGGGTATGTGAAGAGCTTGAAGAACTTGAGAGACCTCTTGAATTTAACTCCATACACTTCTCCTTTTCTTGACTTTGGATAGGCATGGGAGAAGGTTCTTTCTCAAGAGTAGGCATAACATAATCAGAAGTCTTAGTCTAAGAAGGTCTCCAAGATGGAATGGTTTTAGACTCTTGAAGAAGAGTGGGCGAAGGTGACATTATAATAGACATCTCTTGGTGGCATATTGTTACTAGGGTTGGGTTTGGAGCAAAAAAAGGTTGATGTGGAGTAGGATGAGACATGCAAGATTGAATATATTGCATTTTTTGACTCTCTTCAAGTGTTAGTCTATTCTATAGATATTAAATTAGATCTCTTATCTCCATCACATCATCTATTGGTATATACTAGTTTTCTCTCTCAATATCTTCCCACACAAGCTTAGTCAAATGTAATAAATCCATCATCACTTGAATGATTTCATTATAAATAGAAGAGTTATGGATAATCAAGCCATGCTTATTTTGTTCATCAAGCCCCTTCATTTGTATTTCAATTCCCATAAGGGTTTATTTGAAAATCAAGAAGGCTAGAGTAGAAGCAAAATGAATTTGACAAGGTTGACTAGGGGGATGAATAGGATGCCAAAGAGGCTAAGTTGAATTTGGAGATGGCATATAAGGCTACTAATAACATTGGTGAGGTTGACATGTTGTTGTTTGAGATCTACTTGGGGTGAAGCCATGAATGTTGTCAACCTAATATGGATAATGTGAAGGCATAGAGTATGCATTTTGACTAAAATAAAAAATTAGAATACATACTGATTTTTGGGTTTTAGACACTTGGGATACTTATACTAGATGAGATTCACTTGGAGTCATCATTAATGCTAATGTTCATGCCTCTAGAGGGTGATGTGTTAAAGAGATCATCATCAATAACTCTTCAATGGGATACATTTTTTGTCACACCAGGCATGTTATAACTACTATCATTAAAAGTTACACCCCTTAAGGATAGTGTTCAAGCCTCTTGACTTAAGTAATATCATGGAGATACCTTTAGGCTATGGGTGGCCTAATTAGTGAGGTGAATCTCTAGATAGGTCTAGCTCCCTTGATGTTATCACCCTTATAATTACTGTTAGACCTATTACTTGCTTGCAAGAAAAAAGGGATATAAAGGATTGAAAACAAAGAAAAGAGAGGTGATGCACCAAATTTGACACACTCCATTTGCCTATGTTCTACTAAGAACATGAATAAGGATTTAAATCTATCACACTAACTCAACAAGAACCTTCAAGAATAAGTGTTTCAACATGGAGGTCAAAGGAATGTATTAAATAGAAGGGAATCAAGATGTCTAAGAAAGACACTAATGACTAAAATCCACTTCTAAACTATGCAAATTTATCCAAACTCACCATGTGACCTGCAAGAAGGGAATCCATTTGCAAAGACTTAGGAGAGTAAAAATAAGAGAGTGAAGGAACTAATACTAGAATTCATAAACAATCACATAATTGCACTGATTGAAAGTATTTGAGAATGTATAAAACAACTTTATTCAACATTCAAAGGCATGGTAAAAGTTTTTAGTTGAGTATGGCTTTACGATACTAAAAAAAAAATTCATAACAAGCCATTCAAGGTATCATATATAGGAGAATGTGAGAAGGAGAGAGAGAGAAGAGACGTAAGAGATGCATAGACAAGTGTCATCCACCTCAAGTCATTTAAAAGGCCAAATGGAAGAGGTCAACAATAGTATTTTTATCCTCTTTAACACGTGTTACTCAACTTGATGATGAACCTCACCAAGTGGCATAGGAATTATTGTTTGAAGAGTTATAATGCACTTCTTGGAGTAGTTACAACTTGGAAAATTTACACATGGCATCTTAGAGTTATTAGAAACATCCATGCCACTCTAGGATCCTCAATCATTCTTCTCAATTTGGTGGAGTTGAGGATCAAGCTTCAATCTTCTTCTTCTGATAAGAACCTGCATTTAATTGAGAAATTTGCTTGGTTCAAGTGAAGATCACAAAAATAAGTATCTTTTTCAATCCTTAGCCTAGTTCTTTCTTGAAGACTATTGGCATATCTTGAATAACTCTTAAAAACCCTATATAATATCATTCCACCAATTTTCAAGTTCAAAACCATGTCTAATACTAAGGTACAGGTGCATTAGGTCTGATAAAAACTCTTGATAACATGTTTGCTCAACATTAGGCATCTTGAACCCTTAAAATGATGTTGTAATCACTATAAATCCTCTTCAAAAGTCTTTATAAACCTCTTCCCTTGAATTCTCTAGGTCATATATGGTTTTAAGGTACTCCATTAGGCTCTACTCGATCAAATTCCATGAAAAGTCCTCAAGAAGTGCCTTTTTAGGCCTAAAATAGTGTACTTTAGGCCAAAATACATATAAAATTACCTCACACATGAAAAAATAGTGACTCATTCAGGTTTATATATGTGTTTATAGGTTTTTTAAATATTTTTTAGGTCATATTAATCCATTTGAGTCAGATGTTATAGATGCCGATGAAGATTTGTATCTTCAAGAAGACATTTTTGAACCTGTCCTTGAAGATCTTCCTGACGAAGCATCTGACGACGAAGACGCAGCAGAACTAGACTCTCTTGCTGACGACTTAGAACAACCAATGACTAATATGCAGAGAGGATCTAGAGGATCACGACCCTACAGGCCTAGAGAAGCCAGACAAGCCTATGAGGCTTATGGTCCCTGGTCTCGCGCTCATCATGAAGTTCCTGAGCGGCCAGAAAGACCTAGAGGAAGAGGTTTTGTCCAAGGAGAACCATCTAGAGGGAGACAACCCTCACAGCCGCGACAGCCGCCTACTATGCACAGGCTCCAGAATCCTCCTGTGCAGTATCCTAGCCAGTTCAAGCCAAGTGAAGCGTGGATCAAGAATAAGTTTACCTGTAAAGATCCACCAAGAGAAATCAGAGAACCCATTTGGGAACAGATCATGCCTGCCGAAGAACCAGTCCTTGCAGCAGATCCCTCATGGGAAGATGGCTATGAACCAGAAGATGATGTCGGAAGCATTTTCTATTCCGACCAAGATTACTGCCCTGAAGGAGAATGCAGTAATCAACAAGAAGAAGCTGAACCAGAGCTACCAGAAGACATCTATGAAGAGCCTACCATCATCCAAGATCCAGGAAGGCAAAAATTGGTATGTACAAGCATCCCTTCCTTAGAACTACCACAACCTGCCTATCTAAATCATTTGATCAATGGCAGATTTGCGCAGTTCTTCACATTAGAAATAAATGGTAGATATGTAGATGCTCAAGTCGATACTGGAGCTTCTCTGTCATTTGCAAAGCCACAACTCATCAGTGACTGGGAGACACTTGATGAGCGACTAGCTTATAAGAGCTTAGATATCCAGGGCAACAGTTTTGTCTGCAATAGGTATAAACACCAGCAAGCCCTGAGAATCCAAAATAAGATCTTCCATTGTGATTTCTTCGCCCTTGAAAAGATGCCTATAGATATCCTCCTAGGAGGATCATTCATTGATAGATACACACCCTATGGTGCTACTGCTAAAAGCATCATGTTTACCATTGAAAATGAAAGGCTCAGAATCCCAAGACTTAATTATGCTACTGAGCAATTTCCTAGTGCCATGACCCAAAGTCCAGAGCCAATTCCTGCTGAAATACTTGCCTTAGGGGAAAAGATTAAGTCTACTATCTGTTCGGAGAATCCGCAATAGTTTTGGGCTAAATCCATGCCTGAAATGGAAATAAAGATTCTAGAAGGCAAACATATGAAGATAGGTAAAAAAATTCCTATCCCAGCACAGGACTATGCAGATATGGAATCCCAGATACAAGATCTGGAAAAGAATGGTTTTATTGAAAAATCTACCTCTCCTTTTTGCTGTTATGCATTTATGGTCAATAAGCATTCTGAACAGAAGAGAGGAAAGAAACGAATGGTCATCAATTATAGACCATTAAATGCCATCACAGAACCATTCCCATATCCAATCCCTGATAAAAGCTACCTTTTAGAGAAAGTTGCAGCTTGTAAATATTTCTCTCAATTTAACTGCAAATCAGGCTTCTATCAGATTAGGGTCAAGGAAGCAGACAGGGCCAAGACAGCTTTCAGCTGCCCCTTTGGCCATTATCAATGGACCGTAATGCCATTTGGGTTGATGAATGCGCCAGCTTACTATCAGGCGCATATGGACAAAATATTTGAAGGCACCTCTTCATTTCTCTGTGTATATATAGATGATATTTTAATTTTCAGTAATTCTTTAGAGGAACATACTGATCACCTCTCCAGATTTTTACAGTTGGCTACTGATGCACGAATAGTGCTTTCTGAAACTAAAATACAGTTATGCACTACAGAATGTAATTTCCTCGGAATGGTTATCCGAGATTCAAAGCTGCAAATACAGCCACATATCAAAGAAAAGATCATCAGTTTTCCCGAGCATCTTGACAAGGCTCAGGTACAAGCCTTTCTGGGATTACTCAATTATCTAAATAGTTTTTATCCCAATGCAGGAGAAGATAGATTTGTTCTGCAAGAATTATTGCAGAAAAAGAAAGCATTCCGTTGGGAACAAAAACATACAGAAGCTGTTCAGAAAATTAAAACTAAAGTTTCATCTCTGCCAGCTCTCCATATTCCCAGATCGCAAGAAATGAAAGTTTATACTGATGCATCTGACCTCTCATGGGGAGGAGTACTTGTTTCAGTTGTAAATAATGTAGAATTTGTGTGTGAGTTTGCTAGTGGTGTTTTTAGTAGTGATGTACTGAAATGGATTTCCTCTGACAAGGAAATTTATGCTGTAAAGAAATGTCTGGAAAAATTCATGCTTAAATTGTTGCATCTGCCACATTTCACCATTGTAACTGACTGCACCCGATTTTTAACCTTCCGAGAAAAGGATCATGGTAGGAAGGATGGTCGTGGTAAGTATGTCAAGTGGCAAGCATTTTTCCACCAATTCAATTTTTCAGTACAACATATAAAAGGTAAGAATAATGTAATAGCTGATTGGCTAAGCCGAAATCCTCCTGCCACACTTATGCATCAGCCTGCACCAGGATTTAACCTAACAAGAATTCTTAATCAGGCTTTCGATTCTATGAATCCCCTGATTCAAGAACAAATTCTACGAGAAGGCATGCATCCCAGATTTACCAGGATTTCGTACGCAGCTGCACAAGACCTCCAGATGTCTGCAGCAGTCAGGATACAGGCCAACCACAGAAACAATACAGGAGTCATCAGTATAGACAGATTAAACAGTGAATACCTTTATGAACGATTCACTGATCTATTGAAAAGACCTTTGTGGACATGGCGAATTCAAATCCGATCTGCTCATAATGAACATCTTTACAGATGGGTTGCAAGGTTTGGACCCCATCGCATTCACGAGGAGCAGAATCATGATCAAGACACGGTTGTACACACTATTATCCGAAGACAACTTGAGTGGGAATCCCACTATCATTGTACACCGCGCCACTTGCCATGCGATACCAATAGATGTTGACATTGGTATCTTCAATCTACTTTCTAGATAAGGTGTCTTTTCCAGCCAATAACTGAAGATGACTTATTCAACGAAGCGGAAGACATGTTGGGCCCACAGCCCATGGCCTCATCATCCTCATCACCGACTCATCAATCAAGTGGTGGGTCCAATAGCATCTCTCTGTAGCCACAGCTGTAAAGCATGACGAGACAGACACCGCCTTGCTAAGCAAGCAGGCAGGACCTCTCTAATGCTATATATAGGACTTAGTTCTTAGTAATAGATCATCGAAAAATTTTCAGTGTGAAAATCTAGTAGCCTTAAACAAAGAGTATGCTCTTCACTTGCCCTTTTAGAAGGACCCTGTGAATCAGAAATTTCTCAAGGATAAGTGTGTAATAGTTTGAGTGTAATAGTTTGACTTCATAATAGTGAAACCGTAGCCATTCGGCCCCTGCCTACTGTCGCAGGATTCTGCTTAAAGATCTGAAGAAATTCTGCTAAGGAGCCCGTCTACTGACGCGATAAAAAGATTGGTATCAGAGCCAAGAAAGATTTTATTCAGTCATTATTTCTCCGTAAGTTGTGATTCATTTCCCTTTTCTGTGGATCAGATTTGAAAGATTCTTTGCTTTGATAATTTCTTTGGGAAGTCTTGCATCGAGTCCAAGGCCGTTCTTCTATATTGCCATAGGCCGTTTTATCTCTGCATATCCTTTTCCCTGCCCAGAAATTACTCTCATACCAGAACTTTCTCTCCCCACAATGGAATTTGGGAAAATACCTTCCACTTCTACTGTAGAAATCATGAATGAGTCTGAAATCGAAGGAATGTATGAAATGCCTCCTTTTATCCCTGATCAATTGACTGATTGCCCAGATATTGAGATAACTGAAACAGATCTTGAAAAAGAATCCAGTCTATTCAAGCCTCCGACTTTAAAAGCTTCTAATGTCTATAAACAAGCTAAACTTGTGAAGTCTAAGTTTTTGTATAATAGCACTTATCTGTCTTTTGTTAAGCCTAGGATTAAGTCTGTCGAACTTAACCTCTGCTATCAGCCCAAAAAGACCTTTCAAACAAATTTACTTCCTTTACTTCCAGAACCTGAAATTCTGTATATTCGTTCTCATAAGGATGTTAAATTTGTACATTTTGGTCTGATCCGTATTTATATTAAACCTTTGATTCCATCTAATATAAAACCAGTTATGTATCTAGCTCTGTGTGACAGACGTCAAGTAAGCTTTAAGCATTCCTGTCAGTTGTCTAGTCTTGGTCGTCTAAACGACGATAATATTATTTGTTTCGAATTTTGTCCTAATCTGTCAGTCGCAGTCCGCGACAAAGGATGTAAAGAAGTCAAAAATGGTTCTCTAGATTGTTGGGGTTTATTTACCTCTGTTTATGGTTTAGAGATGTTTGGTGAGTTTCAGTATGCTACTGTCAATATTTCTGTCTTGTATAGTATGACTAACACCAACCATCCAAAGATCTTAGAAAACCTGCCTCTGGCAAGAAGGCTCAGTGGTATAGTTCAATTACAGAAAGGACATATAGAGTCTGTTGAGATTCCAGCTGAGTGGAAATTAGATTGGCTCAAACATGTCTCTCCAAAGCTTAAAGGCCAAACCACTGTGCATCAAAGTGATGGTAGATCTGTTAATATACTTCCTAGATCATTATCTATGAGATCTACACAAAGTTCTCCCACACGACCATCTACGTCCTCATCCCGTAGATCAGTCAAAACAGGTCATATTTTAATAGAGGATGAAGAAGTTAATTTGGGGAAAGATCTCCCCCATACTCTCATGAGTCTTCCTCGTGAAGACAGTCTTGATTTCTATTCAGAAGACACAGTTACTTTCTACAGAGGAGGAAGATGGCCACCAGCCAAAGGTGTCTATCGACATGCTGCAGGCACTGTTCACTATTTTGCTGCCGCATATGAAAATCCTTCCAATGAATTCAAGCAAAGGAATTATGTCTCCAGGTTCAATTCTCATCTTGCAGAAAATATTGATGACTTATGCAAAGATGTCATAGAAATCAAAGATACTGTAAATAGAATACAGAAGAAAGTAGAATCCATCGATTCTAAGATTGATAACTTAGATGATAGTTTAAATTGGTTATCTAAAGAAGATCAAAAGGCTGAGTCGTCTTCCAGACCTTTTTGCTCAGTCTCTTTTGGACCTTCTTTTTCTTCTGCCAAAAAATCCCATGGTCATTCTCTCATGCAGCGTACCCATGTACATTTACAACCATGGTATCTAAATATAGATGATTCTATTAATCCCCTCAATGAAATTGCTAGTTGGTGCAATACTATGCGTGTCCTTGCTGTCCAAGCTCACCTAGATCAAGCTGGCACCACTTGTTTTGCTGTAAAATATCTCTGGGGAATTACTAACCATTGGTGGGATAGCATCCCTGCTGACCAGAAATATGCTCTTGTACATAACCAACCTGATTCTTTGAATGCTCTGTATAAATTGCTAATTGATGAATTTGCACCTCCTGCCGCTAATCGGCAGTTAGAAACCAAAAAATGGCTGATGAAAATGGAGTTGTGTGATCTTAAACAATTCCAGTCTTTTGCTATGCAATTCCGTAAGCTTGCCTATGAAAGCCAGTGTCATAGCTCTGTCGAAATCAAGATGAAATTTCTCCAGGCAATGCCTTATAATTTGATTGACCGAGTCTTAGCTTATATTGATCTAAAAGGTCTAGAGCTTTCTAATCTTGCTCTTTCTGACCTCATTGATTTTACTCAGCAACAAATTATGTTGTTAGTTTCTGAGACCCGCTCAATGCAAAAGCTTAGCAAACATCAAGCTGCAGCCATTGCTCCTTTATTTCCAGAAATTGCTCCTTTCGGCT
The DNA here is from genome assembly GCA_037957365.1 of Torreya grandis. NCBI lineage: Eukaryota > Viridiplantae > Streptophyta > Pinopsida > Cupressales > Taxaceae > Torreya > Torreya grandis. Next base: position 1,790,169 of record JARHVA010003081.1, read on the forward strand.
GTCGACCTTTTGTCCAGCCTCGCAAGCAACAGAAGCAACGCCGCCATCGCCTTTCTTATAAGCACCGTTCTTTTCCTAAGCACCATTCTTATGCGTCTCCTCACCGTTTCCTCCACAGACGCCAACATGCACGTCCTGCTTCTAATAAGCCTATCTGTTATATATGCCAGAAACCCGGTCATATTGCTCCCAACTGCTCATGTAAAAATCCCGCAGTCAAAGCTCTTTTTTCTTCTAACGCAGCAGCGTGGTGGGATGTTATAGATGCCGATGAAGATTTGTATCTTCAAGAAGACATTTTTGAACCTGTCCTTGAAGATCTTCCTGACGAAGCATCTGATGACGAAGACGCAGCAGAACTAGACTCTCTTGCTGACGACTTAGAACAACCGGCATCTATAACATCCCACCACGCTGCTGCGTTAGAAGAAAAAATAGCTTTGACTGCGGGATTTTTACATGAGCAGTTGGGAGCAATATGACTGGGTTTCCGGCATATATAACAGATAGGCTTATTAGAAGCAGGACGTGCATGTTGGCGTCTGCGGAGGAAACGGTGAGGAGGCGCATAAGAATGGCGCTTAGGAAAAGAACGGCGCTTATAAGAAAGGCGACGGCGGCGTTGCTTCTGTTGCTTGCGAGGCTGGACAAAAGGTCGACAGCCGAAAGGAGCAATTTCTGGAAATAAAGGAGCAATGGCTGCAGCTTGATGTTTGCTAAGCTTTTGCATTGAGCGGGTCTCAGAAACTAACAACATAATTTGTTGCTGAGTAAAATCAACGAGGTCAAAAAGAGCAAGATTAGAAAGCTCTAGACCTTTTAGATCAATATAAGCTAAGACTCGGTCAATCAAATTATAAGGCATTGCCTGGAGAAATTTCATCTTGATTTCGGCAGAGCTATGACACTGGCTTTCATAGGCAAGCTTACGGAATTGCATAGCAAAAGACTAGAATTGTTTAAGATCACACAACTCCATTTTCATCAGCCATTTTTTGGTTTCTAACTGCCGATTAGCGGCAGGAGGTGCAAATTCATCAATTAGCAATTTATACAGAGCATTCAAAGAATCAGGTTGGTTATGTACAAGAGCATATTGCTGGTCAGCAGAGATGCTATCCCACCAATGGTTAGTAATTCCCCAGAGATATTTTACAGCAAAACAAGTGGTGCCAGCTTGATCTAGGTGAGCTTGGACAGCAAGGACACGCATAGTATTGCACCAACTAGCAATTTCATTGAGGGGATTAATAGAATCATCTATATTTAGATACCATGGTTGTAAATGTACATGGGTACGCTGCATGAGAGAATGACCATGGGATTTTTTGGCAGAAGAAAAAGAAGGTCCAAAAGAGACTGAGCAAAAAGGTCTGGAAGACGACTCAGCCTTTTGATCTTCTTTAGATAACCAATTTAAACTATCATCTAAGTTATCAATCTTAGAATCGATGGATTCTACTTTCTTCTGTATTCTATTTACAGTATCTTTGATTTCTATGACATCTTTGCATAAGTCATCAATATTTTCTGCAAGATGAGAATTGAACCTGGAGACATAATTCCTTTGCTTGAATTCATTGGAAGGATTTTCATATGCGGCAGCAAAATAGTGAACAGTGCCTGCAGCATGTCGATAGACACCTTTGGCTGGTGGCCATCTTCCTCCTCTGTAGAAAGTAACTGTGTCTTCTGAATAGAAATCAAGACTGTCTTCACGAGGAAGACTCATGAGAGTATGGGGGAGATCTTTCCCCAAATTAACTTCTTCATCCTCTATTAAAATATGACCTGTTTTGACTGATCTACGGGATGAGGACGTAGATGGTCGTGTGGGAGAACTTTGTGTAGATCTCATAGATAATGATCTAGGAAGTATATTAACAGATCTACCATCACTTTGATGCACAGTGGTTTGGCCTTTAAGCTTTGGAGAGACATGTTTGAGCCAATCTAATTTCCACTCAGCTGGAATCTCAACAGACTCTATATGTCCTTTCTGTAATTGAACTGTACCACTGAGCCTTCTTGCCAGAGGCAGGTTTTCTAAGATCTTTGGATGGTTGGTGTTAGTCATACTATACAAGACAGAAATATTGACAGTAGCATACTGAAACTCACCAAACATCTCTAAACCATAAACAGAGGTAAATAAACCCCAACAATCTAGAGAACCATTTTTGACTTCTTTACATCCTTTGTCGCGGACTGCGACTGACAGATTAGGACAAAATTCGAAACAAATAATATTATCGTCGTTTAGACGACCAAGACTAGACAACTGACAGGAATGCTTAAAGCTTACTTGACGTCTGTCACACAGAGCTAGATACATAACTGGTTTTATATTAGATGGAATCAAAGGTTTAATATAAATACGGATCAGACCAAAATGTACAAATTTAACATCCTTATGAGAACGAATATACAGAATTTCAGGTTCTGGAAGTAAAGGAAGTAAATTTGTTTGAAAGGTCTTTTTGGGCTGATAGCAGAGGTTAAGTTCGACAGACTTAATCCTAGGCTTAACAAAAGACAGATAAGTGCTATTATACAAAAACTTAGACTTCACAAGTTCAGCTTGTTTATAGACATTAGAAGCTTTTAAAGCCGGAGGCTTGAATAGACTGGATTCTTTTTCAAGATCTGTTTCAGTTATCTCAATATCTGGGCAATCAGTCAACTGATCAGGGATAAAAGGAGGCATTTCATACATTCCTTCGATTTCAGACTCATTCATGATTTCTACAGTAGAAGTGGAAGGTATTTTCCCAAATTCCATTGTGGGGAGAGAAAGTTCTGGTATGCGAGTAATTTCTGGGCAGGGAAAAAGATATGCAGAGATAAAACGGCCTATGACAATAGAGAAGAACGGCCTTGGACTCGATGCAAGACTTCCCAAAGAAATTATCAAAGCAAAGAATCTTTCAAATCTGATCCACAGAAAAGGGAAATGAATCACAACTTACGGAGAAATAATGACTGAATAAAATCTTTCTTGGCTCTGATACCAATCTTTTTATCGCGTCAGTAGACGGGCTCCTTAGCGGAATTTCTTCAGATCTTTAAGCAGAATCCTGCGACAGTAGGCAGGGGCCGAATGGCTATGGCTTCACTATTATGAAGTCAAACTATTACACTCAAACTATTACACACTTATCCTTGAGAAATTTCTGATTCACAGGGTCCTTCTAAAAGGGCAAGTGAAGAGCATACTCTTTGTTCAAGGCTACTAGATTTTCACACTGAAAATTTTTCGATGATCTATTACTAAGAACTAAGTCCTATATATAGCATTAGAGAGGTCCTGCCTGCTTGCTTAGCAAGGCGGTGTCTGTCTCGTCATGCTTTACAGCTGTGGCTACAGAGAGATGCTATTGGACCCACCACTTGATTGATGAGTCGGTGATGAGGATGATGAGGCCATGGGCTGTGGGCCCAACATGTCTTCCGCTTTGTTGAATAAGTCATCTTCAGTTATTGGCTGGAAAAGACACCTTATCTGGAAAGTAGATTGAAGATACCAATGTCGACATCTATTGGTATCGCATGGCAAGTGGCGCGGTGTACAATGATAGTGGGATTCCCACTCAAGTTGTCTTCGGATAATAGTGTGTACAACCGTGTCTTGATCATGATTCTGCTCCTCGTGAATGTGATGGGGTCCAAACCTTGCAACCCATCTGTAAAGATGTTCATTATGAGCAGATCAGATTTGAATTCGCCATGTCCACAAAGGTCTTTTCAATAGATCAGTGAATCGTTCGTAAAGGTATTCACTGTTTAATCTGTCTATACTGATGACTCCTGTATTGTTTCTGCGGTTGGCCTGTATCCTGACTGCTGCAGACATCTGGAGGTCTTGTGCAGCTGCGTACGAAATCCTGGTAAATCTGGGATGCATGCCTTCTCGTAGAATTTGTTCTTGAATCAGGGGATTCATAGAATCGAAAGCCTGATTAAGAATTCTTGTTAGGTTAAATCCTGGTGCAGGCTGATGCATAAGTGTGGCAGGAGGATTTCGGCTTAGCCAATCAGCTATTACATTATTCTTACCTTCTATATGTTGTACTGAAAAATTGAATTGGTGGAAAAATGCTTGCCACCTGACATACTTACCACGACCATCCTTCCTACCATGATCCTTTTCTCGGAAGGTTAAAAATCGGGTGCAGTCAGTTACAATGGTGAAATGTGGCAGATGCAACAATTTAAGCATGAATTTTTCTAGACATTTCTTTACAGCATAAATTTCCTTGTCAGAGGAAATCCATTTCAGTACATCACTACTAAAAACACCACTAGCAAACTCACACACAAATTCTACATTATTTACAACTGAAACAAGTACTCCTCCCCATGACAGGTCAGATGCATCAGTATAAACTTTCATTTCTTGCGATCTGGGAATATGGAGAACTGGCAGAGATGAAACTTTAGTTTTAATTTTCTGAACAGCTTTTGTATGTTTTTGTTCCCAACGGAATGCTTTTTTTTTCTGCAATAATTCTTGCAGAACAAATCTATCTTCTCCTGCATTGGGATAAAAACTATTTAGATAATTGAGTAATCCCAGAAAGGCTTGTACCTGAGCCTTGTCAAGATGCTCGGGAAAACTGATGATCTTTTCTTTGATATGTGGCTGTATTTGCAGCTTTGAATCTCGGATAACCATTCCGAGGAAATTACATTCTGTAGTGCATAACTGTATTTTAGTTTCAGAAAGCACTATTCCTGCATCAGTAGCCAACTGTAAAAATCTGGAGAGGTGATCAGTATGTTCCTCTAAAGAATTACTGAAAATTAAAATATCATCTATATATACACAGAGAAATGAAGAGGTGCCTTCAAATATTTTGTCCATATGCGCCTGATAGTAAGCTGGCGCATTCATCAACCCAAATGGCATTACGGTCCATTGATAATGGCCAAAGGGGCAGCTGAAAGCTGTCTTGGCCCTGTCTGCTTCCTTGACCCTAATCTGATAGAAGCCTGATTTGCAGTCAAATTGAGAGAAATATTTACAAGCTGCAACTTTCTCTAAAAGGTAGCTTTTATCAGGGATTGGATATGGGAATGGTTCTGTGATGGCATTTAATGGTCTATAATTGATGACCATTCGTTTCTTTCCTCTCTTCTGTTCAGAATGCTTATTGACCATAAATGCATAACAGCAAAAAGGAGAGGTAGATTTTTCAATAAAACCATTCTTTTCTAGATCTTGTATCTGGGATTCCATATCTGCATAGTCCTGTGCTGGGATAGGAATTTTCTTACCTATCTTCATATGTTTGCCTTCTAGAATCTTTATTTCCATTTCAGGCATGGATTTAGCCCAAAACTGTTGCGGATTCTCCGAACAGATAGTAGACTTAATCTTTTCCCCTAAGGCAAGTATTTCAGCAGGAATTGGCTCTGGACTTTGGGTCATGGCACTAGGAAATTGCTCAGTAGCATAAATAAGTCTTGGGATTCTGAGCCTTTCATTTTCAATGGTAAACATGATGCTTTTAGCAGTAGCACCATAGGGTGTGTATCTATCAATGAATGATCCTCCTAGGAGGATATCTATAGGCATCTTTTCAAGGGCGAAGAAATCACAATGGAAGATCTTATTTTGGATTCTCAGGGCTTGCTGGTGTTTATACCTATTGCAGACAAAACTATTGCCCTGGATATCTAAGCTCTTATAAGCTAGTCGCTCATCAAGTGTCTCCCAGTCACTGATGAGTTGTGGCTTTGCAAATGATAGAGAAGCTCCAGTATCGACTTGAGCATCTACATATCTACCATTTATTTCTAATGTGAAGAACTGCGCAAATCTGCCATTGATCAAATGATTTAGATAGGCAGGTTGTGGTAGTTCTAAGGAAGGGATGCTTGTACATACCAATTTTTGCCTTCTTGGATCTTGGATGATGGTAGGCTCTTCATAGATGTCTTCTGGTAGCTCTGGTTCAGCTTCTTCTTGTTGATTACTGCATTCTCCTTCAGGGCAGTAATCTTGGTCGGAATAGAAAATGCTTCCGACATCATCTTCTGGTTCATAGCCATCTTCCCATGAGGGATCTGCTGCAAGGACTGGTTCTTCGGCAGGCATGATCTGTTCCCAAATGGGTTCTCTGATTTCTCTTGGTGGATCTTTACAGGTAAACTTATTCTTGATCCACGCTTCACTTGGCTTGAACTGGCTAGGATACTGCACAGGAGGATTCTGGAGCCTGTGCATAGTAGGCGGCTGTCACGGCTGTGAGGGCTGTCTCCCTCTAGATGGTTCTCCTTGGACAAAACCTCTTCCTCTAGGTCTTTTTGGCCGCTCAGGAACTTCATGATGAGCGCGAGACCAGGGACCATAAGCCTCATAGGCTTGTCTGGCTTCTCTAGGCCTGTAGGGTCGTGATCCTCTAGATCCTCTCTGCATATTAGTCATTGGTTGTTCTAAGTCGTCAGCAAGAGAGTCTAGTTCTGCTGCGTCTTCGTCGTCAGATGCTTCGTCAGGAAGATCTTCAAGGACAGGTTCAAAAATGTCTTCTTGAAGATACAAATCTTCATCGGCATCTATAACATCCCAATCTTTTTATCGCGTCAGTAGACGGGCTCCTTAGCGGAATTTCTTCAGATCTTTAAGCAGAATCCTGCGACAGTAGGCAGGGGCCGAAAGGCTATGGCTTCACTATTATGAAGTCAAACTATTACACTGAAACTAGTACACACTTATCCTTGAGAAATTTCTGATTCACAGGGTCCTTCTAAAAGGGCAAGTGAAGAGCATACTCTTTGTTCAAGGCTACTAGATTTTCACACTGAAAATTTTTCGATGATCTATTACTAAGAACTAAGTCCTATATATAGCATTAGAGAGGTCCTGCCTGCTTGCTTAGCAAGGCGGTGTCTGTCTCGTCATGCTTTACAGCTGTGGCTACAGAGAGATGCTATTGGACCCACCACTTGATTGATGAGTCGGTGATGAGGATGATGAGGCCATGGGCTGTGGGCCCAACATGTCTTCTGCTTCGTTGAATAATTCATCTTCAGTCATTGGCTGGAAAAGACACCTTATCTGGAAAGTAGATTGAAGATACCAATGTCGACATCTATTGGTATCGCATGGCAAGTGGCGCGGTGTACAATGATAGTGGGATTCCCACTCAAGTTGTCTTCGGATAATAGTGTGTACAACCGTGTCTTGATCATGATTCTGCTCCTCGTGAATGCGATGGGGTCCAAACCTTGCAACCCATCTGTAAAGATGTTCATTATGAGCAAATCGGATTTGAATTCGCCATGTCCACAAAGGTCTTTTCAATAGATCAGTGAATCGTTCGTAAAGGTATTCACTGTTTAATCTGTCTATACTGATGACTCCTGTATTGTTTCTGCGGTTGGCCTGTATCCTGACTGCTGCAGACATCTGGAGGTCTTGTGCAGCTGCGTACGAAATCCTGGTAAATCTGGGATGCATGCCTTCTCGTAGAATTTGTTCTTGAATCAGGGGATTCATAGAATCAAAAGCCTGATTAAGAATTCTTGTTAGGTTAAATCCTGGTGCAGGCTGATGCATAAGTGTGGCAGGAGGATTTCAGCTTAGCCAATCAGCTATTACATTATTCTTACCTTTTATATGTTGTACTGAAAAATTGAATTGGTGGAAAAATGCTTGCCACCTGACATACTTACCACGACCATCCTTCCTACCATGATCCTTTTCTCGGAAGGTTAAAAATCGGGTGCAGTCAGTTACAATGGTGAAATGTGGCAGATGCAACAATTTAAGCATGAATTTTTCCAGACATTTCTTTACAGCATAAATTTCCTTGTCAGAGGAAATCCATTTCAGTACATCACTACTAAAAACACCACTAGCAAACTCACACACAAATTCTACATTATTTACAACTGAAACAAGTACTCCTCCCCATGAGAGGTCAGATGCATCAGTATAAACTTTCATTTCTTGCGATCTGGGAATATGGAGAGCTGGCAGAGATGAAACTTTAGTTTTAATTTTCTGAACAGCTTCTGTATGTTTTTGTTCCCAACGGAATGCTTTCTTTTTCTGCAATAATTCTTGCAGAACAAATCTATCTTCTCCTGCATTGGGATAAAAACTATTTAGATAATTGAGTAATCCCAGAAAGGCTTGTACCTGAGCCTTGTCAAGATGCTCGGGAAAACTGATGATCTTTTCTTTGATATGTGGCTGTATTTGCAGCTTTGAATCTCGGATAACCATTCCGAGGAAATTACATTCTGTAGTGCATAACTGTATTTTAGTTTCAGAAAGCACTATTCGTGCATCAGTAGCCAACTGTAAAAATCTGGAGAGGTGATCAGTATGTTCCTCTAAAGAATTACTGAAAATTAAAATATCATCTATATATACACAGAGAAATGAAGAGGTGCCTTCAAATATTTTGTCCATATGCGCCTGATAGTAAGCTGGCGCATTCATCAACCCAAATGGCATTACGGTCCATTGATAATGGCCAAAGGGGCAGCTGAAAGCTGTCTTGGCCCTGTCTGCTTCCTTGACCCTAATCTGATAGAAGCCTGATTTGCAGTCAAATTGAGAGAAATATTTACAAGCTGCAACTTTCTCTAAAAGGTAGCTTTTATCAGGGATTGGATATGGGAATGGTTCTGTGATGGCATTTAATGGTCTATAATTGATGACCATTCGTTTCTTTCCTCTCTTCTGTTCAGGATGCTTATTGACCATAAATGCATAACAGCAAAAAGGAGAGGTAGATTTTTCAATAAAACCATTCTTTTCCAGATCTTGTATCTGGGATTCCATATCTGCATAGTCCTGTGCTGGGATAGGAATTTTCTTACCTATCTTCATATGTTTGCCTTCTAGAATCTTTATTTCCATTTCAGGCATGGATTTAGCCCAAAACTGTTGCGGATTCTCCGAACAGATAGTAGACTTAATCTTTTCCCCTAAGGCAAGTATTTCAGCAGGAATTGGCTCTGGACTTTGGGTCATGGCACTAGGAAATTGCTCAGTAGCATAATTAAGTCTTGGGATTCTGAGCCTTTCATTTTCAATGGTAAACATGATGCTTTTAGCAGTAGCACCATAGGGTGTGTATCTATCAATGAATGATCCTCCTAGGAGGATATCTATAGGCATCTTTTCAAGGGCGAAGAAATCACAATGGAAGATCTTATTTTGGATTCTCAGGGCTTGCTGGTGTTTATACCTATTGCAGACAAAACTATTGCCCTGGATATCTAAGCTCTTATAAGCTAGTCGCTCATCAAGTGTCTCCCAGTCACTGATGAGTTGTGGCTTTGCAAATGACAGAGAAGCTCCAGTATCGACTTGAGCATCTACATATCTACCATTTATTTCTAATGTGAAGAACTGCACAAATCTGCCATTGATCAAATGATTTAGATAGGCAGGTTGTGGTAGGTCAGATGCTTCGTCAGGAAGATCTTCAAGGATAGGTTCAAAAATGTCTTCTTGAAGATACAAATCTTCATCGGCATCTATAACATCCCACCATGCTGCTGCATTAGAAGAAAAAATAGCTTTGACTGCAGGATTTTTACATGAGCAGTTGGGAGCAATATGACCGGGTTTCCGGCATATATAACAGATAGGCTTATTAGAAGCAGGACGTGCATGTTGGCGTCTGCGAAGGAAACGGTGAGGAGGCGCATAAGAATGGTGCTTAGGAAAAGAATGGCGCTTATAAGAAAGGCGACGGCGGCGTTGCTTCTGTTGCTTGCGAGGCTGGACAAAAGGTCGACAGCCGAAAGGAGCAATTTCTGGAAATAAAGGAGCAATGGCTGCAGCTTGATGTTTGCTAAGCTTTTGCATTGAGCGGGTCTCAGAAACTAACAACATAATTTGTTGCTGAGTAAAATCAACGAGGTCAAAAAGAGCAAGATTAGAAAGCTCTAGACCTTTTAGATCAATATAAGCTAAGACTCGGTCAATCAAATTATAAGGCATTGCCTGGAGAAATTTCATCTTGATTTCGGCAGAGCTATGACACTGGCTTTCATAGGCAAGCTTACGGAATTGCATAGCAAAAGACTGGAATTGTTTAAGATCACACAACTCCATTTTCATCAGCCATTTTTTGGTTTCTAACTGCCGATTAGCGGCAGGAGGTGCAAATTCATCAATTAGCAATTTATACAGAGCATTCAAAGAATCAGGTTGGTTATGTACAAGAGCATATTGCTGGTCAGCAGAGATGCTATCCCACCAATGGTTAGTAATTCCCCAGAGATATTTTACAGCAAAACAAGTGGTGCCAGCTTGATCTAGGTGAACTTGGACAGCAAGGACACGCATAGTATTGCACCAACTAGCAATTTCATTGAGGGGATTAATAGAATCATCTATATTTAGATACCATGGTTGTAAATGTACATGGGTACGCTGCATGAGAGAATGACCATGGGATTTTTTGGCAGAAGAAAAAGAAGGTCCAAAAGAGACTGAGCAAAAAGGTCTGGAAGACGACTCAGCCTTTTGATCTTCTTTAGATAACCAATTTAAACTATCATCTAAGTTATCAATCTTAGAATCGATGGATTCTACTTTCTTCTGTATTCTATTTACAGTATCTTTGATTTCTATGACATCTTTGCATAAGTCATCAATATTTTCTGCAAGATGAGAATTGAACCTGGAGACATAATTCCTTTGCTTGAATTCATTGGAAGGATTTTCATATGCGGCAGCAAAATAGTGAACAGTGCCTGCAGCATGTCGATAGACACCTTTGGCTGGTGGCCATCTTCCTCCTCTGTAGAAAGTAACTGTGTCTTCTGAATAGAAATCAAGACTGTCTTCACGAGGAAGACTCATGAGAGTATGGGGGAGATCTTTCCCCAAATTAACTTCTTCATCCTCTATTAAAATATGACCTGTTTTGACTGATCTACGGGATGAGGACGTAGATGGTCGTGTGGGAGAACTTTGTGTAGATCTCATAGATAATGATCTAGGAAGTATATTAATAGATCTACCATCACTTTGATGCACAGTGGTTTGGCCTTTAAGCTTTGGAGAGACATGTTTGAGCCAATCTAATTTCCACTCAGCTGGAATCTCAACAGACTCTATATGTCCTTTCTGTAATTGAACTGTACCACTGAGCCTTCTTGCCAGAGGCAGGTTTTCTAAGATCTTTGGATGGTTGGTGTTAGTCATACTATACAAGACAGAAATATTGACAGTAGCATACTGAAACTCACCAAACATCTCTAAACCATAAACAGAGGTAAATAAACCCCAACAATCTAGAGAACCATTTTTGACTTCTTTACATACTTTGTCGCGGACTGCGACTGACAGATTAGGACAAAATTCGAAACAAATAATATTATCGTCGTTTAGACGACCAAGACTAGACAACTGACAGGAATGCTTAAAGCTTACTTGACGTCTGTCACACAGAGCTAGATACATAACTGGTTTTATATTAGATGGAATCAAAGGTTTAATATAAATACGGATCAGACCAAAATGTACAAATTTAACATCCTTATGAGAACGAATATACAGAATTTCAGGTTCTGGAAGTAAAGGAAGTAAATTTGTTTGAAAGGTCTTTTTGGGCTGATAGCAGAGGTTAAGTTCGACAGACTTAATCCTAGGCTTAACAAAAGACAGATAAGTGCTATTATACAAAAACTTAGACTTCACAAGTTCAGCTTGTTTATAGACATTAGAAGCTTTTAAAGCCGGAGGCTTGAATAGACTGGATTCTTTTTCAAGATCTGTTTCAGTTATCTCAATATCTGGGCAATCAGTCAACTGATCAGGGATAAAAGGAGGCATTTCATACATTCCTTCGATTTCAGACTCATTCATGATTTCTACAGTAGAAGTGGAAGGTATTTTCCCAAATTCCATTGTGGGGAGAGAAAGTTCTGGTATGCGAGTAATTTCTGGGCAGGGAAAAGGATATGCAGAGATAAAACGGCCTATGACAATATAGAAGAACGGCCTTGGACTCGATGCAAGACTTCCCAAAGAAATTATCAAAGCAAAGAATCTTTCAAATCTGATCCACAGAAAAGGGAAATGAATCACAACTTACGGAGAAATAATGACTGAATAAAATCTTTCTTGGCTCTGATACCAATCTTTTTATCGCGTCAGTAGACGGGCTCCTTAGCGGAATTTCTTCAGATCTTTAAGCAGAATCCTGCGACAGTAGGCAGGGGCCGAATGGCTACGACTTCACTATTATGAAGTCAAACTATTACACTCAAACTATTACACACTTATCCTTGAGAAATTTCTGATTCACAGGGTCCTTCTAAAAGGGCAAGTGAAGAGCATACTCTTTGTTCAAGGCTACTAGATTTTCACACTGAAAAGATACCAATCTTTTTATCGCGTCAGTAGACGGGCTCCTTAGCGGAATTTCTTCAGATCTTTAAGCAGAATCCTGCGACAGTAGGCAGGGGCCGAATGGCTACGACTTCACTATTATGAAGTCAAACTATTACACTCAAACTATTACACACTTATCCTTGAGAAATTTCTGATTCACAGGGTCCTTCTAAAAGGGCAAGTGAAGAGCATACTCTTTGTTCAAGGCTACTAGATTTTCACACTGAAAATTTTTCGATGATCTATTACTAAGAACTAAGTCCTATATATAGCATTAGAGAGGTCCTGCCTGCTTGCTTAGCAAGGTGGTGTCTGTCTCGTCATGCTTTACAGCTGTGGCTACAGAGAGATGCTATTGGACCCACCACTTGATTGATGAGTCGGTGATGAGGATGATGAGGCCATGGGCTGTGGGCCCAACATGTCTTCCGCTTCGTTGAATAAGTCATCTTCAGTTATTGGCTAGAAAAGACACCTTATCTGGAAAGTAGATTGAAGATACCAATGTCGACATCTATTGGTATCGCATGGCAAGTGGCACGGTGTACAATGATAGTGGGATTCCCACTCAAGTTGTCTTCGGATAATAGTGTGTACAACCGTGTCTTGATCATGATTCTGCTCCTCGTGAATGCGATGGGGTCCAAACCTTGCAACCCATCTGTAAAGATGTTCATTATGAGCAGATCGGATTTGAATTCGCCATGTCCACAAAGGTCTTTTCAATAGATCAGTGAATCGTTCGTAAAGGTATTCACTGTTTAATCTGTCTATACTGATGACTCCTGTATTGTTTCTGTGGTTGGCCTGTATCCTGACTGCTGCAGACATCTGGAGGTCTTGTGCAGCTGCGTACGAAATCCTGGTAAATCTGGGATGCATGCCTTCTCGTAGAATTTGTTCTTGAATCAGGGGATTCATAGAATCGAAAGCCTGATTAAGAATTCTTGTTAGGTTAAATCCTGGTGCAGGCTGATGCATAAGTGTGGCAGGAGGATTTCGGCTTAGCCAATCAGCTATTACATTATTCTTACCTTCTATATGTTGTACTGAAAAATTGAATTGGTGGAAAAATGCTTGCCACCTGACATACTTACCACGACCATCCTTCCTACCATGATCCTTTTCTCGGAAGGTTAAAAATCGGGTGCAGTCAGTTACAATGGTGAAATGTGGCAGATGCAACAATTTAAGCATGAATTTTTCCAGACATTTCTTTACAGCATAAATTTCCTTGTCAGAGGAAATCCATTTCAGTACATCACTACTAAAAACACCACTAGCAAACTCACACACAAATTCTACATTATTTATAACTGAAACAAGTACTCCTCCCCATGAGAGGTCAGATGCATCAGTATAAACTTTCATTTCTTGCGATCTGGGAATATGGAGAGCTGGCAGAGATGAAACTTTAGTTTTAATTTTCTGAACAGCTTCTGTATGTTTTTGTTCCCAACGGAATGCTTTCTTTTTCTGCAATAATTCTTGCAGAACAAATCTATCTTCTCCTGCATTGGGATAAAAACTATTTAGATAATTGAGTAATCCCAGAAAGGCTTGTACCTGAGCCTTGTCAAGATGCTCGGGAAAACTGATGATCTTTTCTTTGATATGTGGCTGTATTTGCAGCTTTGAATCTCGGATAACCATTCCGAGGAAATTACATTCTGTAGTGCATAACTGTATTTTAGTTTCAGAAAGCACTATTCGTGCATCAGTAGCCAACTGTAAAAATCTGGAGAGGTGATCAGTATGTTCCTCTAAAGAATTACTGAAAATTAAAATATCATCTATATATACACAGAGAAATGAAGAGGTGCCTTCAAATATTTTGTCCATATGCGCCTGATAGTAAGCTGGCGCATTCATCAACCCAAATGGCATTACGGTCCATTGATAATGGCCAAAGGGGCAGCTGAAAGCTGTCTTGGCCCTGTCTGCTTCCTTGACCCTAATCTGATAGAAGCCTGATTTGCAGTCAAATTGAGAGAAATATTTACAAGCTGCAACTTTCTCTAAAAGGTAGCTTTTATCAGGGATTGGATATGGGAATGGTTCTGTGATGGCATTTAATGGTCTATAATTGATGACCATTCGTTTCTTTCCTCTCTTCTGTTCAGGATGCTTATTGACCATAAATGCATAACAGCAAAAAGGAGAGGTAGATTTTTCAATAAAACCATTCTTTTCCAGATCTTGTATCTGGGATTCCATATCTGCATAGTCCTGTGCTGGGATAGGAATTTTCTTACCTATCTTCATATGTTTGCCTTCTAGAATCTTTATTTCCATTTCAGGCATGGATTTAGCCCAAAACTGTTGCGGATTCTCCGAACAGATAGTAGACTTAATCTTTTCCCCTAAGGCAAGTATTTCAGCAGGAATTGGCTCTGGACTTTGGGTCATGGCACTAGGAAATTGCTCAGTAGCATAATTAAGTCTTGGGATTCTGAGCCTTTCATTTTCAATGGTAAACATGATGCTTTTAGCAGTAGCACCATAGGGTGTGTATCTATCAATGAATGATCCTCCTAGGAGGATATCTATAGGCATCTTTTCAAGGGCGAAGAAATCACAATGGAAGATCTTATTTTGGATTCTCAGGGCTTGCTGGTGTTTATACCTATTGCAGACAAAACTATTGCCCTGGATATCTAAGCTCTTATAAGCTAGTCGCTCATCAAGTGTCTCCCAGTCACTGATGAGTTGTGGCTTTGCAAATGACAGAGAAGCTCCAGTATCGACTTGAGCATCTACATATCTACCATTTATTTCTAATGTGAAGAACTGCACAAATCTGCCATTGATCAAATGATTTAGATAGGCAGGTTGTGGTAGGTCAGATGCTTCGTCAGGAAGATCTTCAAGGATAGGTTCAAAAATGTCTTCTTGAAGATACAAATCTTCATCGGCATCTATAACATCCCACCATGCTGCTGCATTAGAAGAAAAAATAGCTTTGACTGCAGGATTTTTACATGAGCAGTTGGGAGCAATATGACCGGGTTTCCGGCATATATAACAGATAGGCTTATTAGAAGCAGGACGTGCATGTTGGCGTCTGCGAAGGAAACGGTGAGGAGGCGCATAAGAATGGTGCTTAGGAAAAGAATGGCGCTTATAAGAAAGGCGACGGCGGCGTTGCTTCTGTTGCTTGCGAGGCTGGACAAAAGGTCGACAGCCGAAAGGAGCAATTTCTGGAAATAAAGGAGCAATGGCTGCAGCTTGATGTTTGCTAAGCTTTTGCATTGAGCGGGTCTCAGAAACTAACAACATAATTTGTTGCTGAGTAAAATCAACGAGGTCAAAAAGAGCAAGATTAGAAAGCTCTAGACCTTTTAGATCAATATAAGCTAAGACTCGGTCAATCAAATTATAAGGCATTGCCTGGAGAAATTTCATCTTGATTTCGGCAGAGCTATGACACTGGCTTTCATAGGCAAGCTTACGGAATTGCATAGCAAAAGACTGGAATTGTTTAAGATCACACAACTCCATTTTCATCAGCCATTTTTTGGTTTCTAACTGCCGATTAGCGGCAGGAGGTGCAAATTCATCAATTAGCAATTTATACAGAGCATTCAAAGAATCAGGTTGGTTATGTACAAGAGCATATTGCTGGTCAGCAGAGATGCTATCCCACCAATGGTTAGTAATTCCCCAGAGATATTTTACAGCAAAACAAGTGGTGCCAGCTTGATCTAGGTGAACTTGGACAGCAAGGACACGCATAGTATTGCACCAACTAGCAATTTCATTGAGGGGATTAATAGAATCATCTATATTTAGATACCATGGTTGTAAATGTACATGGGTACGCTGCATGAGAGAATGACCATGGGATTTTTTGGCAGAAGAAAAAGAAGGTCCAAAAGAGACTGAGCAAAAAGGTCTGGAAGACGACTCAGCCTTTTGATCTTCTTTAGATAACCAATTTAAACTATCATCTAAGTTATCAATCTTAGAATCGATGGATTCTACTTTCTTCTGTATTCTATTTACAGTATCTTTGATTTCTATGACATCTTTGCATAAGTCATCAATATTTTCTGCAAGATGAGAATTGAACCTGGAGACATAATTCCTTTGCTTGAATTCATTGGAAGGATTTTCATATGCGGCAGCAAAATAGTGAACAGTGCCTGCAGCATGTCGATAGACACCTTTGGCTGGTGGCCATCTTCCTCCTCTGTAGAAAGTAACTGTGTCTTCTGAATAGAAATCAAGACTGTCTTCACGAGGAAGACTCATGAGAGTATGGGGGAGATCTTTCCCCAAATTAACTTCTTCATCCTCTATTAAAATATGACCTGTTTTGACTGATCTACGGGATGAGGACGTAGATGGTCGTGTGGGAGAACTTTGTGTAGATCTCATAGATAATGATCTAGGAAGTATATTAATAGATCTACCATCACTTTGATGCACAGTGGTTTGGCCTTTAAGCTTTGGAGAGACATGTTTGAGCCAATCTAATTTCCACTCAGCTGGAATCTCAACAGACTCTATATGTCCTTTCTGTAATTGAACTGTACCACTGAGCCTTCTTGCCAGAGGCAGGTTTTCTAAGATCTTTGGATGGTTGGTGTTAGTCATACTATACAAGACAGAAATATTGACAGTAGCATACTGAAACTCACCAAACATCTCTAAACCATAAACAGAGGTAAATAAACCCCAACAATCTAGAGAACCATTTTTGACTTCTTTACATACTTTGTCGCGGACTGCGACTGACAGATTAGGACAAAATTCGAAACAAATAATATTATCGTCGTTTAGACGACCAAGACTAGACAACTGACAGGAATGCTTAAAGCTTACTTGACGTCTGTCACACAGAGCTAGATACATAACTGGTTTTATATTAGATGGAATCAAAGGTTTAATATAAATACGGATCAGACCAAAATGTACAAATTTAACATCCTTATGAGAACGAATATACAGAATTTCAGGTTCTGGAAGTAAAGGAAGTAAATTTGTTTGAAAGGTCTTTTTGGGCTGATAGCAGAGGTTAAGTTCGACAGACTTAATCCTAGGCTTAACAAAAGACAGATAAGTGCTATTATACAAAAACTTAGACTTCACAAGTTCAGCTTGTTTATAGACATTAGAAGCTTTTAAAGCCGGAGGCTTGAATAGACTGGATTCTTTTTCAAGATCTGTTTCAGTTATCTCAATATCTGGGCAATCAGTCAACTGATCAGGGATAAAAGGAGGCATTTCATACATTCCTTCGATTTCAGACTCATTCATGATTTCTACAGTAGAAGTGGAAGGTATTTTCCCAAATTCCATTGTGGGGAGAGAAAGTTCTGGTATGCGAGTAATTTCTGGGCAGGGAAAAGGATATGCAGAGATAAAACGGCCTATGACAATATAGAAGAACGGCCTTGGACTCGATGCAAGACTTCCCAAAGAAATTATCAAAGCAAAGAATCTTTCAAATCTGATCCACAGAAAAGGGAAATGAATCACAACTTACGGAGAAATAATGACTGAATAAAATCTTTCTTGGCTCTGATACCAATCTTTTTATCGCGTCAGTAGACGGGCTCCTTAGCGGAATTTCTTCAGATCTTTAAGCAGAATCCTGCGACAGTAGGCAGGGGCCGAATGGCTACGACTTCACTATTATGAAGTCAAACTATTACACTCAAACTATTACACACTTATCCTTGAGAAATTTCTGATTCACAGGGTCCTTCTAAAAGGGCAAGTGAAGAGCATACTCTTTGTTCAAGGCTACTAGATTTTCACACTGAAAAGATACCAATCTTTTTATCGCGTCAGTAGACGGGCTCCTTAGCGGAATTTCTTCAGATCTTTAAGCAGAATCCTGCGACAGTAGGCAGGGGCCGAATGGCTACGACTTCACTATTATGAAGTCAAACTATTACACTCAAACTATTACACACTTATCCTTGAGAAATTTCTGATTCACAGGGTCCTTCTAAAAGGGCAAGTGAAGAGCATACTCTTTGTTCAAGGCTACTAGATTTTCACACTGAAAATTTTTCGATGATCTATTACTAAGAACTAAGTCCTATATATAGCATTAGAGAGGTCCTGCCTGCTTGCTTAGCAAGGTGGTGTCTGTCTCGTCATGCTTTACAGCTGTGGCTACAGAGAGATGCTATTGGACCCACCACTTGATTGATGAGTCGGTGATGAGGATGATGAGGCCATGGGCTGTGGGCCCAACATGTCTTCCGCTTCGTTGAATAAGTCATCTTCAGTTATTGGCTAGAAAAGACACCTTATCTGGAAAGTAGATTGAAGATACCAATGTCGACATCTATTGGTATCGCATGGCAAGTGGCGCGGTGTACAATGATAGTGGGATTCCCACTCAAGTTGTCTTCGGATAATAGTGTGTACAATCGTGTCTTGATCATGATTCTGCTCCTCGTGAATGCGATGGGGTCCAAACCTTGCAACCCATCTGTAAAGATGTTCATTATGAGCAGATCGGATTTGAATTCGCCATGTCCACAAAGGTCTTTTCAATAGATCAGTGAATCGTTCGTAAAGGTATTCACTGTTTAATCTGTCTATACTGATGACTCCTGTATTGTTTCTGCGGTTGGCCTGTATCCTGACTGCTGCAGACATCTGGAGGTCTTGTGCAGCTGCGTACGAAATCCTGGTAAATCTGGGATGCATGCCTTCTCGTAGAATTTGTTCTTGAATCAGGGGATTCATAGAATCGAAAGCCTGATTAAGAATTCTTGTTAGGTTAAATCCTGGTGCAGGCTGATGCATAAGTGTGGCAGGAGGATTTCGGCTTAGCCAATCAGCTATTACATTATTCTTACCTTCTATATGTTGTACTGAAAAATTGAATTGGTGGAAAAATGCTTGCCACCTGACATACTTACCACGACCATCCTTCCTACCATGATCCTTTTCTCGGAAGGTTAAAAATCGGGTGCAGTCAGTTACAATGGTGAAATGTGGCAGATGCAACAATTTAAGCATGAATTTTTCCAGACATTTCTTTACAGCATAAATTTCCTTGTCAGAGGAAATCCATTTCAGTACATCACTACTAAAAACACCACTAGCAAACTCACACACAAATTCTACATTATTTATAACTGAAACAAGTACTCCTCCCCATGAGAGGTCAGATGCATCAGTATAAACTTTCATTTCTTGCGATCTGGGAATATGGAGAGCTGGCAGAGATGAAACTTTAGTTTTAATTTTCTGAACAGCTTCTGTATGTTTTTGTTCCCAACGGAATGCTTTCTTTTTCTGCAATAATTCTTGCAGAACAAATCTATCTTCTCCTGCATTGGGATAAAAACTATTTAGATAATTGAGTAATCCCAGAAAGGCTTGTACCTGAGCCTTGTCAAGATGCTCGGGAAAACTGATGATCTTTTCTTTGATATGTGGCTGTATTTGCAGCTTTGAATCTCGGATAACCATTCCGAGGAAATTACATTCTGTAGTGCATAACTGTATTTTAGTTTCAGAAAGCACTATTCCTGCATCAGTAGCCAACTGTAAAAATCTGGAGAGGTGATCAGTATGTTCCTCTAAAGAATTACTGAAAATTAAAATATCATCTATATATACACAGAGAAATGAAGAGGTGCCTTCAAATATTTTGTCCATATGCGCCTGATAGTAAGCTGGCGCATTCATCAACCCAAATGGCATTACGGTCCATTGATAATGGCCAAAGGGGCAGCTGAAAGCTGTCTTGGCCCTGTCTGCTTCCTTGACCCTAATCTGATAGAAGCCTATTTTGCAGTCAAATTGAGAGAAATATTTACAAGCTGCAACTTTCTCTAAAAGGTAGCTTTTATCAGGGATTGGATATGGGAATGGTTCTGTGATGGCATTTAATGGTCTATAATTGATGACCATTCGTTTCTTTCCTCTCTTCTGTTCAGAATGCTTATTGACCATAAATGCATAACAGCAAAAAGGAGAGGTAGATTTTTCAATAAAACCATTCTTTTCCAGATCTTATATCTGGGATTCCATATCTGCATAGTCCTGTGCTGGGATAGGAATTTTCTTACCTATCTTCATATGTTTGCCTTCTAGAATCTTTATTTCTATTTCAGGCATGGATTTAGCCCAAAACTGTTGCGGATTCTCCGAACAGATAGTAGACTTAATCTTTTCCCCTAAGGCAAGTATTTCAGTAGGAATTGGCTCTGGACTTTGGGTCATGGCACTAGGAAATTGCTCAGTAGCATAAATAAGTCTTGGGATTCTGAGCCTTTCATTTTCAATGGTAAACATGATGCTTTTAGCAGTAGCACCATAGGGTGTGTATCTATCAATGAATGATCCTCCTAGGAGGATATCTATAGGCATCTTTTCAAGGGCGAAGAAATCACAATGGAAGATCTTATTTTGGATTCTCAGGGCTTGCTGGTGTTTATACCTATTGCAGACAAAACTGTTGCCCTGGATATCTAAGCTCTTATAAGCTAGTCGCTCATCAAGTGTCTCCCAGTCACTGATGAGTTGTGGCTTTGCAAATGACAGAGAAGCTCCAGTATCGACTTGAGCATCTACATATCTACCATTTATTTCTAATGTGAAGAACTGCGCAAATCTGCCATTGATCAAATGATTTAGATAGGCAGGTTGTGGTAGTTCTAAGGAAGGGATGCTTGTACATACCAATTTTTGCCTTCCTGGATCTTGGATGATGGTAGGCTCTTCATAGATGTCTTCTGGTAGCTCTGGTTTAGCTTCTTCTTGTTGATTACTGCATTCTCCTTCAGGGCAGTAATCTTGGTCGGAATAGAAAATGCTTCCGACATCATCTTCTGGTTCATAGCCATCTTCCCATGAGGGATCTGCTGCAAGGACTGGTTCTTCGGCAGGCATGATCTGTTCCCAAATGGGTTCTCTGATTTCTCTTGGTGGATCTTTACAGGTAAACTTATTCTTGATCCACGCTTCACTTGGCTTGAACTGGCTAGGATACTGCACAGGAGGATTCTGGAGCCTGTGCATAGTAGGCGGCTGTCGCGGCTGTGAGGGCTGTCTCCCTCTAGATGGTTCTCCTTGGACAAAACCTCTTCCTCTAGGTCTTTCTGGCCGCTCAGGAACTTCATGATGAGCGTGAGACCAGGGACCATAAGCCTCATAGGCTTGTCTGGCTTCTCTAGGCCTGTAGGGTCGTGATCCTCTAGATCCTCTCTGCATATTAGTCATTGGTTGTTCTAAGTCGTCAGCAAGAGAGTCTAGTTCTGCTGCGTCTTCGTCGTCAGATGCTTCGTCAGGAAGATCTTCAAGGACAGGTTCAAAAATGTCTTCTTGAAGATACAAATCTTCATCGGCATCTATAACATCCCACCACGCTGCTGCGTTAGAAGAAAAAACAGCTTTGACTGCGGGATTTTTACATGAGTAGTTGGGAGCAATATGACCGGGTTTCCGGCATATATAACAGATAGGCTTATTAGAAGCAGGACGTGCATGTTGGCGTCTGCGGAGGAAATGGTGAGGAGGCGCATAAGAATGGCGCTTAGGAAAAGAATGGCGCTTATAAGAAAGGCGACGGCGGCGTTGCTTCTGTTGCTTGCGAGGCTGGACAAAAGGTCGACAGCCGAAAGGAGCAATTTCTGGAAATAAAGGAGCAATGGCTGCAGCTTGATGTTTGCTAAGCTTTTGCATTGAGCGGGTCTCAGAAACTAACAACATAATTTGTTGCTGAGTAAAATCAATGAGGTCAGAAAGAGCAAGATTAGAAAGCTCTAGACCTTTTAGATCAATATAAGCTAAGACTCGGTCAATCAAATTATAAGGCATTGCCTGGAGAAATTTCATCTTGATTTCGACAGAGCTATGACACTGGCTTTCATAGGCAAGCTTACGGAATTGCATAGCAAAAGACTGGAATTGTTTAAGATCACACAACTCCATTTTCATCAGCCATTTTTTGGTTTCTAACTGCCGATTAGCGGCAGGAGGTGCAAATTCATCAATTAGCAATTTATACAGAGCATTCAAAGAATCAGGTTGGTTATGTACAAGAGCATATTGCTGGTCAGCAGGGATGCTATCCCACCAATGGTTAGTAATTCCCCAGAGATATTTTACAGCAAAACAAGTGGTGCCAGCTTGATCTAGGTGAGCTTGGACAGCAAGGACACGCATAGTATTGCACCAACTAGCAATTTCATTGAGGGGATTAATAGAATCATCTATATTTAGATACCATGGTTGTAAATGTACATGGGTACGCTGCATGAGAGAATGACCATGGGATTTTTTGGCAGAAGAAAAAGAAGGTCCAAAAGAGACTGAGCAAAAAGGTCTGGAAGACGACTCAGCCTTTTGATCTTCTTTAGATAACCAATTTAAACTATCATCTAAGTTATCAATCTTAGAATCGATGGATTCTACTTTCTTCTGTATTCTATTTACAGTATCTTTGATTTCTATGACATCTTTGCATAAGTCATCAATATTTTCTGCAAGATGAGAATTGAACCTGGAGACATAATTCTTTTGCTTGAATTCATTGGAAGGATTTTCATATGCGGCAGCAAAATAGTGAACAGTGCCTGCAGCATGTCGATAGACACCTTTGGCTGGTGGCCATCTTCCTCCTCTGTAGAAAGTAACTGTGTCTTCTGAATAGAAATCAAGACTGTCTTCACGAGGAAGACTCATGAGAGTATGGGGGAGATCTTTCCCCAAATTAACTTCTTCATCCTCTATTAAAATATGACCTATTTTGACTGATCTACGGGATGAGGACGTAGATGGTCGTGTGGGAGAACTTTGTGTAGATCTCATAGATAATGATCTAGGAAGTATATTAACAGATCTACCATCACTTTGATGCACAGTGGTTTGGCCTTTAAGCTTTGGAGAGACATGTTTGAGCCAATCTAATTTCCACTCAGCTGGAATCTCAACAGACTCTATATGTCCTTTCTGTAATTGAACTGTACCACTGAGCCTTCTTGCCAGAGGCAGGTTTTCTAAGATCTTTGGATGGTTGGTGTTAGTCATACTATACAAGACAGAAATATTGACAGTAGCATACTGAAACTCACCAAACATCTCTAAACCATAAATAGAGGTAAATAAACACCAACAATCTAGAGAACCATTTTTGACTTCTTTACATCCTTTGTCGCGGACTGCGACTGACAGATTAGGACAAAATTCGAAACAAATAATATTATCGTCGTTTAGATGACCAAGACTAGACAACTGACAGGAATGCTTAAAGCTTACTTGACGTCTGTCACACAGAGCTAGATACATAACTGGTTTTATATTAGATGGAATCAAAGGTTTAATATAAATACGGATCAGACCAAAATGTACAAATTTAACATCCTTATGAGAACGAATATACAGAATTTCAGGTTCTGGAAGTAAAGGAAGTAAATTTGTTTGAAAGGTCTTTTTGGGCTGATAGCAGAGGTTAAGTTCGACAGACTTAATCCTAGGCTTAACAAAAGACAGATAAGTGCTATTATACAAAAACTTAGACTTCACAAGTTCAGCTTGTTTATAGACATTAGAAGCTTTTAAAGCCGGAGGCTTGAATAGACTGGATTCTTTTTCAAGATCTGTTTCAGTTATCTCAATATCTGGGCAATCAGTCAACTGATCAGGGATAAAAGGAGGCATTTCATACATTCCTTCGATTTCAGACTCATTCATGATTTCTCCATAAGTTGTGATTCATTTCCCTTTTCTGTGGATCAGATTTGAAAGATTCTTTGCTTTGATAATTTCTTTGGGAAGTCTTGCATCGAGTCCAAGGCCGTTCTTCTATATTGTCATAGGCCGTTTTATCTCTGCATATCCTTTTCCCTGCCCAGAAATTACTTGCATACCGGAACTTTCTCTCCCCACAATGGAATTTGGGAAAATACCTTCCACTTCTACTAAAAAGATTGGTATCAGAGCCAAGAAAGATTTTATTCAGTCATTATTTCTCCGTAAGTTGTGATTCATTTCCCTTTTCTGTGGATCAGATTTGAAAGATTCTTTGCTTTGATAATTTCTTTGGGAAGTCTTGCATCGAGTCCAAGGCCGTTCTTCTATATTGTCATAGGCCGTTTTATCTCTGCATATCCTTTTCCCTGCCCAGAAATTACTCGCATACCAGAACTTTCTCTCCCCACAATGGAATTTGGGAAAATACCTTCCACTTCTACTGTAGAAATCATGAATGAGTCTGAAATCGAAGGAATGTATGAAATGCCTCCTTTTATCCCTGATCAGTTGACTGATTGCCCAGATATTGAGATAACTGAAACAGATCTTGAAAAAGAATCCAGTCTATTCAAGCCTCCGGCTTTAAAAGCTTCTAATGTCTATAAACAAGCTGAACTTGTGAAGTCTAAGTTTTTGTATAATAGCACTTATCTGTCTTTTGTTAAGCCTAGGATTAAGTCTGTCGAACTTAACCTCTGCTATCAGCCCAAAAAGACCTTTCAAACAAATTTACTTCCTTTACTTCCAGAACCTGAAATTCTGTATATTCGTTCTCATAAGGATGTTAAATTTGTACATTTTGGTCTGATCCGTATTTATATTAAACCTTTGATTCCATCTAATATAAAACCAGTTATGTATCTAGCTCTGTGTGACAGACGTCAAGTAAGCTTTAAGCATTCCTGTCAGTTGTCTAGTCTTGGTCGTCTAAACGACGATAATATTATTTGTTTCGAATTTTGTCCTAATCTGTCAGTCGCAGTCCGCGACAAAGTATGTAAAGAAGTCAAAAATGGTTCTCTAGATTGTTGGGGTTTATTTACCTCTATTTATGGTTTAGAGATGTTTGGTGAGTTTCAGTATGCTACTGTCAATATTTCTGTCTTGTATAGTATGACTAACAGCAACCATCCAAAGATCTTAGAAAACCTACCTCTGGCAAGAAGGCTCAGTGGTACAGTTCAATTACAGAAAGGACATATAGAGTCTGTTGAGATTCCAGCTGAGTGGAAATTAGATTGGCTCAAACATGTCTCTCCAAAGCTTAAAGGCCAAACCACTGTGCATCAAAGTGATGGTAGATCTGTTAATATACTTCCTAGATCATTATCTATGAGATCTACACAAAGTTCTCCCACACGACCATCTACGTCCTCATCCCGTAGATCAGTCAAAACAGGTCATATTTTAATAGAGGATGAAGAAGTTAATTTGGGGAAAGATCTCCCCCATACTCTCATGAGTCTTCCTCATGAAGACAGTCTTGATTTCTATTCAGAAGACACAGTTACTTTCTACAGAGGAGGAAGATGGCCACCAGCCAAAGGTGTCTATCGACATGCTGCAGGCACTGTTCACTATTTTGCTGCCGCATATGAAAATCCTTCCAATGAATTCAAGCAAAGGAATTATGTCTCCAGGTTCAATTCTCATCTTGCAGAAAATATTGATGACTTATGCAAAGATGTCATAGAAATTAAAGATACTGTAAATAGAATACAGAAGAAAGTAGAATCCATCGATTCTAAGATTGATAACTTAGATGATAGTTTAAATTGGTTATCTAAAGAAGATCAAAAGGCTGAGTCGTCTTCCAGACCTTTTTGCTCAGTCTCTTTTGGACCTTCTTTTTCTTCTGCCAAAAAATCCCATGGTCATACTCTCATGCAGCGTACCCATGTACATTTACAACCATGGTATCTAAATATAGATGATTCTATTAATCCCCTCAATGAAATTGCTAGTTGGTGCAATACTATGCGTGTCCTTGCTGTCCAAGCTCACCTAGATCAAGCTGGCACCACTTGTTTTGCTGTAAAATATCTCTGGGGAATTACTAACCATTGGTGGGATAGCATCCCTGCTGACCAGCAATATGCTCTTGTACATAACCAACCTGATTCTTTGAATGCTCTGTATAAATTGCTAATTGATGAATTTGCACCTCCTGCCGCTAATCGGCAGTTAGAAACCAAAAAATGGCTGATGAAAATGGAGTTGTGTGATCTTAAACAATTCCAGTCTTTTGCTATGCAATTCCGTAAGCTTGCCTATGAAAGCCAGTGTCATAGCTCTGTCGAAATCAAGATGAAATTTCTCCAGGCAATGCCTTATAATTTGATTGACCGAGTCTTAGCTTATATTGATCTAAAAGGTCTAGAGCTTTCTAATCTTGCTCTTTCTGACCTCATTGATTTTACTCAGCAACAAATTATGTTGTTAGTTTCTGAGACCCGCTCAATGCAAAAGCTTAGCAAACATAAAGCTGCAGCCATTGCTCCTTTATTTCCAAAAATTGCTCCTTTTGGCTGTCGACCTTTTGTCCAGCCTCGCAAGCAACAGAAGCAACGCCGCCGTCGCCTTTCTTATAAGCGCCGTTCTTTTCCTAAGCGCCATTCTTATGCGCCTCCTCACCGTTTCCTCCGCAGACGCCAACATGCACGTCCTGCTTCTAATAAGCCTATCTGTTATATATGCCGGAAACCCGGTCATATTGCTCCCAACTGCTCATGTAAAAATCCCGCAGTCAAAGCTGTTTTTTCTTCTAACGCAGCAGCGTGGTGGGATGTTATAGATGCCGATGAAGATTTGTATCTTCAAGAAGACATTTTTGAACCTGTCCTTGAAGATCTTCCTGACGAAGCATCTGACGACGAAGACGCAGCAGAACTAGACTCTCTTGCTGACGACTTAGAACAACCAATGACTAATATGCAGAGAGGATCTAGAGGATCACGACCCTACAGGCCTAGAGAAGCCAGACAAGCCTATGAGGCTTATGGTCCCTGGTCTCACGCTCATCATGAAGTTCCTGAGCGGCCAGAAAGACCTAGAGGAAGAGGTTTTGTCCAAGGAGAACCATCTAGAGGGAGACAGCCCTCACAGCCGCGACAGCCGCCTACTATGCACAGGCTCCAGAATCCTCCTGTGCAGTATCCTAGCCAGTTCAAGCCAAGTGAAGCGTGGATCAAGAATAAGTTTACCTGTAAAGATCCACCAAGAGAAATCAGAGAACCCATTTGGGAACAGATCATGCCTGCCGAAGAACCAGTCCTTGCAGCAGATCCCTCATGGGAAGATGGCTATGAACCAGAAGATGATGTCGGAAGCATTTTCTATTCCGACCAAGATTACTGCCCTGAAGGAGAATGCAGTAATCAACAAGAAGAAGCTGAACCAGAGCTACCAGAAGACATCTATGAAGAGCCTACCATCATCCAAGATCCAGGAAGGCAAAAATTGGTATGTACAAGCATCCCTTCCTTAGAACTACCACAACCTGCCTATCTAAATCATTTGATCAATGGCAGATTTGCGCAGTTATTCACATTAGAAATAAATGGTAGATATGTAGATGCTCAAGTCGATACTGGAGCTTCTCTGTCATTTGCAAAGCCACAACTCATCAGTGACTGGGAGACACTTGATGAGCGACTAGCTTATAAGAGCTTAGATATCCAGGGCAACAGTTTTGTCTGCAATAGGTATAAACACCAGCAAGCCCTGAGAATCCAAAATAAGATCTTCCATTGTGATTTCTTCGCCCTTGAAAAGATGCCTATAGATATCCTCCTAGGAGGATCATTCATTGATAGATACACACCCTATGGTGCTACTGCTAAAAGCATCATGTTTACCATTGAAAATGAAAGGCTCAGAATCCCAAGACTTATTTATGCTACTGAGCAATTTCCTAGTGCCATGACCCAAAGTCCAGAGCCAATTCCTGCTGAAATACTTGCCTTAGGGGAAAAGATTAAGTCTACTATCTGTTCGGAGAATCCGCAACAGTTTTGGGCTAAATCCATGCCTGAAATGGAAATAAAGATTCTAGAAGGCAAACATATGAAGATAGGTAAGAAAATTCCTATCCCAGCACAGGACTATGCAGATATGGAATCCCAGATACAAGATCTGGAAAAGAATGGTTTTATTGAAAAATCTACCTCTCCTTTTTGCTGTTATGCATTTATGGTCAATAAGCATTCTGAACAGAAGAGAGGAAAGAAACGAATGGTCATCAATTATAAACCATTAAATGCCATCACAGAACCATTCCCATATCCAATCCCTGATAAAAGCTACCTTTTAGAGAAAGTTGCAGCTTGTAAATATTTCTCTCAATTTGACTGCAAATCAGGCTTCTATCAGATTAGGGTCAAGGAAGCAGACAGGGCCAAGACAGCTTTCAGCTGCCCCTTTGGCCATTATCAATGGACCGTAATGCCATTTGGGTTGATGAATGCGCCAGCTTACTATCAGGCGCATATGGACAAAATATTTGAAGGCACCTCTTCATTTCTCTATGTATATATAGATGATATTTTAATTTTCAGTAATTCTTTAGAGGAACATACTGATCACCTCTCCAGATTTTTACAGTTGGCTACTGATGTAGGAATAGTGCTTTCTGAAACTAAAATACAGTTATGCACTACAGAATGTAATTTCCTCAGAATGGTTATCCGAGATTCAAAGCTACAAATACAGCCACATATCAAAGAAAAGATCATCAATTTTCCCGAGCATCTTGACAAGGCTCAGGTACAAGCCTTTCTGGGATTACTCAATTATCTAAATAGTTTTTATCCCAATGCAGGAGAAGATAGATTTGTTCTGCAAGAATTATTGCAGAAAAAGAAAGCATTCCGTTGGGAACAAAAACATACAGAAGCTGTTCAGAAAATTAAAACTAAAGTTTCATCTCTGCCAGCTCTCCATATTCCCAGATCGCAAGAAATGAAAGTTTATACTGATGCATCTGACCTCTCATGGGGAGGAGTACTTGTTTCAGTTGTAAATAATGTAGAATTTGTGTGTGAGTTTGCTAGTGGTGTTTTTAGTAGTGATGTACTGAAATGGATTTCCTCTGACAAGGAAATTTATGCTGTAAAGAAATGTCTGGAAAAATTCATGCTTAAATTGTTGCATCTGCCACATTTCACCATTGTAACTGACTGCACCCGATTTTTAACCTTCCGAGAAAAGGATCATGGTAGGAAGGATGGTCGTGGTAAGTATGTCAGGTGGCAAGCATTTTTCCACCAATTCAATTTTTCAGTACAACATATAAAAGGTAAGAATAATGTAATAGCTGATTGGCTAAGCTGAAATCCTCCTGCCACACTTATGCATCAGCCTGCACCAGGATTTAACCTAACAAGAATTCTTAATCAGGCTTTTGATTCTATGAATCCCCTGATTCAAGAACAAATTCTACGAGAAGGCATGCATCCCAGATTTACCAGGATTTCGTACGCAGCTGCACAAGACCTCTAGATGTCTGCAGCAGTCAGGATACAGGCCAACCGCAGAAACAATACAGGAGTCATCAGTATAGACAGATTAAACAGTGAATACCTTTACGAACGATTCATTGATCTATTGAAAAGACCTTTGTGGACATGGCGAATTCAAATCCGATCTGCTCATAATGAACATCTTTACAGATGGGTTGCAAGGTTTGGACCCCATCGCATTCACGAGGAGCAGAATCATGATCAAGACATGGTTGTACACACTATTATCCGAAGACAACTTGAGTGGGAATCCCACTATCATTGTACACCGCGCCACTTGCCATGCGATACCAATAGATGTCGACATTGGTATCTTCAATCTACTTTCCAGATAAGGTGTCTTTTCCAGCCAATAACTGAAGATGACTTATTCAACGAAGCGGAAGACATGTTGGGCCCACAGCCCATGGCCTCATCATCCTCATCACCGACTCATCAATCAAGTGGTGGGTCCAATAGCATCTCTCTGTAGCCACAGCTGTAAAGCATGACGAGACAGACACCGCCTTGCTAAGCAAGCAGGCAGGACCTCTCTAATGCTATATATAGGACTTAGTTCTTAGTAATAGATCATCGAAAAATTTTCAGTGTGAAAATCTAGTAGCCTTGAACAAAGAGTATGCTCTTCACTTGCCCTTTTAGAAGGACCCTGTGAATCAGAAATTTCTCAAGGATAAGTGTGTAATAGTTTGAGTGTAATAGTTTGACTTCATAATAGTGAAGCCGTAGCCATTCGGCCCCTGCCTACTGTCGCAGGATTCTGCTTAAAGATTTGAAGAAATTCCGCTAAGGAGCCCGTCTACTGACGCGATAAAACTTAGAAGGCCAATATTCTCCGTCGGGTCTCTTGCAGGGTTTAAACAAGCCTATCATCTTAACAAAGATTCATAAAGGTGAGTTCCCTAATATATAAAATAATGCCATGAATTTTGAGTATCATAGGCTTACTGACATCTCCAATATTCACTTTTACCCATGCAAATTCTCCTCTAATTTATCACTAAATAAATTAGGCTTCTCGGACAAAATAGGCTTGTAAGAGAGCTTGAGGAGGTTTACTTGATAGGATAGGTTATGAAAATGATTTATTTGAGTTTTTAACACCTCATTGAGGTTTTTATCACCTATATTGATCTATTCAATTTGTATCTTAAATAATATTAACTCTCCAACCCATTAAAACTTGACTTAGTCCTTTGTGAGGGTTTGTGGGCAATGTCCTTGAAGTTACCCTTGTAGTCTTCATTTAGCATCTTCTCTCCATTATAGTGAGCTCAAAATTAATAAATATTTCTTACCATGTCTTAATCACATTTTTATACTTTCCAACTCTTAAATTTTTTTTATTTTTCTACATTTTTGCACACTTATGCTTGTGTGTGACCATTTAGGCCTTCATAGCCTAATTAGGCTTCCTGACCTCTTCACTACCTTCAATCATCTTGAAAAAAAATTTAAGAGATTTTTATAATTTATAATTAAGTATACATTTAATTTTCCCTTCATCAACTTCATGATTTTAAAAAACAACCCAACTTTTCTTCAATTCTCCTAAACAGACTTGTAGGTGTCTATAGACTTTAGGACTACAAGTTTAGAGATGTATTCTCTTCTCATTAGTAGTTTGGTGGTTTTTATTGATAGTATATGTTATCACATTATTATATTGAACTCTATAAAACCTTCTAGTCTTCTTTCCTCCATCACAAGTCGGCACCTTTCCTCATTTTTGGTTGACAAGCCTATAGATCTGCATTAGACCTCTTGACTATAATTTGAGGGTTTTCTACTCCTTTTGGAATTATGGAAACTTGGTGGTATAAAAAAAATATTATAATTATTCTTATTTTTATTTCTCACCTCCATCCATACCTCTTATATCTATCACAATATTATCCTTTGTTGAATTTAAGCCTATAATAGGCTTGTAGGTAAGCATTTTAGGCCTTTTGGCTATAGGTGATCAAATTAAGTTCTATAGGATAAACTAGCCTTCTTGAAGTGTTTTTAATGAAATAAACTTTCAATTTTATTTCCTTTTTACCTATACACCTTATTTGTTATTAAAAACCTCATCACCAACATGCCTTTTTACTCTACTGCCTATTGATAGGCCTATAGGAAGTCTTCTAGACCTAAACCCCTCTCTTTTTCCCTATTTGGTATTCTTGAGCCAAATTTTCCCACCATAGTATAATTATAAAATTTATAAATGATTTAATATCCTTCTCATTATTCCATGGGTTCAAATCACTTTGTGTATCCAACTGACATCCTCACAGTCCTTTTTCAAATTTACACAGTTCATTTGAATTTACACAGTCTATTTGGATGTAAACTAAGTTAAAGGTTTAAGATTAGGTTTCAAATTTTTTATAGATTTTAAGAAATAAAAGGAAATTGTATTATGCACTCAAGAGACTAGGTATCCTTTCCACTGAAACCATTTGATGCCAATAGTTACCTACAAGTGTACAGACCTGTAGGTTCATAATCTTCATTTGAACTTGGCTCGAAAATAAACTCTTGGATCTTGAGCTCCAAGATTTCCAACTGGATTTCCCTTTGGAATTTTTTTTCAATACTTATTTGAATATTATATTACTTATTCAAGAGTTTTGGATCTTGAAAGCACACCCTTGTTTAACAAGATTTATTCACCATGACTCCAAGTCGCAACAGTTCATATGTGTATGAAAAACTCTATATTCTATTTAAAGTCCATTGAATCAATGACGTCTATAGATGGTTGAGAATTATTGATCAAGTTGAATCGAATTATAGACATATTATTTCTAACATTACATGCAACAAGATAACTTCAACTTCTTTTCACACAAGATTGGTATGCTCAAACTACCAAATAAAGACCATTTAACACTATACCAACCATGAACATGAGGATAATTGAGAGGAAATGATATTTTAATGGTATAATATTGTTGAATATACCCTCTAAAAACATTTTCATGCATTCAATTAGCTTTATAACCCTACATTTGAAGAAAACTAACTCTGATGGGGGTTTTGAGGTTTTTTCTGTTCCTTAACTTCTTAACAATTGTTCATAAAGTTAAGGAGCCTAACTAGAGGAAAAATTCCACAAAGTGAAATGTAGTTAGGGTCCACTCCTATGGACAAGAGCTTAGGCTCTAACTTTCTCTCTCTTCCAAGCATCATTCATAAATTGATTGCCCTTTATAGGCTACCAAGAAGATCAATGGATAAATGGAGTGGGTTTTTGTATTATTTGGCTTTGTAACTCCAATTTTTGTATGGTTTGGGTCTGATAAGACTGTGGGGACTCTTGGAATAGTATTTACCATACCCACCACTATAAACCCTCTATAAAATACCTCCAAAATCATGCTTTCTCCAAAAATCTGATTATTCTACCCTTTAAAACTATTAGAGATGGTGAACTAGGTGACTCTTCACCTTATCTTGACCTATAAAAATTGGGAAGAGGTTAACAAACATTTCATGCCCTTCTTTTCCTGCATCTCTCTCAATAACTCTTCATTTTTACATTAGAAAATGATAAATGGCAGTTACAAGAAGACTTCTAACTTTAGAAAGTAGTTACCAAGGCACTTGGGGAAGATGTATAGAAACATATAAGTATGATGTCATCAATTTATGTTAGATGACTTTAAAAAACCTCTATCCAAGGACAAAACCTTCATATTTTCTATTTACTAGCAAGTGTCATCATTAATATTGGAAAGCACAATGAAACTAAAGTAGTAAAATACCTTAATATTGTCAAAAATACCTTAAACTCTCTAAATTACTTTAAAAATAATGTAATCAATTTTTTAGTTTGGCTTATTTGACCAATTTGACCAACTTTATACCATGGTTATCTTGGAAGGATCACCACCTTGTCTCCTTGAGCATCTTTCCTCCTTGACTAGATTTCCCACTTACCTTAAATTTTTCAAACTCATCTTAAACAATGTTAAATACATAATGAGGACCATAAATAATGACCATTTGATGAAAAGACAAAGTGACTTAACTCAGCTTCCAACTAGACCATCCTAAATGACCTTATAAGTTACCAAGGAAGACACATTACCTATCAAATTAGATCATTAATGACTAATATAAAGCCTTCATAATGGATATCAGCAATGTTAAGATCAAGTAAATCAAAGTTTTTAATGATCCTCATTCATGGTAGCTAAATTTTGGCTAATAGGATCACTCTAAATATTGTATCCCTTATACCTTTCTCTGAGTAGTGGCAAGATCTATCTAACTACAAAATTCACTCAATCAAATTATGCTCTATTTACCCCCTCTTGAATGTGGTCATGCACCCTAATTTATATGTCTTTACCATCTATCATGGTGGTTAGATGCACTAGTTACTCTATAATAAATGCATGTTATGCACTCATCATTATCTAGCTTAGTAAATCATCTCCAACTACTAATATTGCCTTGAAATAAGTACTATAGTCATCTCTATGCTCACAAGTGCTCTTTAAATCACCCACATTAGCCTAAAATTTCCTACATATTGCCAACTAATGGTGTTAAATGATATTTCATCATGGCACTATCATGTCATGGAAGCACCCCATCTAGTATCTCATGATGAGTGGACTTGATTAGTTACTGACACTTTGCTATAGTAGCTAGACATAAAATCATGTTATTAGCCATTTATTAAATTTCATATATGTTATCAACATGATTTTGCTCTATTTTATATGTAGTCTATTATACATGGTATTTACCAATTTTTTATCAATTGAGGAAAACCTCCCTTTTCAGTCATCCACCATGAATAATATCATCCTCATCTAGGCCATTATGCCCAACTACCATCTACCTCTCTATAGTAATTAAAAATTACCGATTGAGGTCTCAAAAGTTACACTCATTATGTTAGATCTCATTCCAAAAGTGTTTATAGTTTAGAGAGACATAGGTCCTAAGTATCCTCCTTTTGGCCTTCATATTATACACTCTCATTCATACAAATGGGGTCTCTCCTCTCATGCCATTTTTTCTAAGCAAAGGTAACATGCATTCTTTCAAGATGCTCATGTATAGGATTCACCACCTTAAATACCTATTGTACACATCCCTACACCTATGTAGCTACCAAAACATTTATATCCCTTGACTAAATCATTTTTATGTCTAAATTATTCCTGTACCTGCCCCGATAATCATTATGTGTCATTTGAGGTCTTAAAACTGAGGCTCTCAATACGAATCCTAATTCCCCTCTTCCATGAATCTCTTGGATGCCTTGCCTAATACTAGTGCCAATCCATTGGTGCCACTATATGTTCCCCAAAAAATTTAGGCTATAAAAAAATAATATAAATGTAGATCCACCCAGTGGAAGAAATGTCATTTGACCTCCTTTAGACTTTAAACTTGCACTATAGATGGCTAAGAGGCCTATGCATCAACCTTCCCAATATAAGGGGTAAAAATAATATCCTCTATTATCATTATATCTAATCTAATATAACCAACATGTTAGCTCACCAATGGCTCTCTAACCCATCCCCTGACTCTAGATAATCCTATTGCAACTTGTATAGGTGTCCCTATAGATATGTACATTGGGAGCATATTATATATCCATGTACTAAAGAAATAAATGACACAATCACCAGATTATCTTGAGATGAAATTATATATATATATATATATATATATATATATATATATCATGATACAACTATAACAATACACTCATTCCCATACTTTACATTGTGCCCCGTGCTAACATTGTTTGGCACACCACTAGAAAAAAAAAGTACTCCTCTATATAACTTGTGACACAATAGGTGTGTCTCCATAATACTTATAACATATTTATATATTTCCATTATAGCCATTGAATATATATCACTCAACTGAACTATGTAGGAATTCAAAATATAGTTGTCAAAAGTGGTTCCTTGTCATGCCAATGCATATCTCACTACCAAAAACTATGGAATATCATAAATCATAGGTGTGCCCTCAATAATTAGACCTAATCTAGAGTGAAAATCATTTAGTTTAAATGTAACCTCAATAATGTCACCTTCCATTGTCCATTTTAAAGTTTCCTTTCTAATTTCTTAGAATTCCATAAAAATTAATAATAATTATACACCAAATGAACTTGATATATATCCATGATGCCCTCGAACCCCAAGTTGACTAATATTCCCCTGTACACATCAGATAACTTCCATAGTAGCTTTTAAAACTAGGAGGCATCCATTTTTCTCAAAAATTTGACTCACTTTTGCTCCAAAAAAATCAAACAACTAAAACCAAAAAGTCTCTCAGTTCATAATTAGAAGAAAATTTAGATAAATCTCAGTAAAAAAAATAAACATATACATATACAACTTCATTATTGATTCATAAAAATTTCATTATCCAAATTTAATTTTCATACTTCATTGGCCATTCTAACAAATGTCATTGACCTTCCATTTATATTTCAATGTCATTGACCAACATCACTGATGTCATTATCTAAGTGGCCATTCCATGCTTCATTGATCATTTATCAAAACACCATCAACCATGTTATGATCTAGGATTAAAAACATAAATTACCTGATCAATGATGTTATATGAATGGATGATATCTATTTTTACCTTATTAATGACATAAACTTCAAAAACCTATTCTACCCAAAACCCATCTACAATTTTACACTACCATCATGTTTTCCAAGTGGATTCACCTATGGGCACATTTTTTTGAATATAACCTATTTATCCATTATAAATTCAAAAATAAATCCTACATGCATGATCATTGATGTTAGACCCATAGGTTTTACTCCATCTTTGCCTCCCTGTGTTCCCTCCATCACCTCTCGCTTCAACAAAAATGGCTAGTTCAAAGCTCCAAAATATCTAAATATAAAATATAAATTCACCAAATGAAGGGATTTGACAGCTCTTTATAACCTTGAATCCAAAATTTTAAAACTTATTCATTATATTTATTATAATTTACATCTCTTTGCAGTCATATATCCTATCAACAAACTAGAATAATCATCAAGATTCTGATGCTACAAGGAATTTATTGTACTAACAATATTTGTTTTAAAAAATAAAAAATGGACATTTTGTAGTCCTATAAGACCTATCATAACACTAATATATGAGAACCATATTATTACCTATTCACCAATCCCAACCAAGCACCAATGATCAGAGATGACAATAATTTTACAATCGATGAAGTCAGTGAAGGTGCGTATATTTTATTTTATTTTTATTTACCTCTTTTCATCAAAATTTATTGTATATATATTTTTTAATATTCAATTATGTAGTTTCAATTCTATATACTTTGACCCATATTCCTTGATTAGTTATTCATAAGAACCCAACTCTCATGAGGATAAATGGTCTGATTAGCACTCAATACATATAGGTGATGCTCACAAGGGTAAAGCACTAGGAATTATTTCAAGGTCACCCATCCTATTACTTCTCTAACTCAAGTGCACTTAACTATGGATTTCCCCCACTATTAAACCCAATTATATTGCTACCCCATTTTAAAAACCTTTATCAAGTGTCGTGCCTTATGAACCATTCATTATAGAGCTTCCAAACTATTTCAATTTATACAAGTGGTGCTTGTAAAATGCATCAAATTATGTGATAGGTAATTTTCAATACATCACCTTGATGCATTAGAAAATAAATTAGAAAACATAATTTCAAAATATAGAGGAAAATATAAAATATAAGTAATCGAAAAACTTATTTTCCCAATGGTGGATTTCACCTGCAAATATTATTGTAAAAAAAAAACTCACACAATGGAGGTTGTCTCTTGCATTAAGTTGATATTATTGAAAAGATTCATTATTTAGGGTTTCCCCCCTTTTTGTATTCAAT
Organism: Torreya grandis; assembly: GCA_037957365.1. Classification (NCBI taxonomy): domain Eukaryota; kingdom Viridiplantae; phylum Streptophyta; class Pinopsida; order Cupressales; family Taxaceae; genus Torreya; species Torreya grandis. The sequence continues at coordinate 1,827,684 of JARHVA010003081.1, forward strand.
CAATAGGAAACCCTAATTATCCCATGGATAACTCATGGTCTATCCTTCACTAACTCTAAGAACCCAAAATATAACATAATAAAATTAATAATAACCTAGCACATTAAATTTATGTTATGTTAGGTGCACAACATGCCCTCCCCCTTAAAGAGCTTTGACCATGAATATATACAAATGCTAAAAGTTCAAACAATTATAAGAATGAAACTCAGGACCTCTACCTACTCCAAGAAATCTTTTACCATCCTAACATATACCACTAATTTACATTACACATGAATGAGAGTGTGGGGGGGGGGGGGTTTCACATTATTTTTGTTGGATTTCACATGTGTTTCCCTTATTTTCAAAAATATTAACCTATGGAATTGTTTCTTATCCATAATATTAAGTCCATAAAAGTAATCCATAATGTTTAACTTTCAATGGTAGATTATGTCCTTAAATATAAATTCCATGTGGTTGATATTGGCATGTGGATGTTATTTTAGTGGTTCAATGGCTATACTCAATGGGAACATACTCCACTAATCATCAAGATAAATTATTGACATTCAATAAATAATACCATGATTATACTATCAAGTCCTTTCTTTTGAGAGAAATAAAAAATGTTGATTCTAGTTAGATGAACATGAATTTTAAGAAGGGGAATTTTGACTTTATGGCTCACCTTTATAGAATCGATGTAGAATCATATATCCCACATGAATAGGCTTCAATTATTACATAGTTTTTATGCAAATCTAGGTTAGTTTTATAGGATCTAATAAAGAGCCTACCACCAGATAGGGAATTGGATTAAATTTTTGAGTCTAACCCTATAAAGGGGCCAACGATGGTACACCTTAATAGATATGATCATTTTCAAAATTTAGAGATATAAAAATAGATAATTGAATTCTTAGAGGCTGGAATCATCATCCCTAGTAATATACCATATGTTGGTTTTGTGGTATTGGCAAGGAAGAAGGATGGGTCATATAGATATTGTATCAATTTCATGGCCTTGAAAAAAATCACAATTAAAAAGTAAATTTCCAAAGCCAAGGATTGATTATTTTCTCACTGAGTTTCATGGGGATAATTATTTCTCAAAGATAGATCTTAGATATAAATACTATTAGATATCAATTGAGATTCAATCTAAGATAAGACTGCCTTCAAAATGCATCAGGGTCACTACCAATTTTAGGGATTTATTCTTCTACCTCAATAATGCTCTATCCACCCTTCAAACATTGATGAACAAGATATTTTGAAAGTTATTAATTAAGTTTGTTTTTATATTTTTTATGACATCCTTGTTTATAGTAATTCATTAGGTTTATATCTTGAGCTTTTAGATTCTATGTTAGATATATTGTCTAAGGATAAGTTATATGCCAAGTCTTGGTAAGATTCTACAAAAGATTTATAAGGAAATTCTCAATAATAACACACCCCTTGACCAACCTCACTAAGAAGGATTCCTTCAAGTGATCCATTGAGACACAATAATCCTTTGAGGATCTCAAGTGATCTCTAGTCGCTAATATAGGTTTATCAACCCTTGATTTCTCAAAGTATTTTTTCATTGAATGTGATGCTTTTAGATCTAGATTGGGAATAATTCTTTCTCACGATGACCACCACATTGCATATATAGTAAGTATATGTTATACAACATGCATTTAGCATCCATATGGCATAAATTTCTATTGGAAAGCAAGTTATTTTTTAATACTAATGACCTTAGCTTTAAGCATTATTAACTCAAGGGACATTAACAAAAAATCTCTCACAAAATGGAAACTATCTCTTGAATTAAATTGATATTATTGAAAATTGTTAGGACACCTTTCATCCTAAATATTTTATTTTTAATATTTGTTATTAATAAAAGATACAAATATGTATGTTTTTTAACTCGTCCTTGAGCTATTTAGGATAATCCCACATGCATGAGAAGTAGTAGTTGGCTATCATAGAATTAGTTAGGTAGCATATAATTAGTATAAATTAGGAGCATAGACTAGTGTAAAGGCATACAAAAATTATATTTTATTAATCTTGATTAAATGAGGTCTCCCCCTCGAAGAGGAAAATAATATTATAATGCAATTATACTATCATCTAATGCTATATAGTTATCTTCTGTTTCATATGTAATTGTATTTTGATATTTGTTTAATTTGTTTGTAGGAAGGTTCATTTCAAAAAGATACATTTTTTAGGGTTTTAACACTTTTGTATTCAATGAATTGAACCTCTAATTAAACCATGGCTAACTAAAAATCTAACCCTTTGTTTACTCTAGGCACCAAAACTATCACATAAGAAAAGTGATGTTAACTAAGCACATAAATATATGTTGTGTTTAGGTACACAACACACCATCCCCACTTCTACTCTAGCTCAAGTGTGCTTAACCATGAGTTCCACCATAATCAAACCCATTTAGATTAATAACCCATTTTAAAAACATTAAAAAGTGTTGTGTCTTATGAAAAATTCATTATGGAGCTCCCTAGCTATTTCAATTTATACAAGTATTGCTTCTAAGATTCATCAAATAATGTGATATAATTTTTAGGATTCAACTATGTAGTTTCAATTCAGTCTACATTGATCCATATTTCTTGAGTAGTGGTTCAAAATAACCCATCTCTCAAGACCATGAATGGTCTACGTGAAACTCATTACATCTAAGTGATGCTCATAAGGGTAAAGCACTAAGACTTGAAAGGTCACTTATCTTATTACTACTCTTGCATATTCACACTTAATCATGTATATTTATCCATATAAAAACCCACTTAGATTAATAATTATTGGCATGAAAGTTTTTCAAAAGGACAAATAGATGTTTCCCATCAACATTCATAGGACAAAGTCCCTCTCTTAATAGTAGGAAGAGCTACCTTTATTGAAAATAAAAAGGATGCAGTAAAGAAAACTATTTACAACAAAAATGGTTTTTAATGTGGTGGTATGTTTAGCCATAAAGTATGAAATGGTGATAGAAAGAGAATATGAAAGGAAAGTAACAGATAAAAATAATATGAATAGACAAATAGGAGAATAACAAGTCCAATGAGCCAAATTTAGAGGCTTACTAAAAATGTCAAGAAAGATGGTAATTTCACTAGGAGGAAACCTTTCCCATTTAATGGGTAGGAAAGGCAATACATGTTCATAATAACATGAAACATATGCCAAAATAACTATTTACTATTGATAACAAGAATATGACAACTATCTTTTATCTCCCTATAAAAATTAAAAAATTTACCCCACCAAGGTTTCACCATTGCAAAAATTAAGATTGTATATTTAAAAAAGAAATTTTAAAACATAATCCCTGTGTTTTTGAATAATTAACTATAATCTTAGAAACATTTAAAAATAATAAAATCAAATATATATGGATGTACACACATATGTTTTATATGAAAATATTTTGACCACAAAGTTTATAAAATTTCTCTTTATATTGATTTCTTTGGGTTGCATATACAATCTCCTCTTTCTTTGTTTTGATATAAAAGTATAATTGTCAAGAACTCTTACAAATGAGCCTCTAACTTGTATTTATAAATTTAAATGGGTGGTTACACTATGTAACCACCTTTTTTGCCTTTTAAAATCCTGTATAATTACAATAAAAAAACTCACACATCTAAAAAACTTGAAAAAACACATTAGGAAATTTTCACAACTTGCAAAAATACATTGATGTTTTTGCATTGACTTGAAAAAGTACCATATAAAATTTCAACAACATGTAAAAATTCTTTAGAAAATTTGCATAACTTGAAATTTTAAAAGAAAACACACAATGTGTAATCTAATTTTTAAAAAATATGCAAATAAAAATTTCAATAATGACTCAAAAAGTTCCAAGTAGGAAACTAGTCAAAATTTGATGATGATCTATTTTTATTCTTCACTGAGAATAATCGGTATCTTCTTTTCTTCTGGTTGTGGCTTCTTCATCTTCTATTCATCAAAATTTTCTAAGATTTGTATAACTTTTCCTTCATATGGGCCACCTAAATATGTATATGATATCTCTACATCATAATGCAGATCTATCATCTTCTGAGTTATTCTTTGAAGTATTTTTAGCACTGCATTAATATTATCCAAATTATTATGATATTTGATCAATTTATGAATTGAATCATAATCAAATATAGATTTGGGAGTTATAATATCCTTGATATTATTTTTCGATTGATTGATAATAATTTCCTTAGAAACCACTTTCCCATTATCATCAGTGTATGTACAATTCAATTTCCCTATTCCTCCCATTATTTAAAGGAGAACATCACCTCTTATTGACTTAGAATCATTGAATTTTTTAGTACTTTCCTTGATAATATGGATTCTAAACTTAGAAGTTCCTAAAAACTCATTAAGGTATGCAAATTCTTATTTTTGAATAACCTCTTATTGAATGAGATCATCTAGACAAGTATATGAGAAATCTTCCAACTTGGGAATCAATTCATCCCATTTCTACACTTCTTCAACATACTTTTCTTTATCTTCAATTGTCTTATCATTTTTTACTAGATTTTAGAGAATGTGGTCATGACTATATGAATGGTATTAATACCTTGCTACTAAATTTTCTTGACCATTATTTTATTACCTTTCCCATATGACCAATTTATTATACTACATTCACTATTTTTGTGTCTGTAATTTGAGGAACAACTAAAGAAGAAGATTAAATTGGCCATACTAGTTTCTAGACCACTAATGTTAATTTCTCAAGATTTTATTTGAGTTGTTCTTTGGTCACTTTGTCTTTCTCTATTTTCTCAAACAACATACCAATTGTAGATTGAATGTTTTTCTTCATACCTTCCCTTATAGATTTTCCCAAGTGTACCTTTGTGATTTGATAATCAGAAGATTCAACATTATATTTATCTTTCTCAATAGGTGGAATTTATACATCCTTGTATATATCCCCTTTTTGATCTATGATTATCCTAGAAACTATTTTGGGCTTATTGATTGCATGAGGAGGAATAGTTGTCAAAATTTTGAAATCAATCTCCTATGGCTGCATAATTTTATTTCTCTTTTTGATTATCTCATTTAAACAAAGGCCAATAGATAGATATGTATTATCTTCTCTCTAACTAAGATAAGGAAGGTGAATCCTTCAAACCCAGATAAGATTAGGGAAGACCCTTATAGTTTTGTAGATGTAATAGGATGGTTAATCAAGGAAATACTTAGAAGTTTAATCAAGCTATGCAGAAGCATCTAGTGGTATGCACCATCCAAGGCCCCAAAGAGATATTAGATAATTAACAGGGGATAGATAGGAAGTTATTTGATACCCATTGGTTCAATAAGGTCCACCAAGACCACCTCCCAACCAAAATGGAAAAACATTCTTCAACTATTTAATAAAATAAAATATATTGATAGAAAATTGTGTTTATAATCCAAGAAAAAATAAGTAAAGCTTATGCCTACCTCAATTTAATAACAACATCTGAAGTTACTTGGGCATAGAAGTATATTTCTAAAAAAAGGGATATAATACTTAAATGACATCAAGAGATGTGGGATTTGGTTCAACAATTTGCAAACTAGGAGAGGGGAGCTATCTCTATCTTGACTGACTTGAGAGTCATCTAATTAATCAATCCATAGGGGTAATTGGTCCCCATTCCTATTTTTGAGAATCTTCTACAAGCAATGTTATACATCTTCAAAGTAGAGATCGAGGGGATGGTTTATAGAATCAATGATGAGGTAATGCAACTGATTAATTTTGTAAGACATAAGATTATAGGGATTGAGTCACTATATTTTGAGGTTAGAGTTACATTGGGTATACACAATAAATTGATGGAAATATTCCTTAGTTATTCAAAATAGCTTTGCTTGATTTTGAGACCATAGACATGGATTTCCAATAAATTCATGCACTTTACCTTCAGATAGAAGCAACTAAGAAAGTAATTTCAACAAAAAGGGTCATACCAACCCCACCTTAGGGTACTCATCTTCCCATGTACACATTGGTGCATACTCAAACTATCGTAGCTTATGTCCCAATATCAACATCTACATCAAGTTCATTCATAGTTCAAACACCTATTCTAGGTGCATCACAAGGTTCAACTTTAGTTCCACTAACTCTTACATCTGCTTCAATATCACTTCTAGTTCCACTACCTATCTTGATTGTAACTATTAGATCCCAAATTTTCACCTTAAGGAGGACTATTCCAGCCTCCTCAAATTTGGGATAAAATTGAAACACCTCATCTACTATGGGTAACAATTTTAATAGGTGAGTCTCTAGATTATGGTTTAGCTCCCATACACAACACCTATAACAAACTACTAACTTACTTGATTTGAAGTAAAATGGATAGAATGAGATTAAACACTAATGATGCACCAATATAAACTCCATAATCCTACTTGAACCTACACTATGGAAGACAATTTACAAAACTGATCTCAAAACCCAAGGTTCTCCTAACAAAAGTGTTTCAACATGAAGATAGAATGTAATGTATCCCTCAAGGTAGATGAATAATAGGTTTGATAATAGACACTAGTAATATTATTTACACTTTAAAACACACAAACTAACCAATTATAGATCATATGACCTGCTATAAGGTAGATTACTTACACAAGCATGAAAGAGTGAGAAGAATGTAAGGAAAGAGAACTATCACTTATTATTTAACAATAGACTAATTCACACACTTATAAAATAATTTGAGAAACTAAAACTATCTTGAAATATTTATTCCAAAGGAAAAATCATTATTCAATTTAGTAGGGCTTCACCATACCAATCTGTGGATGTCTTACAATGCCAAAAGAGGTAGCATATATATAGATAAATGAGGAAGAGATAGAGATAGGAGCGTAGAAGAGGGAGATTACCAAGTGTATAAAATATTTAAAAACAATAAAGGAGTTATGTAAAAATAATAATATATCTCTAAGGACATGTTTTCTTCCTTTGAAGATATTTCATCTCCCAAATGGCATAGGAGTTTCATTTCTTGCTTGACACCTTGCACTTGTTCTTCAAAACTACCTTTCTTTGCATGTGAAGAGTGAAAAATGGGATTCTTCATCATCAAGTCAACATGAACTGATTTTAGACCTCCTATTTGACACCTATCATACATTTTTAAAGTCCCTTACTCTGACATTTTAGTGGCAATCATCACCAAACCCCTTAGGTGTCTTGAAACCCCTTGTTCTACTACACCTAGCCTTGCCCAAATGGCTCAAAATTTGATTTCAACTTCATCAAGGAAATATATCTCAATTAAAAAAAATTTCATACCTTATCAGACCTAAATAAACTCATTTATGTCCATCAAACAACCTCCAAGACTCTATATTGCACCCAAAGCTCTCATTAGCCATCAAATCCTTGTAGCCCTAAAAACACACAAAGCTCCTTGTGTATAAGTATTTACAAATGATATTAGAAAAATAATGGTAATTTTGAGTATGTATTATCCACTTACATCTCTATTTCAATTTTTAATGACCTGAAACCAAGTGGAAGTGTCCTTTTCCTATTGTTCTCTTCCCCTAATTATGTCTCAATTAGGCCTCTAGGCCTAATACGTTGAGTTTTTGCTCCAGACTTCTCTCACACATGTTAAACCACCAAAAAGTGTGTTTTTAAATTTTCCTAGACTATAACCATTCTCCATACCAAATTTTAGGTCCTGATACCCTATGTAGGTATGAGAAACATGAAATGGTCTAAGGAACTAGCCCTTTCTCAAGCCTTTTTCAAACTGCCCTTAAAAACTAGACCTATAGGAGCACTTCCAAGGTATAAAGTTTCTATTTTTGAGTTTTTATAGGTATAATACATCAAAATTCACCCTCCATAATATTTTTCATCTTTTCATTATCTTATATACCCTATTTGGAGCTCAAAACCTTATAAAAGTATAACATTTATTATATCCATACGGTTGTAAGTACAAGTAAAGTAAATGTTGAGGACCTAATTGGAGTTTTAAATTATTTTTAAGTGTCTATAAGATCAAACCAAGTCATATCATTCACTTTAGAGGCCATTTTCTCTCATCAGGTCCTTATTAGAGTTTTAGGAGGGTTTAAGGTGGTTTGAGTTCTTAACGATTGTCATAAACCTTGGGGCCTTAATTCCTAAACTAATGCCATAAATATCAAGTACAATAACCTCATAAAAAATCCCTAAGTTCCTAGGTTATCATGCATCCTATCTATACAAATCTAATCACAATAAGTTGCTATTTGGGTCTAAACTAAGCCATTGAAGAGTGGTCTACATTCTCAACCTTTGTTCATACATGTTAGGGACCTAAAATAACAAATAATGCTAGGATATTCAAGTGTGGATACCTATTTACCATCCCTAAAATCCAATATATCCCATGTATAAGGTCAAGGTCAATTCAAGTGAGATAAATTTTGGTTTAAACTGTAGTCATCCACCTAGAGAGCTCGAGGAGGTTTTATAGGCCTAATCACTAATTTATTATCTTTCACTATCTATGGATGTTCTTATATCATATTTATTATCATTATAAACTTCCCAATATCTTTAGGTCCTCATGTTACCCTCAAGAAATCAATTTTATCATGATTGTCCATATAGGTTGTGTACTTGGTCTTAAGCTCTACAAGCCTAAATAGATCCCATCAACATTGCCACCCTTTTGTTGGTTCTGAAGGCTATATGGAGATTATAATAACATCATATAATCACTCTAATTTAACTTAATTCCATAGATCTCCTCTCTTCAAACCAAATAGGCATTTCGCACTCTAGGCAGCCTTGTAGGTTTCATTGATTATGTCTATAAGGTTTAAGCAAGTCTGTCTTAACCAGTCTCCTTTATCATTCTTTCAAGTCTCATTTTGATCTAAAATGACCTTTTCACTTGTACATGATCTCACCTAATCTCCAATCTCACTATGCATATGACATTTTCTTCTAAATTTTGAAAATAACCTAACTTTCTTAGACTAACCTATAGGTGGTCATTGAGGTTTTTGATACATATTAGAGTTTAGAAATCTTCTATAGGTCCTTAACCATTCAATATTTTTTGATATAGTGTTTAGGACTCAATGTCTTCTTTTGAACCTTTTCTATTTTCCCAAAACCCCACATCTTCACTTACACACACTTTCCTTCTCATGATTGTTCAAGACACAATTGTAGGTGATGATTGGAAGAGAGTCTAAACATTGAGCTTTGAAACTTGAACTTATTAAAACAGGTTATTATCACTTGAAATTAATTAAATTTCATTTAAATATCTTTCTCACTCAACCTATTTCTCTACGGGCTCATTAGCACCTTCTTCTATTTAGACATTCATGTATGATCCTTTGTTCTATTTTTAGGTTCACTTAGGTTTCACTTCTTCAATGCATTATTCCCCCAATAATAAAATTATGGGAGTTTGATTGTAACTGAATAATCTCTTTTGTCTCCTTCGTCACACATGTAGATCTTTAGACCTTTACCATATTGACTCAAGCTTCACACTATTCAAACTTTTTATTTACCTGTAGGTTATCATTGAAATATCTTGGGAATCAAATTTGAATACATGCTTTCTATACCAATCTTAAACCATACAAGTGTTAAGACATTGAATTACCTTCAAGATTTAAATCTTCAAACTCATAACTTAATTCACATTTCAATAATCTCCCAAAAAAGGCAAATATATATGTCTACAGATTTGTAGGCCTACATTATTTATATTTTACTTTATAAGATATAAGTTTGATATATTTTGAGTCAGAGGTCATTTCCAAATTGACTCATATCATTTTATGAGATCATTATCTCCATATGACTTGTAAAATTTAAAACAAATAAAATCTTTTGAGACGACCTTTGCAGGTAGCGTCATAATGTAGTCTTCAAGCATATGACATGAATGTTACTTTTAAGGGTTGTGTACAGAATATTGAATTAGGTTAGAGAGCCTTGAATTATCTTGAAGGAGATGTGAATATGATGGAAACATTTTAACATCACTTATATTCATTGGAACCTATTAAACTTTCCGAAGCTTCAAAATGCAAACTATGACATCTTTCTCATGAAGGCTCTTCTTGAGACCATGGAAGCTCACATGTACCAACCATTTGGAAACAACATGGAATGAATATTATTATCTATAAATACCCTCTAAAATATTATACATGCTTCAATGATATTTAACCTACATGAAATTTTTTAAAAACATGAGTTTATGGGGTTGACTAGTTATTTTAGACTGGCTAAATTATTAGTGATTATTCATACAACTCAACCCCTAAAATTTTGAAATATTTTTACATGGATATTAAGCCCATATGGGTACCTCATATGCCAAGGATAATTTGGCCAAATTCTTCCATACATTCATGAAATAAGAAAAAGTTTTTAGCCTTCTTCGGCTTGTGAAGAACTTGACTAAACATTTGACTATTTCTCTACAATTTTTGACCTTAAAACACCTGTGTAAGCTTGTTTTTAGTGTGTATAAGTTGAAATATGTTGTCATACACATTTCACCTGAATAGGGATCCTCTTGGCCATACAAGTGAGTTAAAATTACTCCTTTTTGCATGATTTTCCATCATTAGGCATTGGTCTGCAAGTTTCTTCTAAACCTAATTATTCTCTAACCATTTTTTGACATCATGCACGTTATAACACTTATTTTAATGTTTACCCTTTATAATAGTATGTACAATTCCTCAATTTTTGCCTATAAGGGTGACTTAAATATTTTTGGGATGTATGACAACATGATAAAAGGTTAGTGCATGAAAATATGACTTTCAATACATATAATAAACCTTATATAATGACTCATCATAATGTTAAACCTTGAACACACATAACAAACACATTGACTCATGAATGACCCTTAAGACTATACAAGTACACAAGAGACCCAACCTTAATCAATGTTAAACAAATATGTATTTGTACACTTTAAAGATATTACAAGACCATTAAAAGATAAATTACAAGCTTAGAGATTCCTATGAAAATTTTTAACCTATAGGGTTTGACCATTTTGACATAGGGGGTGAAAATTGGTCAAAAAAATAGAGATTCATAGGTGTAGTATGCCTGCAATGCTGATAGATTAGTGGCCTTATCCTTTCATTGGTAAATGGAGTTACACTCTTGCTATAATCTAAAACTAATATACCTTTTGACAACCTAAACTCACACCAAAAAATAGAACAAGAAACAAAATAACATGGCTAAAGTCATTTAGAGAAAACACACTCACACAAAATAACCTATGCCAAGCACTTATGAAAAACAACACACTTAACCTATTATATACAAGACCTCAAAACATATTTTAGTTGGTGAAACATCTCCTTGAAATCAACCAAGATAAAAAAATAATGCTTCTAGAGTCATTACTACTCCATGAGAACAAACCATCATATGGTGAATGTTTGTCAATAAAAACTTGCTTTTGAAGGTGATCAAATGACTTACCATTATTGAAACCTCTACTATTATCTATAAGTGTATCACTTAGAACTCCTTTGGATGATCCCTATAGATCTCCTTGAGGCTTGTTTGACATTGTAGCATGTTTGGTCCTTTTTTATGCTCTCTTGGCACTTCTCAATCTACTCTTTGAGAATCATAAATCTTTTCCCAAATTCACCTTCATTTGAACTATGATGTACTTGATGTCTAGAGCCATCAAACTTAGATTCTTGCTTGCCAAACACATATCCAAGTGGTTCAAGATAAAATTTGTATCTATGTTGTTACTCACCTTCACAAACTTTTATCTTGACCTGATCATGTTCCTCCAAGGTTGCCTTCTACTTGATTGGGATTTCACACTCTTCTTTGAGCTCATTAGGTCCATCACTGACTCACCAATAAGCTCATGTCTCTTTTGAGAAATTTTAGGGACATTTACTTCTTCAAACTCATTCATTATGACATGAAACTATAGCCACATATCATCATATCTTTCTTGAGTCCCATACTTATGAATCTCTTCTTATTTGGTAGGTAGAATTGCATCTTCCTTTTGACTACCATGCTCTAGCACATTTGGGACATCATCATCATCATCCATATGAAAAAAATAACTGCCCCATGTAATTTTTTGAAAAGCATGATCAGAAATTATCTTAAGGAGCTCATCACATTATTTTTGAATGATATATATTCACATACATATCTGTTCAATGATTTTATATAGATCAAACCCATAATGATCAGCTCCCCACTCATCAAGGTAGAGATCAGCTATGCCATCAAGAGGTGTCAAGGATTCTTGGTCATTAAGAAGGTTTCCCTCCTCATTGATAGTGAAGTTCATGTTTTATGTATTAGGTACATAAGGTTCCACATGAAATTTATCTAAAGGTTCATACTTGATTGAAACCTTAGCACCATACCTAGTCTTAAATGCCATATAGGACCAATCTAAAGTTAAGTACCGCTCAATCTTAGCAGTAAACTCCCTTGACAAGCAAAGGGTAAAGTGAGGTAGCACATCCAAAACCACAACATGTTGAGAGATAGATAAGTTATTACAAGAATGAAGAGTGAGATTCAAACCTTTGATGATTCCAATTATTTTGGAAGCTGATCCATCTAACTATAACACCCCTTAAACTTTGGTTTATATTTTAAATTTAGCTTGTCAACTACTTATTTGGGCATGACTGAGGTGCTTACCCCATTATCAATAAAAAATTATGAATCAATGAGTCTCTAATGATGATAGAGAGGTAAAAATGAGAAATTTTATCTATTCTTTCAATTTTTTTGGGATGCCCATACTTAGTCTTCAATTCATTTACCAAAACTGACATCTTTCACTAAGTTGCCTAGGTTTTTCATTGAGCTTGGAGAGCTCATTTTGGAGTAGGTATCTTTATCTAGGATTGGATAATGTATCCCACATTGGGATGCTTACATGAACCTTCTTCATCTTTTAAAAAATGTTCATAAGGGAGGTGCCAACCTTAACATGTCCTCTAGTAGCTATAGCACTACCACTACCTTGCGTCACTTGATGCATAAGAAGAGGCATAGAAGGAACTTTAGAATTCTGAAATATCTAATTTATAATTCTGAAATATCTAATTTACTTGAACCATAAGGACTATATTTGACACACATGCTCCTTGAAATTCTTGAGAGTTCATATTTGGACCACATTTATCCTTTATACCTCTTCAACCTCTCTCTTCTTTGACCTTGTGTTTGTAACTATAGAATTTGATCATATGTTCAAGTTCCCTTAGTATTTGACTACACATGAATCTCCTTGAAAGTCATTCATCAAGGTAGATTTTAATTGGGTATCCTCTCCATTGCTTTCTCCTCCACTAGGCATCTCTTTTTGATTCAAATCAGGCATTATCCCCCATTGTACCATATAAGCTTGATTGAATGTCTTATTTGAATAGGTAGATGATTCATGAGTCTGATCACATGAAGGATGCTCTTCATTATCTTACACAAGGTTAATTTATAGGCAAAAGTTTTTTTGAAGTAGAAGGAGCATTTTGATTTTGACCATTATATTGCTTCACTTGAGCTAGCTGCCCTTATCCTTAATAATGACCTTGAAAATATGGTCTAAGAGATTGTAATACTAATAAGGCTGATAAGGGACTTGAAGATATCTCCTTTTTTGTTACCTCTTGAGGGTTTTGTTCTCTTCTCTAAAAGCCTTGATCAAACCTTCATCTCTTGACTTACTTAGCTGATTAGAGGCAACTTGTTTATGATTAAGTGTGGGTATGGGAGCAATAGTGAGAATATGAGTTTACACATTAGGAGATAGAGGCACATGTGGTCTAAGATCTATCTTCCATGCATGTATAAGAAAATTCTCATCCCTTATATCAGTCTCATATGCATTAGGTAGTGTATCACCTCTCATGGATTGAATCACCATAGATATGTCACTATTGAAAGCCTTGAGATAATAAAGGAAATCATGATGTGTAGTAGGACTTACCAAGATTGGGATCCTATACAATGTCTTTTGAAATATGGTATTAAATTTTTATATGGCCTCTTGAGGGGTTCTCTTTATGGTAGTCAGTTGCTCAGTCAAAGATAAGTGATCATATTTGTATTCAAATTTCCTTCTCAAAGAGTCACCCAATTTGTTCCATGTAATGATAGAATTGGGAGCCAAAGTACCATACCAATCAATATCCTTCCCCTTGAAATAAATAGACAATAACCTGATGGCAACATTCTCTTTAGTGATGTTATGTATGTTACAGAAGTTGGAAATGTTCCTTATGTGTTCAATAGGAGTAATGGTAGTTTCTCCCATTTAAGAAGGAATACTTTTAAGGGCTAACATAGGAATTCCATCATATTGAGAAATTGATAAAGGACTATGTCCATTGAATACAATAAAGGGTAGGTTCTTTGGGGCTTCCATCTTGAAAATTAGACTGAAAAAGAGTCTCTTAATAGGTATGTGAGTATCAAAAGATTTCTTTGAATATGGATGGGTGTTAGCAAACTTCTTTGATCTAAATATATAGTAAATTAGCTCTAAAAATTCAAAAGTAATGCCTTTAGTATAATATATTTTGATTACCTCAGGCATGAAATTGAGGCACTAGTCTGCAACTAAGAGCCTATAACTTTGAATCACTAGATACTGCATGAAGGAAGATTTACAACTTCATATTTGTTAAGATTAGCATCCACCTTTGACAAATTTTTGAACCATGAGGTATTATCGGGCATGTCAAAACTATTATATCCCAAATTTTCACCCTAAAGAGGACTATTCTATCCTCCTTAAATTTGGGATAACATTGAAATAACTCATCTATTGCAGGTAACAATTCCTAGAGGTGAGTCTCTAGATTATGGGTTAACTCCCATGCACAACACCTAAAACAAACCACTAACCTACTTGATTTGAACTAAAAGAGATATAATGAGATTAAACACTAATATAGTGTAGGTGATGCACAAATATAAACTCGAAAATCCTACTTTAACCTTCACTATAGAAGACAACTTACAAAAATGATCTTAAAACTCAAGGTTCTCCTAAAAAAAGTGTTTTAACATGAAGGTATAATGCAATGTATCCTTAAATGTAGATGAATAATAGGTTTGATAATATACACTAGTAATATTATTTACACTTAAAAACACACAAATTAACTAGTTACACATTATATGACCTATTAGAATGTAGATTACTTGCACAAAATATGAAAGAATGAGATGAATGCAAGGAAAGAGAACTATCACTACTCATCCAACAACAGACTATTACACACACTTATGAAATAATTTGAGAAAATAAAACCAACTTGAATTATTTATTCTAAAGGCAAAATAAGTATTCAATTTATCAATGATTCATCATACCAATCTATGGATGTCTTACAATGCCAAAAGAGGTAGCATATATTGAGAAATGAGGAAGAGAGGGGGGCATAGAGGAGGGATATTTCCAAGTGCCTACAAGAGTTAAAAAATAAAGGATTTATGGAAAATTAAAAATAGATATCTAAGGATGTGTTCTTCCTCTAAAAATATTTCATCTCACAAATGGCGTAGGAGTTTCATTTCTTGCTTTACACCTTGCACATGTTCTTCAAAACTACCTTTCTTTGCATGTGAAGAGTGAAAAATGGCTCAAAACTTGATTTTAACTTCATAAAGGAAATATATCTCCTTGTAAATTATTATCATACCTTATTATACCTGAATCAACTCATTTGGGTCCATTAAACAACCACCAAGACTCCATCTTGCACACAAAGCTCTCATTAGCCCTCAAATCCTTGTAACCCTAAAAATACACAAAAATCCTTATGTAAAAGTATGTACAAATTATATTGGAAATTTTAATGTATTTTTGAGTACCTAGTATCCCATTACATATCCATGTCAAGTTTCATGACCTAAAACTAAGTGAAAGTGTCATTTTCTTGATGTTCTCTTCCCTTAATTAGGCCTCTAAGCCTAATAGGCTGAGTTTTTGCTCTAGAATTCTCCCACACATTTGAAACCACAAAAAATTGTACTATTCACTTTCCCTAACCTATATCCATCCTCCATACTAAATTTGAGGTCTTGAGACCCTATGTAGGTATGAGAACCATGAAATGGTCTAAAGAACTAGCCCTTTCTCAAGCCTTTTTTAGATTGCCCTTAAAATATAGACCTTTAGGAGTAATTCCAAGGTGAAAAGTTAGGATTTTTTGGTTTTAATAGGTATAATACATCACAAATCACTCTCCCCAATAGTTTCCATCTATCCATGATCTTTTATACCTTGTTTAGAGGTCAAAACCTTATAAAAGTACAACATTTATTATATTCATATTGTTATAGGTACAATAATAGTACATGTTGAGGACCTACTTGGAGTTATAAATGATTTTTAGGTGTTTAAAATATCAAACCAATTCATCTCATTCACTTTGGAGGCCATTCTCTCTTATTGGGTCCTTATTAGGGTTTTAAGAGGGTTTAAGGTGGTTTGAGTTCTTAAGGATTGTTCATAAACCCTGAGGCCTTAATTCATAAACCAATGCCACAAATATCAAGTAAACTATGCTCCTAAACTATGCCTAAGTGATTATGCTCCCACTCATCCTATCCATATAGATCCAAACATAAGAATTTGCTATTTAGATATGAACTATGCCATTGAAGAGTGGTTTGTATTCTTAGCCTTTGTTCATACATATCAAGGACCTAAACCAAAAAATAATGCTAGGATATTTAAGTGTGGAGACATATTTACCATAATTGAAATCCACTAGGTACCATTCTCAAGGTCAAATTCACACCAAGTGAGATAAATTCTAGTTTGAATTGTAGTCATCCACCTAGAGAGCTTGAGGAGGTTTTATAGGCCTAATTGGTCATTTTTTATCTTCCACTATCTATGGATAATCTTATATGGTTTATAATATCATTATAAACTTCCCATTATCTTTAGGTCCTCATTTTACCATCAACAAATCACTTTTATCATGACTTCCCATATAGGTTGTGTGCCTTGTCTTAGGCTCTACAGGCTTAAATGGATCCCATCAATATTGCCACCCTTTTGTTGGTTCTGAAGACTATATGGAGATTATAATAATATAAAATAATCACTATAATGTGACTTAATTCTTTCCAAAAACCTCCTCTCTTCAAACCAAATAGGCATTTCTCACTCTAGGTAGCCTTGTAGGTTTCATTGATTATGTCTATAGGGTTTAAGCAAGTCTGTCTTAATCAGTCTCCTTTATCATTCTTTCAAGTCTCCTTTTGATCTCAAATGAACTTTTCACTTGTCCATGATCTCACTTAAGATCCAATCTCACTATGTATGTGGCATTCTCTTCTCAAATTTGAAAATAACATGACTTGCTTAGACCAACCTATAGGTGGTCATTGAGGTTTTGGTTGCATATTGGAGTTTAGAACTCTTTTACAAATCATTGAACATTCAATGCTCTTTTATACAATGTTAATGAATTAATGTCTTCTTTTGAACCTTCTCAATTTTCCAAAAACCCTACATCTTCACTTGCATACACTTTCCTTCTCATGTCTATTCAAGACATAGCTATAGGCGATGATTGGAAGAGAGTTTAAACTTTGAGATTTGAAACTTGACCTTCTTCAACTAGGTTATTAGCACTTGAAAGTAATTAAACTCTATTTAAATATCTTTCTTACTCAATCTAGTTTTCTATAGGCTTATTATGACCTTCTTCTATTTAGCCATTCATGTATGATCCTTTATTCTACCTGTAGGTCTGCTTAAGTTTCACTTATTCAATGCATTACTCCCTCAATGAGAACATTGTGGGATTTTGATTATATCTGAATAATCTCTTTTTTGTCCCTCATCACACATATATATCTTCCCTAATCAGAATACTATTTGATAATTTGGATTCCTTAGAATTCCTTTTTAAATAATATTTTATAAATGTAACTTGTATTAAGAATAATATTTAAAATAAAAAATATAATTTTATTAATAATAAAATAAAATTCCTTAAGAGATTTTGTCCTTGGGATATAATGATTACAAGGGTTTTCATCCTTGGGTTGAGATGATAAGGGTTTTCTTCGTTGCACCTAATTTTACATTTAAGCGTTTTTGTCCTTAATTATCATTGTAAAGCATTACACTTGTATACAGGTATATATTTTTAATACATGATTGAATGAATTCATTACATACCAATAAATGAATTTAAATACTTCATCACCTTCCATTGAAATATGTGTCTCTTCCAAATGTCTTTTCCCAAGGGAGGTGATGTCCCAAAGGGCAGCATCCCTTGATGTTTAGGTGGGTTGACCTGCCTATATAAGTTTTATTTTTTATTAAATGATGTGCTCCCCTCAAGAGGGTCAATTATAATCATTTCACCCTTCTTAATGGTTATGCCCTCATCTTATGATTGTAAAGGGATATTACAGTCCTCCATTGCCAAAATTGCTTGTCTTCAAGAAATTGTAAGCCCTTATGCCCAACTACCATGTCCAAGAGATAAACTATGATGTAGTTCTCCCAAAGCCTTGATCTGATCCTTATCAAATAAGATATATCTTACCAACACAAGCTTAGGCTTTTGATGTAATTTGGTTGACTCAAAATTCTTGCATCTATCTTCATGTCATAGACTTTCAAGGGTCCACTCTTATTGTCCAAATCATTTGTATTAATGTACCTTTGTCTTTCCTTTTTTACTTTATCTATCTGATGCATGCACAAAACCATTTCATCATCTACTTGATTCATGTAGTTGGTTGTTTTGAAATTTCCATCAGGATGAACATTTATAAAATCATCTAGAAATTTAGATTGCACCACCAATTTATCTTTACAATATTGCACCTCATATTTTTCTTCATTTTTTGGTTCATTCTCCATGATTTATTTTTATTTCTTTGGATATTATAATGCATCTAATACTTTTCATGGTTCTTCATCTAGTAACATATCTTTGTGCCCCTCAATTTTCACAAATAGTTTTAGTTTCTCTGAACATTGAGCAACAATAATTTTAGCTAGTGTATGTGCCACTAGTGATGATTCCTGTTCAATACTAGCCATTAGTATGGATAACAAATCTTGTGAAATATCATCACTCTCATTCATAACCAAAGTCATAATGGACTACATTGACTCTATTACATTTTATGTATGATTTTTATGGATAGTAATAAAGAAATATTCAAACATGTGAAGAATCAGATCATCACATCCTGAATCTAACATTAACACACAAGATCTAATTTTTTCCACAATGTCAAGGATTGTGACCCTCTTAGTAAAAGAATAACTTGTGATGTCATCTAGACCCTCAAAACATTCCACTATTAGCCACAATATTTCCTTCATGGTGTTGTTAATGTATGGTGATTTTGGTGTTGTTATCCTTGTAATTTCACTAATACAAGTGATAACCACAAGTCTCACATCTAGATCTAGATATTTCAATAGCTTAGACTCGGCCATATGAGTTACCAAAGGATTCATTTCCCAAAACATAGACTTAGAATCTAATTGCCTTACCAAGGACAAACATTTAGCCATTTCCTCTAAAACATTGAGCAAAACATGTTTTAAATAATGTGGATGTTCAAGTTCCTTTCCCAATCTAAAAATCTTTGTTTTTAAATCATATTTTCTTATTAACTCCATGATTCATAAACTGTGCATCAAATCCAAAATCCATTTTCATAGGCTGGAAGGAACAATTGCTCTGATACCACTGTAATATCCCTAATTGAAATATTATTTGATAATTTAGATTCCTCGGAATTCCTTTTAAAATAATATTTTATAAATATAACTTGTACTAAGAATAATATTTAAAATAAAAAATATAATTGTATTAATAATATAATATAAATCCTCAAGGGATTTCATCCTTGGTATATAATGATTATAAGGGTTTCCATCCTTGGGTTGAGATGACAAGGGTTTTCATCCTTGCACCCAATTTACATTTAAGGGTTTTCATCCTTAATTGTCATTGTAAAGCATTACGCTTGTACATGGTTATATATTTTTAATATATGATTGAATGAATTCCTTCCATACCAATGAATGACTATAAATACTTCATCACCTTCCATCGAAAGACGTGTCTCTTCCAAATGTATTTTCCCAAGGGAGGTGATGTCCCAAAGGGTGGCATCCCTTGGTGTTTAGGTGGGTTGGCCTGCATATATAAGTTTTATTTTTTTATTAAATGTGGAACTCCCCTCAAGAGGGGAGATTCTAATTTTTTCTCCCTCCTTAATGGCTATGCCCTTGTCTTATTCTTGGAAATGGATATTACAGATCTTTAGACATTTCCCATGTTGACTCAAGGCTTCACACTATCCAAACTTGTTATTTGCCTGTAGGTTATCAGTGAAGTATTTTGGGCATTGATTTTGAAGACATGTTTTTCTATACTAATATTGAACCATCCAAGTGTTAAGACACTACATTACCTTTAATATTGATATCTTCAAACTCACAACCTAATGCACATTTCAATAATTTCCCATAAAATGTAGACCTATAGGTCTGCATTCTTTATATTTTGCCTTATAAGATGTAAGTTTGATCTCTTTTTAGTCTAAGGTTATTTACACACCAAATAATATTGTTTTGATCTCATGATTTCCATATTACTTGGAGAATGTAAAACAAATAAAACCTTTTAAGACCACTTTTGCATAGAGCCTCATAATGCAGTCTTTAAGCATAGGACATGAATTTTACCTTGAAGAGCTATATACAAAGATATTTAGTCAGGTTAGAGAGCCTTGAATGATATTTAATGATATTTTAAGATGATAAAAACATTTTAACATCACTTATATTCATTAGAACCTATCAAACTTTCTAAAGCTTCAAAATGCCAAACTATGACATCTTTCTCGTGAAGGCTCTTCTTAATACCATGGAAGTTCACACATGAAAACTAGTTATTAATAACATGTAATGTTTTTATTATCTATATATACACTCTAAAATCCTCTCCATGATTCAATGAGCTTTAACCTACATGAAAATGTTGAAAAATACAAGCCTGCGGGGTTGACTAGTTTTTTTGGATTGCCTAACTTGTTAGTGATTGTTCACATAACTCAACCCCTCAAATATTGAAATATTTTCATATATATTAATCCAATATTGGGTATCTCATGTTCCTTGGATCATTTTTCCCAATTCTTTTGTATGTTCGTCTAACAAGCAAACATTTTTGACCTTCCTAGGCTTGTGAAGAGATCGATTAAAAATCTAAATATTTATCTACATTTTTTGACATTAAAAAACCTATGTAATCTCATTTTCATTTTGGATAATAATAAAATATTTTTTGATACACATTTCACATGAAGATGGATCCTCTTGTTCGTACAAGTACACAAGAGACTCAACCTTAATCAATGTCAAACCAGGATGTATTTGACCACTTTGAAGATATTACAAGACCAAATAAAATATTAAAGATCTGTATAAAAAAATTAAACCTATAGGGGTTGACCATTTTTATCTAGGGGGTCAAAATTGGTCAATAGTAACTTTAGTAACAACTCTAGTTTATCCATGTTAGCTTCTACATCGACTTTATCATAGTTCAAATTCTTCAAGCGATGCCACATCAGCACCATATAAATATATATGTACTTGCATGGCCTATTTAATTTTTAATTATTAGTCCCAAATTTATTTAACATGCATATATTGTATTTTTAGATGAAGAATTCTATTCTAAGTGATCAATGTTGTACATGCATGCTTTGCATGAAATTAACATATGGTGTTATTTTTTGGACTTCTATTTTTAGACTTTGCTTGAGAGATGAGGTCTTCACTATCCCAAGTTTATTTATAATTTTAACCTCCTAGTCCCAAAGGGAGGATAATTTTGTGTATTTAAATTAATAGAAAATTCTGAGAAGTTCTGCAATTTTAGTCTTGATGTATAAATCTTGATTCTTTTCCAACTTGTGGATTGTGTAATAAGTGATATCATTCTAGTTTATTATCCTTTTATTGTGTATGAGTTATATTTTATTTATAGTCATTAATATTAATCTATAGCTTATCTTAATACTTTTTGTATATAAATCATAATCCCCCCTTGTAGATGTGTTATTGCAGTCTAACAAACACGACAACCTTTGATTTCATGTGTTCAAGTATCATGTATTTTGGTTCCTTTTGACTCCTATCTATGTTTTATTGTTATTTTTCCATAGTAGATTGGATTAGACATTGGTATTATGATTTATTGTCTTACTTAAGTTCAAGTACTTGTCTTAAAAGGTCTCATCTAGTGTGGTCTACAAGCCTTCTTTTCTACCCTTCTTTTCCCTCTTTTTTTGTGTTTTTTTTGAAGTCCTACCCACCTTAGTTATAACCATCATTATTCCATCCATTTAAATTATATCTAGGTTCACCCATATCCAACCCGTCCATGGTAAACAATCTACCTCCCTCATCGTTATTTCACCAATAGGTTGTTTATAAAACTCAATATTCTGCAACTCATGCCTTGAAGTGAATACCTTTTCATTGATCCTAAAACATTAGAGGTTAACTCATAAAAGTTCTTGTGGTGTGCATAAAACCCACATCAACAATTTCATGTTGATTTTGAGAATATTTTCTAAAAGGAAATATGGTGATATGAAAAATGAAATGGGATGATATGTTGTATTTTGAAAGTTTTTACTAGTGAACTTATAGATAAACAACTAGTAAAAAATATATATGATATTTAAGATGACACAAAACAATGGAAACTCAAAGATGGAAATGTGAAATAAAAATATTATATATAAAAATTCTTTAGGTGAAAATATTTCATATACCCACTAAACTCTTTGCCCTCTACAGTACACAACTGATATGCTATATTATTGAAATCCTCAGTCACTAGATAAGGAACCAACCAATTGGGTCTCACTTTTTTAACTTCTCCCTTCTTCTTATCTATTCTAATGTCAAGTATCATGACAAGGTCTCTTACTTGTATTGGGTGTTCATGAACATTTTTTTTGAATTTTTAGCTCATTCATCTATGTAAGCTATGTGATTTTATGCAGCCACAAGCCTATGTTCATTTAAAGTTTATATCACGACTAACCATTCATGTTATTACTATTTGTGGTCGAGGAAACCTTGAAGAGAGATAAGAAGACTAGGATTTTATATCTCAAGGGATAAAATGGATTCAACTATAAAGACAAGGTATTATGGGGTTGGCCCCATGGATGTATGAATACTTATCCCATAATCCCATAGTGCAGGATAGATCTGAAGGTTCCTATATCTTTTATTATCTTTGACTATCTAAACTAAGATTTAATGTAAGGTCTAGATTTTCTAGACCAAGATACAACCATAAGAAGCTACCTCATGTTCATAATTGTGGTATGTGTTATCCAACTTCCTTCAACTTGTCCATCATTCTTTCAATTATCAACTACCTCTTTTGTTGCTTCATTTAATTTTTTCAATTTTTAGTAATGGTGACAGTAATAAAGAAACTAGGTAAGGTAGTAAAGTTAATAATTTACAACATTTTTTTGGTTGGTTAACAATCAAAAATAAATTTCATAGTTACGTCGGTAGAAAATTATTATTATTATATGATACAATTATATTAGATATTATTATATTAAATAGAATATAAAAGTTATAATATATACTATTATATATTAATACATATACTATTAATATATATATATATATATTTTTTATAATGATATTCATAATTTTTTATTTGATATATATATATGCATGTATTAATATTATTAAATTTTATAATATATATAATATTATAATTTATTACCAGTATATATTTTATAAATATATAATTAATAGTTAATAGCATATTTGGATCCCTTGTACAAGGCTCTAAAGCCTTTGAAAATCTATATTTTTACAATATCTAAAACAATAGTATATATAGTATATAATAAATATAATATAATAATAATTAATATTATGTAATGTTATATATTATATCTTTTATATTTTTTGTGTTTATCACTTGAAATACCTTGTCGTTTCCCTTGACCATCATCATCCAACACATATTGAAATATTTCAGTACTTTCATGATGTATATGGCCTTGCCTTTCCCCACCACTTCATCACTACTCAAATTCCCTATGAAATGAAATTTTCTTCCCTGCATAGCTCATTACCATGCCATATGAAGGAATACACCACCTCATTTTACACCATCACTTCCACCAAAAATATCATATTATTTTTGCATAATATTTCGAGCAAACAATGTGATATGAGGTCAATGGTCATAAGATTTATGTGAGATGTGAACACAACTAATTTACACTCTTTCTCTTTACATTGTATATAAATACATGTTAAATAAATAATGCAATAAGAGACAACTCATTGTAACTAATTATTAATAGAAATTGAAACTAATTTTGTAATGATAAATTATATGAATATGCTTTTGTACCTGATCTATAAGGGGTGTTGGCATGGTGGGCATCAAAGTATCCAATATTGTGTTGTATTATGACTCTATATCTTCTCAAAGAATTAATCCATCATAACATACAAATATTCATCCATCATACCAAATAGATTATCAATATTATCAAACACTTATATCTCTACATCCAAATACATCATTTTAATGTACTCCTCAAATTGCACACATAAATCAATTAAGCCTAAATCTCATTTTAAATCCCCCTTTCATAACATATTATATCATAATCAACAATAAAAAATAAAAAAAACAAGGTGTAAGTACCTCCTAGTTGCATAATTTGGTGTGGTTGAGAACATATTAATCCATGGAAAATTGGACTTGATTCTTTGGTGGATTTATGGTACCGATCCCCCAAATAATACAACTCTGATTATGAAAATGTAACCAGTGGTGTTGTGGAACATCTAGTAAGAGTGAAACCACAAGGGGATACAAAATATTGGAATAACCACCTCTAAGTATAATCATATTTATACTTAAAATCACTGTAAAAATTTCATTGTCCATTTTGTTGTAAAAGAGAATAGAAAAGTAATAAGATCTATGGATGAAAAATGAGTAGAATTGATTATATTGAAGAATGAAGTAGATGATTACAAAATGTTGAAGAGGTTTAGGTACAGGGGGATCATATAACAATATAATAATATATAACATAATAATGCATTACAATAATAGCATTGATGGACACATTATCATTTGGAAGACAAGAATATTTTTGTGGTGACATATGGATAACACTTATCCCATATAATGTACTCATGCACATGTGACTACATTAAATTTTAAATTGGCATGTCAATGTAACAATAGTTCAAAATGATACATGTTGGTTATATCAAATTAAGGTGATGACATATTTGATTGTAATTTTTCTATTGTAAAGGGTAGAGAAGAACACCACAAGAGTTAATTTGATTATGGTATGTATCCAAGTCTTATGTAAAAATTGAATCAATAATACAATGTAGTCAATGTTATGACAATACATTGAGGTTACAAAGTCTATCTTGTAGCTTCCATTCATCTATTATGCTAATATATTGACACCTAGAGCATTTACATCATGCTTAAAAACATATATAAACAACATACTATGATCCCTGACTCAATGAACCCTATGAAGATACACATAAAAAGTTAAATAACATGTCACATCTATCAATGTAATCTTTAGATTCCATTGAAGTATTTTAATTACCTAATACAATAATGAAATAGGTGTCATTTCAATGAAAATAAGGGTCAAATATCCAATGCCTCCTTTAAAAACATAGAGAATACAACATGTGTTAATTTAGACAAGTCTCAAACTAAATAAATTAAAGTTATAATTGTGTTAACTATATAAAACCTAATTAGACAAATCTAAAACCATTATAGATAAACATAGAAAAGGCTTCTTCAATGAAAGATGACTCTTATATAGTATAATTAACTAATGTAGGATACTATATTATAATAGATATGGATACATACATTTCCAAGATTTGTCCATTATCATTTTTAGTAAAATTAACAACAATTTTATTTCTAATAATAGTGTTTATTTCTCTTTATTTTTTGAATGGAAGAAAGGTAAAAGTGCACCTAGGACTAGAAGTGCTACCAATTTTGGGTAGTTTTTCTAACTAGGATTAGAATACCTACCAGTTTTAAAATGATTGCTTCAGTGCTATGGTAGTTTGATTAGTAGTCAAATCAAATTCAAAACCCATAACTGATGACCCATCTCACATTTTGTTTACAAAATGTTAAGTAACAACTAACTAATATTTTTTGTGGAGGTGGTAGTGGAAAATGAGCTTGTTTGTTCCTTAATATGGTGTGGCAATGTGGTGTGTGGGGAGGAGACATCATAGATCTAACGACTCCTTCCAAAACAAGGGTTGTAGACCTAACAACGCCTTTAAAAACATAGAGAATGATCCATGTGTCAATTTATAAAATTTTAAAACTACATAGACAAAAATTCTAACTATGTTAAGTATATAAAACCTAATTAGATGACTATAAAAATAATTATAAAAAAAAATTATTCAATGTAAAATGCCTCTTATCATAGAGAAAATAAGTTTTGTAACACAAAGTCCTTTAGGAAACACCAAATCCCAACTTACCCTATTATTAGGTTACCCATTTCAATAATTCATTTTTCATGTAGTGACGTATTAATTAGGCATATTCTCTATGTAGGCACTTCACATTTCATGAGATAGTTAAAAACAATAATAAATTGAGATGAGAACCAGTTCAAATAAAGACCATGTTTTTTTTCAATTTTTCAATTTTCTAAATTGTTAAAACAATGTGTGATTGGCTACCTTCAATCTCACCACCAATCATTGTAATAAATATTTCCTCGATTTATTAGATGTAATAAAGAGAATATTGTGATACATGGTATGGGGAAGGGATTGCATGGTTATTTCATGATAGATGTCATATTACCAAGATATTTGTCTTTCTTAAACTTAATTGTCTACATTTAATTTTAGCTTATCGCCATTGCCTCTATTCCATACCTCATGTATTTGATCACCACATTTTTTATGCTTCCAACTTGTCATGATAATGGGTTCATTACATGAATATGTTGTGATTATCAATGGTCACCTACACATTTCTTGTTTCCTACCATTCCTCGTGCTTAAAAATCTATATCAAAATATCAAACAAATAAATAGAGGGATCCACCTGTGGGATTCCTTGATGTATATTTCATGCAGGCTATATCCACTCTATATAAAATTGATATTTTCTCTCAAGTATAGAGAAACTATAAGCTCATTCAATGTGATATAATTAAAATGAGTATATTTTCAAATTTCTCACTCAAAATTCTTGTCTTCATCAATATTTTTATTCTATGAATTATTTGGATTCAATTAGAACTTGATCTCAAGAGTGAGAAATTCAAATATTTTCCTTAAAAATGAATATGTGACCATTTTTTTTCTTTACCTTCCACGGTTCTAACCTACACAAAAAATAACCAAAAAAATGGATTATAAATACAACATGATTATCAATTATTTATTCTTAGACATTATATGTAGTCCAAATTAAACCTTGAACAACATCAACAAATAATCTTTGATGTTCATCCCCACATCAATTTTTCCATTGATTTAAACCAACATGTGTATCATGTTCCAATAGTCACTATATCATCAAAATTATCTCCCAAAGGTTCATACCATGGTGAGTTAAACATGAATTCAATAGATCCTCCTTGAATTCTCTAATAGTTGCACATGTGTAAGAATGATGGTACAATTAACAAACATAAGTACATATTTCATAAGGTCTCTTAAGTATATGAAAACATCAACAACTAATCTTTGATGTTCATACACAAGAATTTTTCAATCGATTTAAACCATGTGTAGCATGTTCCAACAACTAATTTTTCATTAGGGGTATCTTCCAAGGGTTAATACCATGATGAGTTAAACACAAATTTAATAGATCCTCCTTGAATTTTCTTGCATGTGTCCATTATGGTTGCATGGGCAAGTAAAATGTGGTGTGCAATAACATATGGATCCAATAGGGAATTTCTAGTGACACATTTTCCATAAGGAAGAGAACATCTTGTAGGTAGAAAAAACTAGTGGTGTAACCCACTGGAGAAATTTTTCACATTGCCTATAACCCAGATTCAAACCCACCTTACTTACCCATGTTTTTGTCTATTGCCTTCAATAAATACTCATGTACACCATGAGATATTTTCAATCTAACACATCTTCCAATTCCTCCTACTATGTGGGGTAATCTCTGCCAAATGGCTATCAAAATGGCATGGGTTGTAACCATACATAAATCACAAGGAATGACTCTCATAAGTCATATCAAGATTACACTCATTATACAACCTATATATCAACCTTTTATTTACATTTGATATCTATGAAAGAATGAAGGATAATATATAAAAATATTATAAGAGTAGAGGAAACAAGACTCATTGTAATATCTCTTCCATAACATTTACAATAAATGCAGCTTCTCTCAGTAAATACACAAAATGAAATTCACAAAATTTGTCTCTAATTACTACTCCTCACCTGCTTCACACTCATAAGCACTTAATAAAATATCTCAAAAGATAAGATACATCCTTTACACCATAACTTGCACCTTCAAGGCAAGTGCTAGTTTTAGTTAATAGTTTATTATACCATAGGTTTTTTATTGATGTGCCTATAATGGATATTTATCTCCCATTAATTTTTGGATATCCTTTTATAATTCCATTTTGTTTTGTGCCATGTCATAATTGAAATATGTGTTTTTTAAAACTTTACTTACAATGTTGACATTGATACGCTATTTTTTTAAAATTCTCAACTTGCTTTTTTAACAAGGGTGATCATGAACAAAAACATCCATACTAACATTTTTAATGTCTACCTTGAACAACATTTTAATATAGAATAACTATCTGCTTCCATGTTGGCACAATTTTTAGGCATTTCTCCAGCCTGTGAGTTCGTTTATTTTTGTCCAACTTTCTTATTTCTGCATAAAAATTACTTAATTATGAGGGAGGGCATGGCAAACTTCATCGACATTATACTTTCCATATTAATAATACTATATAATATTATAATATAATAATAATATATTGTATTTATAATAGTTATAAATATATTATATTATATATCATTCTATTATTATTACTATAAATATAGATTAAAATATTAATTATTATAATAAAAACATATTACATAGTTATTTATAATATATTAATATTATAATAATAATATTTATATAAATATGGGATGAAGCCCTTAATCCCTATAAAATCTACCCTCTCAATTACTTTGGGAGAGAAAGCACTAGAAAGGGTGCTAGATAATGAAAAATAGTTCTCATATATAGGAGTGTTCATCCAATTTAATAGTCTTTATCCAAACCTTCTAAATCTTCACGCTTCGATCACATATTTATGATAACCACTCGTGAAAGGTAAACTAGAAATCTATCCCTACACCAAATTTTTTTGGCTTAGTTTTTTGATCTCATAGAGGATAAAAATAAGATTTTCTAGGATCATGTGGGAGCTAGATCAACATAATATTCTTTGGATAAAGCAATGGTTCTCATCTCTCAACCCTCTTACTCAATCCTTATATATTAGGCCTATTTGGGTTCATTTGCTACATCTTCCTATTCAATTCTAGGTTGAATCCAACTATTAAGCTATCATAAATATATTGGTAGAGTTTATGATGATAAACATTGACACTTAGATATTTTCTCACACCACCTTTTTCCAATTCCTTGTTATCATAAATACTTCTAAATAACTTTTAGCAAAAAAAGATCTAAAAGTTGAGGATTGATCTTGGACACAATTTTTAGATTATGGGGGTTTGCCATTTTGATATCGTAGATGTTTTGAAATAAGCCATATGGCTATGGCATGTCGTAACTCCAAAAAGAAGGTGGAGAGATCTTGGTGGAAGGATTTCTCAATAATATTCTTACAGTGAAGGTAGATAGACCTAAATCTTTGAAGATGGAAGCTTTAGACTCAGACTCAGAAGCTTCAAATGATCAAAAAGCTCTTGCAACACAAGATTTGAACTCGTATTTGGTGGTTAACAATACCTTGGTAAGGAATTATGAGGTGGAAGGAGCTATGACAAAACCTACAACTCTTCTAAATAAAGGTAAAATAGGTGTTGTTTCAATTAATATGATTTGGCCAATTGATTCCATTGAAGTATCTATCACATTTTTCTATAATTTGGTGTTTTAGGAGATAGGGAGGATTGGACTATTATGAGCATGAAGAAAAAAGGTCAACATAAAAAGGTACCAGAAGTAACTAGCATGACTCTCTAATCCCATAAATGGGAGGGGGAAGAAAATAGTCATTTGTTATTATTGTCTTTTCTGTTAGGAAGTTATTTCCCCTTGTTTTATCTTTTGTTGGTGGTTCTTTTGTGTTGTTGATTATTATTGTATGACAAATTATTGTAATTTTGGGTTGTTTTGGCTATCTCATAGACCTTTTACCTGTTAGATCCTTTGTCTAATATCTTTCATTTTTTTGTATAAGGGAAGGGCCCCTTTCAAAAACCTCTTTTTATCAATATCAAAAAAATATTTATATTATATAGTTTATTAAATATGTTATTAGTATTAATAATAATATATGTGTATTATATATATATATATATATATATTAGTAAAATATACATTATAGTAACATTTAATAATATCTTATAACTATATAGTATTCTTATCTATATTATATCATGTGATGATTCAAGGCAAACATAATACATACATACATACATACATACATACATAAATATATGTATGTATGTATGTATGCATGCATGCATGCATGCATGTATGTATGTATGTATATACATAGATACATAGATACATAGATACATACACACACACACACACACACACACACACACACACACACACACACACATATTCCATTTCCACATATATTAATAATAAATATCTAATTATATATTATAATAAATAATGATTTAATATAATATTATGTATCATAGATAATAATATTTTAATAATAAAATAATAAATATATGTAAATTTTATTAATATTATAATATATTAATAATATTGTTTAACCCTTTTTGGACATATGTGGTGTAAGGTTTAACATGATATAATAGCCTGTACACAAGGATGAACAAAACTATTATAGAGCAGACCTATTAATTGAAAACTCATATAAATGAATATTTCAAATTAAAATATTGAGATGTGCTGAATATAGAAAGTACCAAATTCTAGAGATTTTTATAGTGATTGTAATGCTAAGGAGAAACTATACTTAGTTGTATTTAGAATAGAAAATTGGATTTGAGTTGTATACAGGCATAAGTATGCAAGATCAGGGTTTTGAGATAGTCATCAAACTATGGAAATTATATTTTTAGAGCCTTTGGCACTACCATCAAACTTGGGACACTACTATTGATGTTATTATTCATTTTGTAACACTAATATCCAATACAGAGTATGCATTAGATTTTTATGTGACCAACTTCATTGTTTTGATTTTTCTAGTGCCTTTTTATTGATGTATTTAGATATAGACCACAAGTTGTTTATATTTTCTTATGGATCAAACCCTAGCTATTCACCCTCCTTCACCCTTAGGATGTGTTTGTAAAAAATGGGATAGATGGCTCATGGTGTCGAGATGACCTCAAATACCCCTCTTTCAATGAGTACTTCTGACATATCCAATACTCTAAGGAGGGACTCGGACTTACATAGTTTTCTCCTATGTGTGGGGTGTGTGTGAATAATGGTGTAATATTGTATATGTAGATGCATGCAATGATCTAGCTGGTAAATTATAAAATATCATTCATGATTTTTATTTGGGTAATTCAAAACTTTTGTATTATTGGTCCTATGAATGATAAAGAAATAGGAATGAACAGGGGAAAATTACTTAGTTGTGTAATTGATTAAATGAGCCTTGGTAGGTGTTTTCTTGGTATTTTATAGATGAATAATGAGAAGGCTTAGACTTGTATTTATATCACACCTTTTTAAAATATAACATGATAGGGTTGAATAATACAAATAGGCCAACCAACCCATGAGTTGTGAATTATTTGTAATTATAATGACTTTAGGTGATTGGACACTAAATAAGGATTTGGACACTGGTGTCGATGTTAATGTCCCTCTGTGGCTGGTAGTGTCCATAAGGATATAAATTAGATATGAATATATAACTAAAAGTGAAGGATATATATCAATTATTTAACTTTCTCTAGTGTATAGGTTATTTGGGTCATTATAATGATATAGGTCAATCTATAAGATAAGTATTTAAGCATAGTGAGATGGTGAATGTGAACCTTTCAGTAGCATTAAGGTCAAAAACTAAAGGGTAGATCCATAATTGGTTTTTTTCAAATGTAAAAGATAGATATGCTATAAATATTTAGTTTTATTATCTACATTATTCCCCCCAACTGTGTGATTTAGTAATTCATAAGGATGAAATTATAAGTTTAAAGGAAAAAATATGCACCTATGTGTGTACAACACACCTTGCCTTTATTGGAGCCCACTTTGAATGTTTTTTTGGTGTATGACATGTAACGAAGAGCATGTTATAGTATAAATTATTGCATATAATATTAAATTTAAAATAATTGAAATACTTGAAAGGAAAGAGAGCAAGGAAGGAGTACACTTATGTGTCAATGTAATCATGTTGCCCCTTTATATTTTTCTTGGAAAAGATGTTTCATTATGAATAATTTGAGCTGAGAGAGATTTAGACCTAAAATTTGGATATTTGAAGAGGGAGATTTTAATGTATTATGCCCCCAATCTAGTGTAAGGATGAGTTATGACACGACCATTGAGATCAATAAATTTCAATCACACAACTCAAGTGTGAATATATAATTTGGTGAGGGTGAGTGATTTAATCAACTCATCCTATAAATATGGTGGGGTTTGGTGGTTTAAATATCCCAACCTATAAATATGGTGAGGTTTAATGATTTAATCAATTCAACCTATACAGAGAACCAACTATTTTAGATAAAAAAGGTTCGATGATAGTACTTCTTTGTGTAAAATAATGCTTCTTAGTGATATTAATTTGGAGATATAATTGGTAAATTTACAATTTTTCGTGTACTATCATGGTATATGCACCTCTAATATGTCTCAAACTAAAGTATATGTATCAAAAATCTAAAAATATTTATCCCAAATCTATGAAAAATTAGTGCAATATATAGGATTATGACCCAAGTGTATATATGAATCATATAGTTGTAATGAAGATTGTGTAACTGTGGAGGTCATGTATTTCTGACATGCCCCCACTAAAATCTAGATATTCTAAAAAATGAGTAAATGTGGAGGTCATGCCTTTATAACATGAACCCACTAAAATCTAAAAACTATGTAAATGTGAAAGTTGTGGCTTTATGACTTGCTCCCACTAATATGCCCCACACCCACTTTTGAGGTGAGGGAAATAGAATTTGGGAGTTATCTTACCTAAAAAGGGATAAGATCACCATATCATTTGTGTACGAATCATGTAGCATAGAGGAGTAACATGTTGATGTAGATATATCAATAAAGCACATAGTATGTGATTGAATCAAGTAATAAGATGAATGATATATATCATGACAATGTCTCAAAAATAACATTATAAGATCAACAAACAATCAAGTGCACAAACAAGAGCACTCAATGTAATGCAACAAAATGGTCCAAGGAGATCTCATGCAAGGGTTATGTTCAAATGCCACATAATCAAAATGAAATGACATATTCAAATTTTTAATCAACATAGAATGACATATTTAGATATCCAAACAACATACAATGACATATGGGCCAATAGGAAATGAACATATTTAAGTGTTCCACAAGCAAGATAATAGTAAATAATGAAATACATTAAAGGATATGACAATATGAATAAATTAAGTAGAATCAACCATCATAAGCATATCACATTAGTCCATTCATATATGTGTTAGTAAAAAATGTCACGTAACATAGCATATCAAGTACATCATGAAAGATATGAGCATGGATATAGACATGTCTAAGTGTTAGTATTGTTGACTAATTTCACCACAAGTCAAATTAGGTCAACCCCTTATATAGTTTGAAATTTTTACAAGGTCCCCTAGGGTGTAAAATGTTTACCATAGTCTTAATGAGGTCAAATATAATATGTTTTATGCTTGTCACTTTTTTATAGTTGTTCTTATGTCATCTAGGGGTCACTTTTGGAGTCATTTAATGAAGTGGTATAGTTTTCATGGGAATAAAAGGGTGTATAAGTGTAATCTAATGTCATACATGTTATACTATATAAGGGAAACCATTTTCAGACTAACAAGCTATAGGTACAATGTTGAAAACAAGAAGATCAGGTAGTTTCATGTGGTTTTAGGTAGTTGTATGACCTATACAGTAGTTTAGGTACATGTGGTTAATTTAAAAGTGTCTTTTTAGGTCCCTTAAACTCACTTCCATGCTCAAGGACTTTGATAGGTATAAAATTTGAAAAAACCATTCTATTTTTTCTATTTCTCTCTTGGACAAACTAAAATAGTCAATTGGTTTCATCTTAGTACGAACAAGAGGATGTTAGTTAGAGAAAATGATTTTGAGGGATGATATTATTCTCTATGTACTTCAAATTCATGGAAATAGTTAGAAGATTTGTGATTTGTGCTCTATGAACCATTGCTAAGAGTGTTAGCTCCTTTTTTCTTCCTGCACATCCCCATGGTCTTCAGTTTTCTTCTCTATTTGGATTGATCTTTGCAAACCAAGTATTTTACATGATCTAAAGGAGTATTAGAATACCTCTTAGAAGGTTTTAGTCTTTTTTACATGTGTGAAGGTGAATAATTTGGTAGAAACATCTTTTTTTGCTAGTAGAGGACTCTACTCAGTTTACAAACAATGTTTAATCAATTACAAAGGCTTATTTACCTATTTTTGTCTTTTGAACAAGGGTAATTAAAGGTAATATGTTGTGTTCAATTTATAATTTCATGGTGAATGATCTATTCTTTAAAAGTTATTCTCAAGACTAACATTTATGAAGAACACAATCAGAAACATAAACACAATCAAGATCTCCCTACAATAGTCAGCTATAGCCAAGTGGAACTGAGTCTTGAATAGTCATGGTGGTAAGATAATAACATTTCAAAGTGTTGATATGATTATAAAGTGAAAATAATAGGACTTATCCATTCAAAGGATCAGAGATTGGTTGAGAAGATCAATTCAATATACACAGTGTTGTATCTGAAGTCTACCTACAAGTAGGTCCAAAAGAGGTCTGAGTAATGTTGAAATGAATATGCTTGAACTCACTTGACATCTTAAATGAGATATAATAAGGTAGAGAATATCATGGTGAAAATGGTAGATCCATTGTATGCAAGCATACTTGAATCTATGTTCATGGGTTTGAAAGGTTGCAATTGAGACAATTTACCGTAACTTCTCTGAATCACATTTTGCTCATATACTTGGTCTTCTCATAGTAGAGTGTCTTGAGGAATGGATAGGTCTTATGGTTTCCATCTTGTATCCCAATCCTATGGGTAATGATTTTACAAAATAAAGTGGTTTCTTAATCAAGAGAGAATTGTGTTTGAGTGATTTGTAACTTAGGTAGGTTTTAACCTGAGACACTCAATAAACATTATGCTAAGAGGACTAAAAACAAAAAATCTTGAAGTGACCTATAGTATTGAGTGAAACTATGGTCTCTAAACATGAGATGAGCTCACATGAGTGGAGGATGACCTAATGAAACACAAGTAATGCATAAATGAGCATGTACATGAGTTTTCAACTCCTATCTAATGCACATCTATAGGTATCTACAGTTTGCTACAATAGATAGACTAACTCATGCTAGTGTCAAGAGAAAGGTAGTTTAAATGTGAGAATAGGTCTCTAGGAAATATTTGAGTCCATTCAACTATAGATGATCTCAAGGACTTCAAGAAGAACCTAGGCATGTGTTTTAGAGTAATTTCATCTTATATTTTGAGAAAGGAATAAGAAGAAACTAGATACAGGTATGGTTAAAAAACCTATTTGACTATGTCCATGTTGAATCAGATGATTATGAAGAAATACTCTTTGTCTTGGGAGGATGACCTACAAATAATATAGAACTATAGTAAATGGTTGGTTAGATAGATAATTGGGTGGATTTTCTAGTGCTAGTTAGATCCTAGAAGCATGAGCTTCCTCAAGGGCTATCAATCCACATGTTTTAAATAATTAATTTTATAAAATAGAATATAAAGTACTTACATCAATAATCAAAAGCTATTAAAATTGAACACAAAAAATGCTTGATAAAGAAATAGGCTAAAAATGACTAATATAGCAATAAGTGGGTCAATACTAATGCTAAATAGGTCAAGTATGCTTCTGAAAATAGGTTGGGGGTTTGTGAATAGGCATACACAAAGAAAGTGGGATTTGGTTGGGGGTAAGTGGGTAAAAATAGCTTGTTATTATTTCCTACCATAGTGACCATCAGTGGTTAAGGTGATCATCTATGGTTGAGGTGACCTTCGATGGTTGGATAGACCATTGGTAGTCAATGTAACCATTAGCGATTACTGTGAGTTGGGTCTAGGTTGATAAAAGTTAGATTGATAAGATGATAGAAGGTAATTTTGAGAGATGGGTTTGTACTAGGCTGATTACAAAATACAAATAAAGTAATTGAATAATGGAAACCAAATACTTAGCTTACAAAAGGTTGGTCGAATGAATGGTTGAGGTGATTAGCTCATTGATAGATTCTAACATGATTCTTGTGGAGTAATGGTACTTAGCTATTGATCGAGGGATGATGATAAGTCAGCTCTCTAATGTGATGGATAGATCATTGGATTGTTGGAAGAATACCTACAAAAGAAGCTCTGGATGTAAAATCTCTTGATAATTTTGGATGGATCTTTTTTCACCTCCTGCTCTTTTCTTTTTATAGGTAAGGAAGGAGAGGTATAACAAAATGTTAATTAGGATATCTGATTATAACTCACACATGTAATGGCCCACACATGGATTTAGATGAGCTAATGATAGAAAATCAAGTCAGGGTGAAGGGTTAGTTAAGGTGGTTTAGAAGGTGGAACCTGACCATCGATTATTAAGGCAACCATTAATGTTCACCCTAACCATCAATAGTTAGGGGTCAAATGCAAGGTTGGTAAAAAGGTGGGTTTTAGCTAGTAGGTCAACTGACTTGGGTTAGGTGGGTTAGGTTTAGTTATGGGTCAAAAAGCTCAAGGTTGGGCCCAAGGGGGTCTTAAGGTGGTCTAAGGGAATTACAACATTCAAAACTATCATGTGTGTATTTCTAATGTCTACATTTTCCCCCTTTTTGTTATGTAGTTTTTATCAACAAGATGCAAAACAAAAATGAATTATGGGTCAAAGGTCAGGTTGCCTTGAGTATGGGAGGAGGTGTTCTCCCTCAAATTGGGAGTCAATGAGGTAAAATAGAATTAGGTACAAGTTGGATGAGTTGGTAAGGCTGATGATGAAGGTGGATGTTATGAAATTGGGCAATAGATTGGGTATTGAAGTGAAAACACATGCATGAAGTATGATAAAAGGTACATTAGCCAAGATCATGCATAGACTAGTTTGTCATAGTTGGTAAAAATAAAGGTTGGTAATTAGAAGTACAAGTGGCAAGTAGACTACGTGACCACATTTATGTGGGCTAGTTGGGAAAACTCATAAACATAAGTCTCCTACGTGATGTTAGTGGTTTCATGGGTATCTAAGGCAAGAAGTGCTCCCATTGAAAACACACTAGTCAGGTAAAGTTATGGGTATCCAAGGTAGGAAGTACTCCTGAGAAGACACAAGTGGTTTAGGTATGTGTGAGGTGGTGTAAGTTCAAAAATTGGTCAACATGGTAAATATTATCATTGCAATCAAAGGACCAGGCAAAATTCCTTCCAAACCATGTGCTAGGTTGGGTCGAAATGGACCAAGGGCAAGGTGATGAGGTGGTTATTGAGGTGGGTGGAGAAGGTAGTCTCCATGGGTGGGTACTTATTGAGGTTTTCCAAAAAAATCTTATTTAAGGTAAAAATGAAAAAGTCCACAACTTGACCATCGATGGTTAAGGCACTTAAAAGCGACATTTAATGATCACCCTGACCATTGATGGTCAAGGTGTAAACCCTAAAAGTTTAGAGGATAAAAGCAAAAAAGTGAGTCTTTTGGACTCATATACTTGTGTTGACTTTGTGATCTCTGGATGCATTTGGAATTTTTGGAAAAAATTAACAGTGACAGCTACTGGGTGATTGGCTTAGTGTATTGATTGAGCCATGATGTAGCATGGACACAGATGAGGATGGGTAATGGGTCCCCGAATCCCTCCTCGATGATGGTCAAGGAATAAGGTAGGTGACATCATTAATTGGTACTTATAGCTTGATTTTACAAATGTATTTGATGGATTTGTCATTTGTTTTGTTGTGTTGGTTGTGGGTATGCCTTGGGGAGTAGGGTTTACTTGGTTTTTGATGATATTAGTGGGTAATGTTTGTAATTAGTCATAGATAAGGGAGGTATGGGTTGGTAGGGTTTAGAAATGGTAGAAATATATAAGGATTGAGGTGTTTTGGGTGATTATTGGGTTAGGTTAGGGTTTGGTATTATGTCAATGGTCATACATAGTGATCATCGATGGTCATCTTAATTATCGATGATTAATGACTGTCGGTGAGTCATGACTTGACCATTGATGGTCATTATGACCATCAGTGGTCAAGATGAATGTTGAACAAGTTAATCTTAAGTTAAGAGGGTATATTAAGTTGATTACATTCATTTTGTTAGTGTGTATGGTTTTGATAAGAATAAAAGGTGAAAATAAGATAGGGTAAGCATTTGGCATAAGAGGCAATATGTAGGTATAGTTGGTAATATGGTTTAATAAATGGTCAAATGGGTAAAATTTGGGTAGGGTTAAAATAGGGTGAGGTAGTTTATGTATGGAAAATAGGTGTTATTAGGTAGGGTTAAGTGGGTGAAAAGGGTATAGTTTATAGGCCAAGTGTGATAATGAACTAAGTTTGTGTACGAATAGACATTATAGGCATAAGAGTATATTTAGATGTGAGATCAGGTACCTCACATCTTTATAGAGATCCATCAAGGGATGACTCCAATAGATTAGGCATATATGGAGGAGGTCAAAATAGGAGTGACGTGACATTATCAGGATGTGCCATGTGATACAGCTATAATCATGGCCCTCATCAAGATATGGGATCCAACCATGAACACCTTCCTTCTATCAATGGGTGAGATTATGATCCTATCAAAGGATGTCCACAGGATCACTCAACTACCCCTACAGGGTGATCTAATTTACCACATTAAGTACGAGTGAGATGAGCTATTGGAGTTGATATATGAAAATGACTAAGATCATGTCAAGT
This sequence comes from Torreya grandis, assembly GCA_037957365.1. NCBI lineage: Eukaryota > Viridiplantae > Streptophyta > Pinopsida > Cupressales > Taxaceae > Torreya > Torreya grandis. Next base: position 1,867,265 of record JARHVA010003081.1, read on the forward strand.
GGCATGCTAGGGGTTTTACTTACTCTACACTCTATCAGAGGGAGAGGGGCAAGAGGAGACTGGTGACCATGATGATGATGGTTGTGTCATGATTTTCCCTTCTAGATTTAAGTAGTGGGAGGTTCTCATACTTGATATTAGGGGTATTAGTCAAGATGCTATTAGGATGCACATCGTTTAGATGAGTACCTATGATTTTGGTTCAAATATATAGGGAGTTGTGGGGATTTAGATATTACAAGAGGTATGTCATTAGTGTCAGGCTTGTCTTACACTATTGGGCCTATAATCACATCTAAGTGCTGAGGCCGATGGGGCTACCATGGGTTGGGTTTATTTAGATAGATTTCCCAATTGGTTTCATATGGTATAGAGATGACTTTGTTGCCTCAGGTGTAGGAGGAAGATCTCATGATGTATATTGGTTTAGGGGTGCACTAGATGCATTGGTGATTGGTGATGTTACCTAGAGGCCATATGTTAGGTTTCTAGAGTGGACCAGATATATGAGGTAGACTTTATCCTGATAGAGTTATAGGTGGAGCTTTGGTAGGAGGGATGGGGAGGTAGAGCTCATCCCATTTAATAGGGTGCAGAGAAAATTTGGCTTGGTATAGGGTATCTCAATCCCACTCCCTAGATATAGGTATGAGGATGAAAAGGTCCTATTACATGAGCCACATCTAGTACAAACTTTACTTGATCATGAGGAGTTACTAGTGAGGCCAGTAATTGATGATGTAAGTTTTCTAGATGGTTACCCTGCATGGTACCAAGCTCTATATGTAGTGATGGATTTTGGTGGGGATGATGGTGGAAGGTAGCTTATGGATGTAGACATAGTTGGTAAAGGTCAATGGTCATAGGTTTAGAGAGGTTCCCTAGATGCATAGGTAGAGTGATACTAGCTACTATATAGGCATAGGTTACATCATTATAGGGTTAGGTAGCTGCATTATAGGGTCAGGTAGTGACATTTATAGGTGATAGGGACCAAGATAGAGCTTCACTAGCCTTAGTCATCTAGGAAAGACACTACTTGAGACAAGTTGGAGGAGGAGCTAAAAAATCTATAAGATCATTAGGTACCATCCCCATGGCATGACACCTAACTATAGTGGAGTTACGCTACTCTGAGGTTATAGTCCAGGGACATTATCTTGATGAGCCTTGATGGGGTGAGTATAGAGCTAGTTTGGTAGATGGTGCTAGCATGGTGACACCAAGTTAGTGGGTTACTTCCATTAGTGGATTGATAGGTACTTCAGGTGGATAGGCACTAAGACCTAGTGGTGATCTAGGAGACAGTGGTGCTCTAGGGGCATAGCCAAGACATGGTTTATGATATGCTATATTTTGTTGTATATCATTTTAATTTTAGACTATGAGCCAATGTGGTGAGATTTATATTTTGAGAGAGAGATGTGTATATTATTGTATACATAATGATTTTAGACTCATGATTTTTATATATGGTCCTTGTTTTTTTCTCATTGTTCATGGTTTTGATGTTCATGTGGATTATTAATGAATGTTATATTGATTTTGCTCATGATGATATCTGATGATGTGAACTCACCTATCTAGGCATGTGATGATATGTATTTTTTTTTATGTTAATGATGATGCTTATGCTATTTATGGCTATGATGATGATGTTTTACGTTAAATTTTAATAAGTATATGATTCCTTATTTATATTTAGACATGTGGTATAAATGGTTGATTGCTTTACTGTTCATGGATGCTTGACTTTGACATGATGATGGACATGATAATGATGTATGTTTTTACTTATGATATATGTTGATGCAAGGTGTTTATGGTTATGGTTATTATTAATTTTCTTGAGGTAGAGAACATAAAGTAAGTCAATTAATAACACTAGATGTAAGAACAAACAATATAATCAAGAGACAAACATCTTAGTGAATATATCAACTAGTCATGATAGGATAGGAAGAGAACATGATGCTTATTATTTGATAAGGACTAAAACAAAACCAAAGTTAGACTGGCTTAAGGAACTTAATCCCTTTGAATGCTTCACATTAATGTTTGTTAGTTGGTTAAAAAGGTGTCTTGATTACATAATGTCAAGTGAACTCATAATCCCTTGATTATAGTATATAAAGGGGGGATGTATGAGAGATGGAACCTTCTTATGAGACTACCATGCCTCTTTTTTAGGTTTCCAAAGAGGTAGTATAAACAAATCTATCGTATAAAGTGTAGACTGATCGATGCATGAAGTCTACTCATGATAACTGATTCTTATGAGAGTCGATTGTGGCTTTCAAAATTATTTTGATTTTGATATTACATAAAAATGGGTCTTTAGTTTTTTGCTTTTTTTGTTGCTTGGTGGTTGGGAAAGTTGATCGATGTAGGAAGCTTGCAATAAATTGCTTGTTTTGACAAATGTTTTACTCAGTGATCCTTTGAGGGAGTGGTCTAAGTTTGTATGATTAGTTTAATACTTTTTATAGTTGTCCTTTAAGGGATCAATCCACCTTACATTGAGAAATTTCAAACATATTTTAAATAGTTGTCCTTCAAGGGAATAGTTTGTGAATGCTAGGAATAACCCATGATTGTTATTGGTTTGGATTTTTGTTTTTATTTTGTTTGATTTTACTTGACATAGAATTGCTTATATAGGCTTTAGGGTTCACCATTATGAAGGAAAAACTAAAATTACAAGAAGGTTGATTAGGTGTAAATAGGCTTAGGTGACAATGATCATGGGAATTTATCCTGTGAAAAGGGGTGGAAAGTACCATGAGAATAATGTCATGGGTAAAGTTATTGTACCCATTATTCAAGATTAGGATATGATTATGATGGATAATCACATGATTAAATTTTAATTGGATGCCCTTAAAATAGGGAGATGAATGTGGTTTAGAAGCAAGGGATGAAATTAAGTTACACAAAAGGTGAGCTTGATCCTTCTTAAAAAAATAAAGGACAGAGATGTGAAGCATTGAAGGGCTCAAGTTCTAGGTTTTCTTTAAGAGAGGACAATTGGTAAGATTTTGATCCATACTTATGGGTTATGATATAAGGTCCAAACCAATTAAAAGTAAATTATTACCACTTGATTTTCTCCATATTGGTGACATGTTGATTTTCCTTTAGGATGAGGATTTTGATGTTGAATTCTCACAATCTAAGGTGTTTGTTACAGGCGTGTTTGATGCACTCCTAATAAAAAATAAGATGGGTAAGGATTGTTAAGTGATGGTCATCAAGTAGCTCAAGCTAAGCTAAATGGTGCTAACAATAATCATCCTCAGAAATGAGATCCTACATAGATATATGAAGAGATGGAATTTGTAATTCAAGAGGCAAGATGGCCTCCGCTCCAAACATAAAAAAAAGGTGTAACACCCATAGGGGTTCAGATGCTAGTATGATATTCCCATAAGGTGAAGGGGATGTGAAAATGTCAATCCTGACTAGATGCATTGACCATTTTAGTGAGCATGTTATTAAGAGTTTTATTATAGGATTATGCTTGTCCATTCACTTGAGGGTGATAGGGTGATGAGAAACTTAAATTGATACCAAATGCATCATAAAGACCCTAAAAGTTATTGTTTTTAAAATATTTACCATTGTCTATGATAATTTTGTGAAGAACACTGAAATGATAAATGGTGTGATGGTTGATAAACTGGAAATCTTTTCCACTTTGGTTGGGACTAGAGGAATAGCCTTTACACATTTGGTAAAATACTTGGTCATGGTGATAATATAATAGTGTCATTGTGAATAATGGGGGTTAATCTCACCAATAAGGTCTAGACCCCATTATGAAAAGGGCTAGAAATCTATGGATATGTGAAGACTATGGCTAGGTACATGATGCAAATTGGCATGTTGTTGACAATTAACACACTTTTTCACATAGTCACAACAATCTTGGTTAAGGGTAGGCCAGTAATAGCCAAGTCAAAGGATGTGTTTAGCCATGATGAGGCCACTAAATTATCCCCCATAGATCCCATCATGTATTTCTTTGATTGCATGAGAGGCTTTATGACTATGTAGGCCATAATAGAGGAGACCATCAAATCCACATCTATAAATAATTCCTCCAATAATAGTGTAATGTGAGGTACTCTAGATAAATTCTCTTTGATCATTATGAGAAATACTAGAAGGAATGATGGCAAGGTTGAGATAGTCAAAGGTCTACTGATACCAAAGGTCAGGTTGGGTTTCTTCCACATTAAAAATGGTGGGAGAATCTAGTTTGATATAAGAAGGCTAGGTAATTCTATGGATAATGAAAGATATCTTAGAGTCAAAGGGTACAAATGGGATTTGAGAGGCAAAAGAAGCTATGGTGTCAACAAACTTGTTGGTAGATCATGGGGTGGATTGGACATGGTAGTGTTTAAATTATTTTAAGAGCTTATCAACTAGTTCTTTGTACTATTTTAAAACATCATTCTTACACTGGTAAGAGCTATTGATTTGATTGACCATAAGTTGGGAGTCATCAAAGATGTTGATCATTTTGACTCTCAAATCTAGCATGATTTGAAGGCCTATTACTAGGGCTTCATACTCAACCATATTGTTGGTACATTCAAAATCTAGCTTGAAGGACAAAGGAAGAGGTTCTCCATCAAGGGTAATAAGGATGATACCAATACCCCTACTACATTGGCACTTTGATCTATTAAATAACATGGTGACTTAATAGGTGAAGTTTGTTTGAGATAGAGTTTTAATAGACTCATCAAGGAATTCAAAAAGAAGAGGATGGTTGTCTACTAATGGTGCTTCAGCCAATTGGTCAGTAATGACTTGCCCTTTAATTGACTTTTGTTGAAGGAACTCAAGGTCAAACTCTACTAAAAGCATGATTCACTTGGCCATACATTGGTCTTGGTATGGCTTGGAGTGCATATAATTGAGTGGGTTGGTATTGGTTATGACATAGGTTTTGTGGTTAAGAAGGTAGTGGTGAATTTTGGTGGCCACAAATACTAATGCTAGGCAAAGTTTCTTGGTATGGGTATACTGAGTCTCATACTCCACAAGCATACGACTAATGTAGTAGATTGTTTTCTCTTTGTGTTGTTCATCCTGATGAGCAAGCATTACCCCTAGGATGTGGTCAATGGTGGAGATATAAAGGTAAAAATTTTGGTCATCATTAGGAGGGTGAGGATAGGTGGAGACAAGAGGTACTTTTTGAGTGAATCAAAGCCTTTTTGACAGTCATTTTTCCACTTAAAAGATACATCCTTCTTCAAAAAGTGATGGAAAGGTTGTCATCATTCTGAGAGTTGGTAGATAAAGCAATGAATGGATTGGAGCTTCTCTACAGGCTACAAAGTTACTTAAGGTGGGTGGGGGGAGGCATGTCAAGGATCACTTTGATTTTGGTAGGATCGACTTCAATCCCTTGAAGGGAAAAAATAAAACCAAAGAGCTTGCCTGATAAGACCCCAAAAATGAATTTCTTAGGGTTAAGGTGGACATGGTAATGGATGAGGTTATCAAAGATAATTTTAAGAATAGTTAAATGATCTTTTTAGATCTTAGATTTTCTAATAAGGTCATCAACATAGTCCTCTATGATTTTGTGGATAAGGATATGAAAGATGTAGGTCATAACATGTTGGTAGGTTGCACCAACATTTTTTAGTCTGAAAGGCATGACCCTAAATAAAAAGGTCCCCCATGGGGTGATAAAGGTGTTTTTGTGATCTTTAGGGGTAATTAGGATCTGATTATAATCTAAGAATCTATCCATAAGAGATAAAATCTCATGGTCCATTGTAAGATCAACTAGTTGGTCAATGCTTGGTAGACAAAAGTCATCTTTGGGGCAAGCAAGGTTAAGGCATGAAATTCCACATAGATGCATAGTCCCCCTATGGATTTGGTGACATGCATGACATTTGAGACCCATTGGGGATAGTCAATAGGTTGATTGAAGTTGATAGATAGGAGACATTGAAGCTCTTCTTTGATGAAAAAGGCTATGTGAGGGTGAATTTGTTAGAGTTTCTTCCTGATGGGTTTGGCATCATGATGGGTGACTATGTTATGGGTGGTGATGGAGGGGTTAATGCCAAGCATGCCATTGTAAGACCAAGCAAATGGTATGCTATGGTTTGGAGGAAGGAGGGGAAGTCCCAAAGTTCCTTAGATTTCATTGATTGGCCAAGTTTGACAATATAAGGGTTATCTAGAGTACCCAATTTGATATCTATGGTGGATTCATTCAACATGGTTGAAGTCTCAAGAGTTAGAGATTTTTAGATGAAAGAATTAGGTGTACCAAGATAGGTGAGAATAGAATAATCATCTTGACATTACATGGTATTAATGGTAGGAGAGTCATCTCCTATCATTTTAGGATGGGTCATAGGGATGGTTACAATCACCCCTTTCTTTTAATAAGTTAGGGGTCTAAGGCTGATCATGTTGATGAAAACAAGTTAGGAGGGATGATGTTGAAATCCTCCTAGTCTGATGATGAGGGAGTCAGTGAGGATGGGATCTCATCATCAATTTTGGTGGGGGGAGGTGAGTCAATTTGTTAGTCTGGTGGAGAGAAACCTAGGCCATGTTTTTCATGGGGTTTTTGAGTCTCAATGGGAAGCAGGACATGTGGTCCCTATTCATATCATCTAATGCCAAACCCTTTCCAAGCACATTGATGAAGGTATGTTTTGGTAAAACTTAGTTTATCTAGGTAGGAAAAGTTGGTAGTGAATGGTTGAGGTGAAAGAGAGGTCACAGAAGCATCGAGGGTTTATTGATTTCCCCATAGATGAAATGGGTTTGGCAATTTGGAGGTCCAAAGGGAATAATGGCTTTGATATTGGGGTCATACTTGAGTTGGTTATTAAGTTGCTTATACTCATGGGGAGTAGGGAAGGCATTAAGGGCCAAAAGCTAATATTCCCTAAGTGAAAGGTGATGGAATGTTGACTCTAAGGGGTCTATGGTGGGGATTTGATCTAAAGGGATGGATGAGCTAGTAGATGCCTTGTTGGTGGAAGGAGATATGATGTCAAATTTTGTGGTTGAAGGTTTATCCTTAGCTAATGAGGGTATGTTAGATGGAGGTAGGAGGACATTGTTGGGTTGATAAGTCATGTTACATGATATGAAGGGACTTGGATTGGCTTATATGGTGATAACCTGATCATCATGCTTAAATTTGATGCAATGATGAAGGGTAGAAGGTTCACAACCCATGGAGTAAATTCAAGGTCATCCCAATAAAACATTATACTAAAATTCACCTTCTATTACATAAAAGAGTTTGGGGAGTGTGCAAGGTCCTACACAGATTTAAAGGATAATATTTTTTAGAGTAGTGGCCATGGTATCATTGAAGGATCAAAAGATGGCTAAGGTTTTGGACATGACATTGTTTTGTAATTTAAGTTGATCATAGGCATGAGAGGAGATGATGTTAATACTAGCTCCTTCATCAATCATAACCTATTTGACATGGGTTTGGTTGATGTAGGCAGTGATGAAAAGAGGGGGATCTGGGTCATCAAGATGGAAGGAAGGTATTTTTGAATCCTTGAAGGTGACAAGGTTGAAAATTTGGAGATCACCAATAAAGGTTGTTAGAGGTTAAGTGTCTTTATGTTGGACCTTTACTGATTGCAATGCCTCTATCATTACTTAGTGATGATGAGGTGACATAGATATCAATTTGTATAAGCTCATCTTCATCAAGGTTTGGTGAAATTGTTTGAGAACCACTACGTTGATTGATTCAAAGGGGTTGGATTAGGAGGCACCTGAGATAGATACCTTGGATTTGGCTAAAGGTGAAGATGTTTGGGTAGGGTTTGGTTGGGAGTTAGAAGATGGATACATCCATGAAATTGACACTTTCACCTTCTCCTTATCCTTCTATTATGATCTTATGACCATGTGGATGGTATGGATAGAGGGAGGAGTTAGAGTAAGAGAGTGGTTTGGTTCTTCATCACTCCAAGGTGAGAGCAGGGGAATAGGAATGTATTTGGTAGTGGTTGTTTCTAGTTGGCTTGGTGTAATGCTCATGGTAGGTTCATCTGTTAATAGGTCATCTTCATCATGGAGCTAATGGGTTATGGTTTGGAGAGATTTGTAGTTCTTTGTGTCATGTCATGGTGTCCTATGATAGGAGCACACTTGGCATTTGTTATACCAAATGGGTTTTAGATAGAGAGAGTCAAATGGTCTGATAGGAGGTAAGGTCAAACAAGAAGCTTGAAATAACCTTTGAAAAATAGTTGAGTGAGACTCAACTAAAGGTGGTGAGGGTTTAGAGGTTTTGGATTTGGTTGGTGAGATGGAAGTCATTTTAAAAATTGGTTTGGTAATAGAAGGTTTGGGTAGGGTAGTGTTATTAGTTGATGGTTTTGGTTTTGGTAAGGTATAAGTTCATAAAGTGTAGGTATAAGGATTGGTAAAGATGGGTGTGATAGAAATCAAGTGTGTTGGTGTAACCAATAGTGGTAGTGAGGTTTTGGGTGAGATGGTTAGCTTCCTAACCAAAGTGGGGGGATGATGTCTCAAGATAGAGGTTAAGGTTGAAGGAGGTATAAGTTTGGCATTCTAGCCTTTTGGTGGCTTTACCTCTTTGGTTAACTTGGTTTAGTGTTTGGTTGGTGGGTTTGGTGAGTTGAGCTCTAGTTTCAAGGATGGGTGATTAAGTCTTTGTGTAGAAAATATGCCAAGGTTTTTAGTTTGTTTGGTTGGTTTGGTTGGAGAGGATGATTTGGTTATGTGGGACTTGGTTTCTTTGGATGGTTGAGAAGTTGTTGGGTTAGTAGAGGTTTTGATTGGCTGGGTTGATATGATAGTGTATGGAGTAATAGAAATGGTGGGTTGGTTTGTCAAGGATGAGGTTAGAGGTTCATGTTTGGTGATATAAGGGAGACCCAATTGCTTCTAAAAGGTGACTCAGTCCAAGTTAGTTTTGGAGATAAATTCCAATTTTTGAACTAGTCTAGAGAAGAGTTTGTATGTTGGTTTCATTCCCTGGGTAGTGGACTCAAAAGATAAGCCCATAAGTTGAGACAGAGGAATAATAACCTCATACTTTTCCTCAATCAAAGGATGTAAGGTTTGGATAGGTGGTTCCTCTATGGGAGGTGTATGTGTGGTGGTTTTTTGCTTGAGATGGATTTATAAAGGGGAAGTAAATTTCTTGATAGTCAAAGGAGAAGGTAATGTGGTGATGGTTGCTTGCTCTAGTATGTTAGTTGAAGGAGGGATTGGTGACTCCACTACCTCAATAAGTGGAGGAGGGGAAGATGGTACTTCCTTAGTTTTTGGTCTCCAAAAGAAGAAAAGGTAACCCCACTACCTCAATAAGTGGAGAGGGAAAAGAATAGGTAGATTGAGTGGTAGGTTCTATAGTAATGAGCATTTCAAAAACCATATTGACAGTATGGGCACATGAGAAGACTCAGCCTTATTGCTCTCATTTTTGGTATGCGCATGATTGGGGAAGGGTTGTCTAAAAATATCAAGGGATTGGTTTAGAGGTGCATTAGGGTTATCCAATGTGTGTTCTCCCTTGTAAATGAGGGTTTGGATGACACTTTTGATAGTGTTATAGCTATTAATGTCATGCCCAACTACTCAATGGAAAGCACATAGGTCATTCTCATTATACTAGCCAGGTGTAGGATCAGAAGAATCAAATTTTTGAGGGGTTTTGATGGGAGGAAGTTGTATGATATTGGTTTTTAGTAACTTCTCTAGGACTGAAGCATAAGATTCCCCAAGCAGAGTAAATTTATTTTGATTATTTTGGTTTTGGTTTCTCATGTTTTGATTTGAAGAGTTAGAGGAATTTGATTTTTTGATAGATAGTGGAGGAGTGATCTTAAGGATAATCACATTTATAGTTCCCTTATTCTTAGCATTGGTATTGGTTTGGTTGTTTATTTTAGAGGAAGAGGCCTCATTGGTTTTGTAGGTATAGTTTTTGTTCTTAAAATTTAACTTTTCTTTATCGATGGCTCTATTTTCTAGTTTATGTAACATGGTAAAAGCTTCATCAAAGGTTTTGAAACTTTGGGCACACAGTGTAGAAGAGATGTTCTTGGCACATGCCTGAGTAAAAATTTATATCAGTTTTGGTTTGGGTAAATAAAAGTAAATTTGATTGATTAGGCTTTTCCAACGAGCTACAAAATCATCAATAGATTCATCATCAAATTAACAAATAGAGTAGAGGTCAGAGATGGAAACTTTCTTGGAGATGTTTATCAAAAAGTGATCTAAGAAAATTTGAGCTAACTGGGTGAAAGAGAAGAGGGAATGTTTGGTTAAGGCACTATACCAATCTAATTTTAGTCTTGACAAAGACATGGGAAAAGTACAAAGAAGGAAGGCATCGTCATAGGCAATCAAATAACATGAGTGCCTAAATGCCCTAAGGTGTTTTTGGGGGTCCTCTTTACTTTAAAATTTAGGAAACTTGGGAAATTCCCACTTAAGAGGATAGGGTTGAATAGGGACAGATGGGTGAATAGGTTCATTGTATATCTAGTCATATGATATAATGTTGTGAGCCCTAGAGATGGATGACTCTAAGGTAGTCATTTTATGCATGAGAATTTTCATTAGATCCATTTGGGGTTATGAACTTAGAAGGTTGTAAGGTGCATGTTGTTGTGTTGTTTGGGTAATATATTGATAGTTGGTGGGAGGTTGAGGAACTTCCACATTTGGTATGTGGACACTGGTGGTTGGGTGGAAGCTATGTAGGGGTAGGTGGATGCAGGTGGTTAGGTAGTAGGTAGAGGCACATGCCCTTGTGGGTTAGGCATGTAATCTAGGTTTGGTGTAATATTCGCCTATTGGATAGAAGATGTGGTTGGGTTTGTAATGATAGGAAGGGTAGTGACCTTTATATTTATTGGTGGTAACGTGGAAGGTATAGGCACCACAAGGTTCTAAAGTGGGGTAGTGGCTAATGGATTGGTGGTAGCCAAAGGAACGTTGGTAATGCTAGTGGTAGGTAATCCCATGGTGAGGGGAGTATAGGTGGTTAATTATTCGTTTGATCCTAAGGTAGAGGAGTTTTTGGTGGGGGTGGAAGGTATAAGGGTGTTTGTAGGTTGGGCAAGTTGATTTTCCATAGTGGTATCAAAGGGATTGTTAGTAGATGAGGATGCTTGGGTAGTTAATGGTTGGGTGGTGTTCGTGGAAATAAAAGTGTTTCCCATAAGGTGTGAAGGGATTCCATAAGGTGGGTCCATAGGTGGAGCTAAAATAGGGGTACGATAAGGCATGGTGTTAAGATAATGTTGAAGGGCCATAAGATTGTTATCTAAGAAGGTCAAAAAGTTTGTATCTCCTTACAGAACATCCTGAGGGAAAGAAAGACTTCTCAAAGGAAGAGGAGAGTTTTCTAGTTTAAAAATGTACTCCATGGATGAAAAGGTAGAAGAGGTTGATCGGTTTAGTGATGCATTTTGTTCGATTAGGCTTCTTCATTGCTGGCGAGTTAGAACCATATAAGATAAGGGAGAGAGAATACACAAAAACTCTCACCACTCAAACAAAGAGAAGATAAGAAATAATCAAGGAAAGCAAATACAGACTAAAAAGTATGTTAAGTCCTAAAGTTCTTTTTAGTCTCTCTTTTGGCTTATGTTTTAAGCTTTCAAGAAATTGTGTGACTCCACTTGGGCTAATAGAATAGGTACTAAAAAAGAAATCTATGGGTGGTTTTAGGTTGTTTTTAGGCTTTCAAAAGGATCTATATTGGGAATATATAAGTGGCTTGGTATTGGAGCCTTCCCCTTCACTCCACACACTGCAGTGATAAGGGTTTCAAGTGTTTAGCCAATATATACCAATTTCTAGAGTTTATACTCAACCAGAGAGTTGAGTTGGTCCTCCCCTTGGTAATGATCTCCAAGTAGGATCATTGAGAAAGGGTAAGTTAACCACTAGGTGATGAAATCCTAGTCGGGTCTTGTCTCAAGTTTTTTGATGTTTGATTGATGTAGGTGGTTTAGTTTAGTGTGTGTAATATAAGTGATGTTATGATTGAATTAATTTGCTTTAATTTAAACTATGTGAGCCAAACTTACAAGCAATCAATGTGTGTAGTTGATTGTACACCCAAAAATAATTTCAATTTTGTCTATGAGCACAAAATAAGGAGAAAATCATATGAATGCAAACAAAAGAAACCTAAGTAAAGACTCAAGGTCCCATTAGGTGTGCTAGAATGTTTTAGATTAATTTTAGCTTATATTTTTAGAAAGGAATAAAAAGAAACTAGATATGGGTATGGTTGAAAAACCTATTTGATTTTGTACATGTTGAATTAGATGATTATGAAGAACTCCTCTTTGGCTTGGGAGGATGACCTATAAATAAGACAACATTAAAGCAATGGTTGGTTAGATAGATAGTTGGGTGTATTTCCTATCACTAGCTAGATCCCAAAAGCATGAGCTTTCTCAGGGGCTATCAATCCACATGTTTAAAATAATTAAGTTTAAAAAATAAAATATAAAGTACTTGCATTAATAATCAAAAGCTACTAAAATTGAACACAAGAAATGCTTGATAAATAAATAGGCTAAAAATGACTAATACAGCAATAATTAGGTCAATACTAATACTAAACAGGTCAAGTATGCTTCAAAAAATAGGTTGGGCGTCTGTGAATAGGTAGATCAAAAGAAAGTGGGATTTGGTTAGGGGTAAGTGGGTAAAAATAGCTTGATGTTATTTCTTGCCACAGTGACTATCGATGGTTGGTGTGACTGTCAATGGTTGAGGTGATCATCGATGGTTAGATAGACCATCGATGATCAAGCTGACCATTAGTAGTTACTATATGTTGGGTCTAGGTTGATAAAAATTAGATTGATGAAATCACATAAGGCAATTCTAAGAGATGGGTTTGTACTAGGCTGATTATGAAATAAAAATAAAGTAATTAAATAATGGAAAATAAATACTTAGCTTGCAGAAGGTTGGTTGGATGAATGGTTGAGGTAATTGGCTTGTTGATAGAGTCTAACATGCTTTTAACAGAGTAACAGTACTTGGCTATCAATCAAGGGATGATGATAAGTCGGATCTTTAACATGATGGTTGGATCATTGAATTGCTGGAAGGATACCTACAAAAGAAGATATAGATGCAAAAGCTATTGATAGTTGTGGATGGATCCTTTTTCACCTCCTACTCCTCTCTTCTTATAGGCAAGGAAGGAGATGTGCAACAAGATGTTAACTGAGCTTTCTAATTATAATTCATGCATGAAATTCCTCACATGTGGATTTAGATGGGTTAATTATAGAAAAGCAAGTCGGGGTGAAGAGCTAGTTAAGGTGGTTTAGATGGTATAACCTAATCGTCAGTGGTCAAGGTGATCATTGATGGTTACCCTGACTATAAGTGGTTAAGGGTCAAAGGCAAGGTTGGCAAAAATGTGGGTTTTAGGTAGTAGGCCAACTAAATTAGGTTTGGTGGGTTAGGTTCAGTTAGGGTTCAAAAAAGGACAAGGTTAGGCCCAAGGGGGTCTGGAGGTGGTCTATGGGAATTGAGACATTCAAAATCATCATGTGCATATTTATAGTGTATACAACATGAAACATAATGCCTAAACATGAACAATCCCCTACAATAATTCTATTTTCCTGAGTTGAACACCTACAGTCAACACAATACATGGATTAGCCTATGTAAATGGAGGATGAAAGGTGTGAATGGTTGGAAGATATGTAGAATGGGATGAATATATAGATTCCACTAATAAATATGAAAACATATTTTCATGTTATCCCTAGATCCAAACACTTTGACTCAGATGGAAGTTGAACAAACATGTTTCTGTAGATAGTACATAGATTGAAATGTTAGTTTCAAGTTTTGTGAATTTGAGGGATCTATAGAGGGCCTTGTATCTTTGTATAAAAGGTCATAAATACCTAATATATCTCTCCATAACTTCACTTTGACAATTAAAATAGGGGAGATGCCCTCTATTTTGTTTCAAATAGAGGGCACTCCTAGTCAAGTCAAAGGCTACAAGTTTACTATCTGAATGTCTGAAAGGGGTCAAATGAGAGTCTTAAATGAATTTAATGATGATGCATATAGTTGGAATGAAGGTGAACAAGTATGAACAAGCACCCACAGTCTTGAGAAACCACTCAAAGGTGGTCATATGTCATGAAGCATAGTTAGGCCTATTAGGCCTAGAACTAGGTCTAAGCCCTAAAAGGGTCCAAATTCATTCACATGACCATGGAACCTATCCCACATAGTTTATATCCTTCAAGGTGAGGTATGAGGTTTATCAAATCGATTGAGTTTAATAAGAATAACACAGAGTGCTAATTTCACCTAAAACCATGATAGGGGTACCTAGAATGTATGAGAAATCTCGATAGGCCCTTTTCAAATGCTCACATTTGTATGGATTGATTGCATAGTTCCTAGGAAGCTATGGGTAGTTGATTAGGGTCATACACTTGGTTTCATTGGTATTTTTTTAGAGATTGAGTGTTAAGATTTTATGAACTATCACTAAGAAGTAAAATAGCTCAAAACACTCCTTAAACCCTTGTTTAAGAACCGATGGTGAAAATATTGAATAATATGAACTTAGAGAGGGTAATTTGGCTGTATAATTGTTTTATACTTGTTTAACACTCTCTCAGGCTCCTGGATATCAAATTGGTTTGTACCTCACTTGTATGGACAAGGTAAAAATAGGGTTTTTGGAAGTTTTTGAGTGTTTTATATGTGTAGAAGGGAACTTAGGAATGAAAATCATTGGTGGAGGTCTATAGAGACTTATTACCACTTATTATGATCATTTATATCCTAAATTGTGCATGAAAGGTCCTTTGATGCACCATTCATCACAGGCAATCTTAGATAGATAGTGAAAATGAGAAGTGACTGCCAAGTGAGAAGATGAGAGGTCTAATTTGGAATTTTTTAAGGTCTAAATGATGTATTGGAAGGTATTAAGGTCTTAAAAAGTGTAATAACACCTCTTCCATGTATTTTGTTGAGAAACTAAAGGTCACTTTGATGACAAATGTGAAGAGTGGAGTCAAAAAAATTGGTAAGTGACTACTGATGGTGAATATAGGTGTCATGAAGAAGGATATTAGTTAGGGATGTATCTAATGACTTTCATAACTTTTTTCCAACCTCCCTAAAATAGTTTACATGTTTCAAATCTTCCTAGGTTAGCTTCAAGCATTCAGTAGATGCTTCATCATGAAGGCATTTTTAAGAAAGCAATTGAAGACCTCTACACCAGTTTTGAAGAGTTTGTCATGCTCTAGATAAAGACTTGTCTAAGAATACCTTTAGGATTTGTTTTACACTCTAATATTATACAAAATAACTGGTCCTCACCACTTTACACTTGTTTTTGTGACCCTCGAGCTCCACTTCTTCTTTTTCCTCTCACATGCTCTATAAATGCAAGCCATTTTGGATTTTGTAAAAGAATCCACACCTGGTATGGCAAAGCCCTATTGGTTTGACACTATATTTTGTCTTTTAAATAAATATTTTTAATCTATTTTTGATTTCACAAGATATCTTGTCTAAGTGTGTGAAGTGGTGCATAGTGAAGTGTCTAGTGGTAAGTATATATCCTTACTTTCTCTCTACTCTTCCATGTTTGATGAAAGTAGTTTCCGGTCTAACAGGTCACATGAAGTGTATTCAAGTGAATTTTTATGTCTTTAAGTGTATTTATTAGTTTTAGTGTCTTCAATCTGACCTATGGTACACTTGCCTTGAGCACTTTAATGCATATCACCTCTATATTTGAAATATTAATGTTAGAGAAATTCATGATTTTAAGACTAATGTTATGAGTCATGGTTCTTAGTGAAATTATATGGTATTATAGTAGATATCATTATAGTGTATCACCTCATTAGACTAGTTTACTTTCATGTTTACTTCTATCCCTTTTCATCCAAGCAAATAAATAGTGTAGGTGATAAGAAATCAAAGTCATATCTAGGGAGCTAGCCCTTAAATCTAAAGGTTTGCCTCTATTATAGGCAACCCAAAATCTTAAAGGTAATCCATTATTTCATAAATATTATATTAGGATTGAACACCCATCTCTAGGGTGCAAGATTTGGTGACAATAATTATGGCATGCCTGGTGGGACCATTATCTTAAGACATCTTGTCAAGGTGAATGTTGGTCTTGATAACATCACAACTGCATATGGTGTTCTAATCAGCATTTGACAACTCCATTCAAGGTAATATCTAGTTTTATACAAATTTTTATCAATTATTTGTTTATACTTTATGGTCCTTACTAGGTCAACTAATAGTAGAGCTATCAACCCCATAAACCCACTCCTTCAACATGAACTTCCTCTTGAAGTTTAACATCCTCAACCTATCTTGAACTTTAAATAACAAGAGGAATTTACAAGCCAAGAAGATCAAGAGAGTGAAGAGGAACTTGAGGATAATATGGCTCGATAGCATGCCTTTCCATGCTTTAACACTAAGAATACCATACACTTTAATGCATATGATGATATACCCCCTAATACTACCAAAAGAGTTCTCACTTTTAATGGTGAAGGTCATGTCACCCCTAGTGAGCATATTAGGTACATCTCAAACTTATGTATCTTTCATAATGTCACTAAGGTAAACATTATAATTAGACTACTTTACATGTCCCTTAGAGGAAAATCACTTGACTCGTATAGGGCATTATTTGGAGGGTGTATCACTATTTTGGATGATTTTGGAGAACCGCTAACCTCAAGGTTTAAAGACAAAAGTGATCACACATCACTTATCATCAACTCAATGTAATTTAAAGGGATCCTAAGGAGATTAAACATGAATTTAATTAGAGATTCCAAAGAACTTGACATAGGTTGCCTGCTCCCATGATACCCCTAATAAGATTTATCTTCCCTATATATCTAAGACCTATTAGAACTAACATATACATCATGTTATAGTCCATAGATGGTTAAACCTTACCTAAAGCTTATGACCTATCCATTAGAACTAAGAATGGCCTAATATAAGCTGGAAAAATACCTCCAAAAGTCTCTATGCCATTCTACCAAACATATCTTTTGATACTCTAAGTGTTTCTCAAATCCCAAATGCAAACACCAAATCCAAAACTGCCCCTAAAAAGGTAGAAGATACCATTGATTCAGATGCAAGGGTTAAGGCCTTAAAATCTTAGATTAGGCAATTAAATTTTTAATATGGAGTTAACCAAAATTCCTATCCTTATCCTCAACAAGGAAATAGGTTCCCACATCAACAATATGGTCAAGGGAGAGGTCAAGAAAAGCCTATCTTTAAATAGTCCAACCAATGCATATAACTCAACTTCCACCTACAACACAAGAGCCATGATCCCTATTCATAGTAACTTGGTGCAAGGAGAAGAATGGTAGTAAGTGTAGTTTATGGATGAAAATGAAAGTGGGGAGCAAGATTTTGTTACTCAAGGAGGATTTACTCCTCAATTATCAGTAGAATATGAGAATTACATTCAAGAAAATGAAGGATGGCAACCCTAAAAGGTGAACCTTGAAAACTTTTTATTTGAATATACATTTGTCCTAAATTAGAATAGTTCAGTTATAGCTAATACCAGATCTAAGAGGAGGGCTTTAGGAGATGATTATGGTGTTGACACAAGATCAATTAACCCTCCTACAAGGAAAAAAGGTGTGAGTCTAAGTATTATAGTCCCTACAACTTTTGCATCTCCTCAAAATTAGAATGTTGGAAGGGTGAATCAAATTTATCCAATGCCTCAAGCTAAAGGCACTTATTTGCCTTTAAGAATTCATGAAAAGGTAAGTGTTCTTTCCTTGAACATCATTGATTCTTTGAAGAATGATAAAGCTATTCTTTCTCTTTGGGAAATGCTTCGCTTGCCTAGTCAAAAGGAGATTCTTCAAGAATAATTGTCCCAAATCCACCTTAGTCCTCAACCATGAAGTCATGGTAATGTTTCCCTCACCAATGCTCCCACACACATTTTTGAAACCTCTTCCAAATATGAAAATCCTCCACCCTTCTACCTCACTCTCATTAATGGAGACAAACTTGTTCAAAATTGTATTATAGATAATGGGGAAAGTACCTTAGTGATGCCCAAGCTTGTGGCAGATAAATTAGATTTGAAATATGAACCATACATCAACTAATTTATTGGGATTTATCAAAGGGTTAAGAGTTTTATTACATGATTGTCCTGGCTTCCTAATTCTTTAAGATATAGTAGTGGTTGATTTGCTTGCCCACTTTTCTATCTGCCTCTCAAGGGATTTCACAACTAAGATAAGAGGCTACCTTCCAACTGATTGGTCTTTATTGGCATTCAATACAAGGTATGGAGCAAAGGTAACCGTTAGAACTCAACCATTGGCTAATTTCCATATTGAGCCCTATGTGGAAGCAATATCTAACTAGAATTATGTCATCAATGATCAAGAAGAGTCTGTTATGGATGATGGATCATCCTCTAAGCTTGAGGGAATATTTGATCTTTTCCTATATGAGTGTGGTGCTAAAACTTATGGATATGATATATACATTTTATTTGAGTAGACTGATCTTGGCACATACATCATCTATGAGGAAGGTGATGGACAATCTGAAGTAAACATTGATAGTTATTTTCCACAAGTTATTGAAGGTAATTAACTTATTCATTTGCATGATGATGATGATGTTCTCCAAAGTGTTGATGCCTAAAACTCTCACCCTAGGTTAAATAATTTTCTATGGGAAGGTTTACAGGTGTGGAACCAAATTATGGTATGTAAATTGACCTCCAAGATTTTAGAAGTTGGCTCTTCGATTTGATATGGGGGATGAAAAGGGTAAAGAAATAAATGTGAGTAATGTTGAATAAAACTAAGGTGAGGCATCGAGAGATTTAAAGTATTAACCCATAATTGCATAAAATAGATTGAATCCTTAAACACTACAGACTATAAAGGATCATAAAGCATAAATTAAGGTCCATAATGCAAACAAGAATCAATATTATAGAAGAAGGAGAAAGGTAATAACAAGTAGAGATAACTTTCTATTCAAAATGACATAGAATACCACATACTCTTCATTCTTAGGTAGAGAACAGAATATAAAAGGCCTCAAGGGCACAACACAAAACATCTAATCACACCTGTGAGGGCACCTATTAAGGTCATAGAATGAAAATTTACTATCTACTATTACTCTTATTCTATTACAAATGGTTATTTATAAAAATATCAAAAATATAATAATTGATTGCCAGCCCCCTTTAAAAGGGATGAGCACAAAATATATAGGCGAAGTAGTTTCTCATGGGAGTGACACCTAGAAATATTGATGCTTGTGCTTATAATGATGCCATTGCAATTGAATGAAGGACTTAGGCTCATAAGTGTAATTAACCTCTAAATCCTAGATATGGCATAACTACCCTATTTAGTTATGGCCATGACACTCGGGAGGGGTGTGGTGATGCCACATGTCTATCTTTGAAGCTGCTCTTGGTGTGTTTTTGAGGATGGATATTCATCTATCTTGGCTAATGGCATGACTCCTATATCTGATAGGAAAATTTTTACCTTTGATAAGCACCATGATGCCATGTGGAAAGGCTCAACACTTCCCTATTATAACTGTATGGTGGGTCCCTTTCTTTTTCTCACTAGCCAATGGTGCAACCCAGAGGCCTGACAAAAGGAAATGACCTTAGGTGAGTGTTGGGTTACCACATGTTGGACCAACACTATTTTGAGATGAACTAAGGAATCCTTCATGATAGATAAACATCAGTATACCATGTGTTAGAATTGTAAGGAGGTTGATACTTAGGCAAAATATACAAAAGGGCACCCTGATAAAGGAAGAGGTCAAAAGGCAACTACTAAATACATCGAGTGAGATTAAGACTGAACGTGAGATTCTATAAAATAATGAAAGGTGGATCTATATACATAGTTATTGGTGACTCATAGGGGGCATTCACCTATGAATGGGAGAACCCAAAAACTCTAGTTTACAGACCAATTGAGGTAAAACTTGTAAAACAAGATGGTCTATAAACTTGCAACTTTTGAAGAGCCACATGCAATGGTACCCACTCTTCCTCCTTATGTTAGGTCTTCTTCTTAAGACATTTAAAGGCTCTATCTAGATCAATAATCTCCTTGAAAGAGATGTTCATCAAACCTTGCACTATCACCAGCATCTGGAATTTTATATGGGTAAGTGACTACAATATTTTCTCCATTTTAGAGACACTAGATTATTTATTGAGAGCCACAAACATAGTCTAGTTATTCTATTTCTTCTCTAGTATCACTTTGATTTGTTCCTCTAAGAGGACATTATTATCCACCAAGAGTGGGGAGGGGAGTCCCAATTGGATTAGTTACTCAATGTGCCCCCACCTATCTTGAACCACTATCTCCAAGGCATTGAGGAATACCTTGCACTTGGTAGCTACCTTACTACAGCCTAGGAGTTTATTGAATTTTGTCATCACTTGCCTCCAAATCAGCCACCCCCACTACCTATAGTGTCACATCCAAAGTGTTTTAAAGCTTTTGTATGAGGAGATATGCATCTTATACCTTGGGGTGATCAAAGTAATGACCTAGTCAATGGATGTGCTTACTTGGGAGCTCAGCTTTTGTGAATCTATGATGAAGGTGAGGGTTGGCTTTAGGTTTGTAGTCATGCCCTTGATCCTTTTATAGTAAAATTTTTATAGCTATTGGATCAA
Source organism: Torreya grandis (assembly GCA_037957365.1). Classification (NCBI taxonomy): domain Eukaryota; kingdom Viridiplantae; phylum Streptophyta; class Pinopsida; order Cupressales; family Taxaceae; genus Torreya; species Torreya grandis. Next base: position 1,888,059 of record JARHVA010003081.1, read on the forward strand.
TGGGAGGATTTTTGTGGTCTAAGAGTGGGAATCAAGGTTATTCTTTAGTTGAGTGATCTCCTGGTCCTTAATAAAGGACTCTTTCTACACTTATTACTGTAATTTTTGGAAAGCTCAATTGGAATCTGAGAGCTTCTAATAGGTCTATGCCAGTTCAATCTCCCTCTCTTATATCTTGGTTTTCATGGTAGCCCTTAGATTGGATTTTGCATATAAAATCTCATTAGAGATTCATCTTTGAAGGTCATCCATCACTTTGTTGAGCTCTGCATCTTTGGCACTTGCCTCAACATTAAGGCAATCAATCATAGCCTTCACCTTAGTGAGTTCTAGCTTGGTTTTATCCAATTGTCAGGTCACCTTGATGTAGTATATAGTAATAGATTTTTACATTTCCTCCAACAATTTAACCCTGTTAGTAGGCCTAGCTTGGCTAAGATAGAGGCTAACAACTTGTATTACATAGTCCCTTGGTTACATCTGATCTTGGGGCTTGACTACTTGAGGGTCCATATGTGCAATCATAAAGTATTTTTGCATAGGGTCATAGAATGATTTCATGTGATTCACCATTAGGGACTTGGCTTATTTTCCCTTTCTCCTTTCTATCTAGGCCTCATGGGCCCTTCTTTCCATGTCCATTTGTCGATGGTACTACTCTAGTGATTGAATACTTTACCCTATGAAGGGGAGTCCTTGAGGTAGTATGAATGGAATGGTCATTTATTGATATGAAGTAGTGGATGTTATTCATTTAGAGGGAAATGGATGAAGGGTGAGGGTGTAAGGAGAGAAAGGTAGGAGGGAAGAGATCAAGACCATAGAGGAAAATAATGTGAGCTTAGCTAGGTGGATGAAGAGGAGAGTGGGGCTAGGGAAGTAATTATCTAGGTAGTGGAGAGTGTCTTAACCTAAGGAAAAACTATGGATGGAGATGTGGGGTAAAGAAAGAGGCTAAGGTGGAAATAAGGGGCTATGAGAATTGTACCTTTTTCCATGGGGGATCTGGAAAAGGGCTATATTTTGGTACCTCAGGCCACTTCTACTGGGATGATATAACTGTGAGGTACCTTAAAGAGGCTTGTTGTTATTGTGGGGCCATGGGGTATAGGAACATGGGTGGAAACCAAGTCAAAGGCTTATATACCTCTATAAATTTGGCTTCCTTTGCATGGCGTACATCCCCCACCTCTTCCTTGGGGGTATCCTCTTCTTCTCTTATTACAATCTCAAAAGAGAATCCTGCTTCCACCAAGCTTTTCTCTAGATGATTCTCATCCCAAATACTTTCAACAGTTTCATCTCCTTCCTCATCCTCAAATTTGGAGTATGAATTGACAACCTCTTTCCTATATCGTGTATAGGCAGCTATTTTTTCTTTACTCCAATCTTTTTAGGTGAGTTGTGTCCTCAGTCCCTTCATTAAATTTTTGGAGTGGTCAAAAGTCTAGACTACATCATAAAAGGACTCCCATGGCCTACGAGTGTCCAATGAGATCTGAAATAGATATACATAATACTCAAGGTCATCGTTCATAGGAAACTTCCTCTTCTTGAGGTATGGTTGGGGTTGGTGATTGGGCATGCTAGCATTTTTTAAGGAGGCTATGAAACCAATCAGGTCATAGTTCCACCTATCATCGATCAAGTCAAGGTTGAAATATACAATTTTGGATGTGATAAAGTTCTCCTACAACCTCTTTACCACTTTGATGCCTTATTTTATGAAGGGGACATCATATAATGCCTTCTTCTTCCCTGCTCTGTAGATAGAGTCCATTGCATCAAGTTGGTAGGCCAACTCCTAGGTCAAATTTCTATCTATCAGTAGGCATGGGATCCATAAAGGCTCTCCCATGGGATCAAATGAAGTTGAAATGGCTCTTGAAGAACCAATTTATTGGAACCCTACTCTCGATGAGCCATGATCACTACACGTCCATTATCCTATCTATAATGGCCTCTTGGTTGAGGTTGATGAGGAGAGGGGATAAAAAGAGTTTCAAAAACTTGTGGTAGTCTTGCATGATGGATAGTATGTGGGTCCATACTATGATCGAGGTCACTATGTTGGGTAAAATGCCCATCTTAGAGGAGTTGAGATTGAGATATGTGGAGAAGAATTGGGAGTGATAGAATAGAATGAGATGCAGGAGGTAGGAGGAATACCAAAAGGTACCTAGCATTAAAAGTTCACTAGCTCATTCCTTATAGGAATGGTGATGGAATCTAAAAAATCCATTATGTATACCTCCCCCTTATTTATTTTAGTTAGCAATAAGAACACCCCCAACTAAAAATTGGTGTTGGCATCTGAGTCCATCCTAAAGATGAAGGCCAAGATGGATAGGGAATCCTTCAAGTACTTCATGGTAAAGCTTTCCTTGGGGATGGGTATAGGAGGTTCCTCTATAGAGCCACTCTAGAGGAGGAAATTAATGAAGTGTGCCTTATAATATATGTAGGTGTCCTAGACATCTTAGAGGCTCTATATGTTTTAGATGTCAACCTTTATGTCATTTGGGAGATGGAGCATCTTCCTCATGGCATTTGCATTTTCACCCTCAAATGGGTGTTACCTACAATTATGCTAGTGTTTTCATCATACCTCTCTATGTATAGGGAAATAATTTTTGGGCATGGATGAACATAAGACACCATGAAGTAGGCCAACATGTAGTCCCACATTATGCATCTAAATGAGTCATAATCATTCTACTGGGCCTTCTCAATCATTCAGGCATGGGCACCCTCACTCAAGCTCTTGGGTTTTTTGGCTAGCTTGGGGTTATATATCTCATATACAAAATTAGTGACCAATGATTGGTCTCTATAGGGCCTTTTGGCCATATTTTTTATGTTCGACACTTTTTCCTTCAATTGAGTGGGGTTAGAAGCATAGGACTTGCTTACCGTGTATGGAGGGGGGATGTCTCCCTAGTTACCTGAGCCATGGGTTCTCTATATTTTTATAATTCATGCTTCTTGATGAAGATGTTGAAGTCTCCATCTCAAGAATTCTTCTATAAAATCACTCTCTATCACAAAGAAGATACAAGCTTAACAATTCCTACTCATAAAGTCTCTTAATTATTGGATTGACTCTTTCTTCTCTTTATGCTCTCTTCAATTGCTCAATGTTCTTGAAAATATTAATGCATATAAATTTTTGGCTTAGTGAAGATAAGGGTATTTATATACTGGTGTGCCTAGGTGAGATCATCAGGGAAAATTTAAAATTGGGTGTCTCCCATAAATATTAAGGGTGACACGCATATTTGAAGGGAAACTCACAAGATATTTGAGGTGATCCCTATAGGGGATCATGAAATATGGATCATTTGATATTAATGATAGGTGAGGTGAGTAGATAACTATCTTTTAGAGAATGTTTTTAAAACTTAGAAGGGTTGGGGTGGAGATGCATGGCAATGAGAGGAGATACTTATGACAATGACACTTATTCAAAGGAAATAGCAATGGAAAAAGAAACAAACTAAGGAAGACAACAACTAAGAAAGGAAACACATGATCAAAAGGTGCAACTAACTAACTATGTACAAGGGGTAGATAAGTAAGCTAGTTGAAATGCTTCAAGTTGATCTTGTTAACTAGGATCTCCAATACATTGCCTTCTTCATCTTCTAACTCAAAATAATTCCCCTATCTATCGTTGATGATGCAAAAAGGCCCTCTCTATAAATAATCAGACTTTTCATGCTGGCCTAACTTTGTGTCCCTTTAATCATACTTGAGAACCAAGTCCCTATGTTTAAATCTTGGGTCCAATAATTTCCTGTCAAACCATCACTTAGCCATCTATTGTTAGGTGATTTTTTCATCACTTTCCTAATCTCTTTCTTCTTGAAGGCTAAGTATCTCTATGATCCTAACCTCAATTGCTCCATTTTTTACAATCTCAATAGCTTTCAAAATCTATAAGGCAAGGATCTCTGATGACATAGACATGACTACCTCCTTCCTATACACAAGTTCATATGGGGAAGTTTTTAGGATCTTCTTAGGAGTGATGTGGTCTACCCATAGAGCCATATTTATGTGCATATGCCACTCTATATATCGATTGGCACCTATCCTTTTGATTAGTCTTGTCAAGTTCTTATTAGTTGATTCAGCCAACCCAAATCCTTGTAGGTAGTAATTGGATAAGGTTTTCAAAAAGATACCATTCTAAATTACAAACTCAGATATCTTGGACCCAAGAAAGGATTTTATGTTATCGAATATGATTTTTTTGGGTGGACCAAACCTTACCATGAGTTCCTCTAAGAAGTTAAGGATCACATTCTCGATCACCTTTTTTAACAGGAATATTTTGGTCCACCTAATGAAGTAGCCAGTGGTCGTTAATATCCACTTTTGGCCAATGTTGGAGATGAGATTGATCATTCTAATAAAATCTAAACCCCACTGCATGAAGGGTTCATCAATCATGATTAAGTTCAGAGGCATGGCTGAATTTTTTCTTTTCCTTGTAAAGAATTGGCATTTTTGGTATTTTTTGACTACCTGATGGCAATCTACAAACATTGTCAGCCAATAATACCCTACATACATGATCTTGGTCACAGTGGTTTTTACTAAGAAGTGGCCATTTGAGGGATCAAAATGCATATATTGAAGGATTTTCTCATCTTGGTGTCTTTTGACACAGTAGAGCATATCTCTATCAAAGTTTCTTTTGAACAAGACTCCTTGGATTAGCATGTAACTAAACCTTTATAGCTAGTAAAAATGATTCTTATGTGTAATAATGCCATCTAGATACTTATTAGTTTACATGAATCAAACCCTATTGACCATCCAAGATTCATTGGGTTTGTATTGGTTCAATATGACTACTTTTGATGTGTCTTATTCCTCCAACAAGACATCTAAACATTATGCTAAGTATTCATAGATTCCTTTTACCCTGATCACCTTAGTAAACTTAACTTTGATATCATACTCAAGGATATTGGTGATCTAGTTGGACTACTTTTCCATGATTTTTCCTTCCATTATATATTCATGGACACTAGAGTGTGCCATGTACACTATTATTTTTTTTCCCACCATAAGGTGCCTAAACTTTTTGAGGCCCTTGACTATGGTAAAAGATTGCATTTCTATAAAATTTTACTTGATTTTATACCTATGTAATGTTCTTAAATAGAATGTAATTAGGTGTTCATTTCCCCTTTCCTTATCTTTTTGAGTTAACACAGCCACCAAACTATGTTCCCTCTTATAGACGTACATAATGAAATCCTTGGAAAGGTTAGGGTTAATGGTGGATATCGCATCTTTTATTTTTTAAACATTATTCTCCCTTTGGGTGTCTATTTGAAGGCCTAGTATTTTTTAAACATTAGCATGATTGGTCTCACTAATCTTGAGAAATTAGATATGAACTAACTAACAAAGTTAATCTTCCCAATGAAAGACTGGACTCCTTTTTTTTTTACCAGCAAGGCTCGATCTTTGACGGCTTGTATTCTTTCTAGATTAATGGTGATCCCTTATATATATACTATGTATCCAACAATCTTTCCATGTGGGACCCCAAATACACACTTATTAGGGTTAAGAGATACCCCAAATTCTTGGCACCTTTAGAAAACCTTTTCTAGATGATCGAAGTGATATTCCTTTTTTTTGAAAACATAGTGAGATCATCTAGATAGATGAGGATGATTTTATTGATCAGGCCCTTAAAGGCCATGTCCATTGCTCACTAGAATGTAGCCCCAATGTTACAGAGGCCAAAGGGCATCTTTTCATACATGAAGGTTCCCCACTTCATGGTGAAAGTGGTTTTATGTTGACCCTCCTCATTTACCAATACGTAATTATATTCAGAGAATCCATCCAGTAGAGAAAACATTTTCACACCTACTATCATTCGAAATATCTATTCCATAGAGGGAAGGGGGTAGTGATCCCTTAAATAAACCTTATTCAAGTCTTTAAAGTCCACACACAACTAAATTTCTCCACTTTTCTTCCACACTGAAACTAGATTAGACACCCAAGTTGAATGTTCGATTGGGTATATGATCTTCGATTCAATTAGTTTCCTAAGCTCCTAATCCATGAGGGACTCAACTTTTGAGTTTAATAACCTATATTTTGATTAGATAGGTTTGGTTCCATCCACCAAGTCTATGGTGTATTGAATGACCTTGCAATCATATCCTTTCAGGTCATCATTCGTCCATGCGATGATGCCTTCATACTTTTTGTAAAAGGAAATCAACCTCCTTTCCCACCTTATCTTTTTGAAGAACCTCCTTTCCCACATTTATCTTTCTCCCACATTCAACATCAAGTTTAGAGTAGTCACCTTTGTTGTGATAAACTTTCATTTTTCATTTATTTCATCATTAGAGTCAAAAATATTTTCCAGGGTGATGAGGCCCTTTGGTAGTTTATTGGTATTTAATTGCATGATTTGGTCCTCATAGGCTTCCTCAATCTTTGGTTGTAATTATTCAACAAACTCACATGATTGTTGGATGAACATAAACATATAAGCATCACTTTCAAATACTTATCAGTTCTAGTCATTATCAAGAATGGTGAGCCTGATAATTACCTGCACTACTTACTCATTGGTGAACAAGTCTATTATTGGGTTGAATTGGGAGCCAATTATTACCATTTTATCTACCTATGTATTTATGGACTTGGGGGTGATCTAGATGTTGTAATCCTCAAAGGTTTCAATCAAATCCCATATCTAGTGGAAATAGGACCTCATGCACACATTATTCATAGTAGCAAATCCTCTAACCTGCCTTACTACTAACTCAAAATAATTGAATAATTTTAGATATTTTATGCCCATTTGTTTATCAAGGTTGAGGCCATGGATGAGTGCTTCATATTCAACCTCATTATTTTTGAAATCAAATTGAAATCAAAAGGCTCAAAGGGTCTCTTTTTTGGATGGATACATTAGTCATATGTTGGCTCTAGAGTTGGTCTTGAACTTCATACCATCAAAATGCAAAGTCTAAAATTCAAACTCACCTTTAGGCTCCTCGCTCTGATCTTCTTCACTTTTCACAACCTCATAGATGGCCTGATCTTTGTCATAAATTACATAGGTCCTGAGACAAGTGGAATCAAATTTTATGAATAGGTTTCTCTCAATGAATTCATTGACAAGGGCTTCTTCCTTTGGGCTTCTAGTGTCTGCTACTTTCTCCCCTTTGATCATTTCCACATAGTGAGTCTCCCTTTTTGAGAAAGAGGTGTGCATATATTTGAAGTTCATCATAGCTTCATCCACTATGTGTTACTAGATGAAGTGGTTTGGATAGTACCTTTAACTTTGAGCCATATTTAGTTCTCAAGATCAGATGATAATAGTCCAATAATAAGTATTTGCCTATATTTGAGATGAAGTCTCTTGATAGACATAGCCCGAATATAGGCAAGATGTCTGTCACTATAATATCTTGTGATAAAAAAATGTTGGGACAAGAATATAATATGAGGGGGAGGGTATTGATGATTATTAAGGTTTGAACCTTATTTCCACCCAACTTCATCACTCCTTTAGTCAAGGGTTTATACTATAATTGTAATGCATCTATTATCTACTTAGGTATCATCATTGCACTAGCACTAGAATTGATGATGGAGTTGTGTAATAATTTTTTCCCTTTAATAAGTTTTAAGTATAATGGAGTGGGTTTTGTCTTGCCTACCCCTTCTTTGTAATTGACAAATGCAGATAGTATATGGGGTTGTGTACTCATGCTAGTTTCTTTCCCTTTTGTCCTTGTGGGCTCCATAGATGATTTTCCTTACATGGGCTTTTCGCATTCCTCCAATGCCTCTTTCAGTAGAGATTTTTGCTTAGGGATGGATAGAACATCCTAGAGGGAGACATTAGAAAGAACCCTTTTAAGTTGATCCACCTCATTGTATGACCATGAATTTGAGACCTTAGAGTATTTTTCTTTATTCTACATTGTTTCACTCCACTTCAGATAAGTTAGAGGTGGATGCTAGGGTGCTATAATTTTTTCAAAATTCACTTTAGGCCTTGTGACAACTTTAGGGCTTTCATCTAATCTCTTCTTGGAGCACATATAGTAATTTGATTAGAATTGTAGAGATTTATACATAGGAACTTTGTTTGCATATACTACATCTTCACCTTCTATCTAGGAGAAAATCATGTGTTCTAAGGCTCTTTATTCTTCTTATTTGAGGGACATTCCCTACATCTTCACCATCAAAACTACATTCTCAATCCATAGAAATTGGTATTCATACACTAAATTAGGTGCATTCCCTTATCACCATTATTTAGTAACTTTCTATTGTAGATTGCCTCTTGGGAAATTTTGGGGTCCATGTGTATCATTACATGGGAAACACCGTGACTTAGAATCACCCACCAAATTGTTTTGGCTAGCAACTAGCTCTCTATTTTCACTCAGTGACACTATGTGCAAGGGATTAGGGACTGCAACCATTTGATTTTTGGGTTACATATGATTGTTCAACACTAAGTGGTTTGGTGCTTGTGGTTCATTCTTTGCCTCTCCTGATACTAGTCATGTTGGTATGGTGCTATCCTCTCTTGGTAGTTATTGATTGGGAGCTTTAGAGTCATAGCATGCTACCTTTGAGATTTATTATCCCATTTGAGAAGTTTTGAAATATACTCTTCATGTCATTCATCTCTATGGCTAGTGAGGACTGAGCAAACATGCTTGCCTGAGTGGGTGGGTATATGTATATAGAAGGTGGTGTTCTTGAGGTACTTGGGACTTTTTCCTATGATGGTACTGATATTTCCAAGAACATAATTATTAATGGCTGAGGAGGAAGCTTTTTTATATCTATTAAATTATTTTTGGCCCTTATTGCTATATCATAAGCCTCTGATAATGTTTGACCTTTGAGCGACTAGATCATGATAGTAATGTCTAACTTGAAAGCCTTGAGATAGAAAATAATGACCATACTTGTAGTCAATTGAGCCATTATTGGGATCCTTTACCAGGTCTTTTCAAACTTGGTATTAGAATCAATAATGGCTTTTTATGGGGCCCTCTTGATAGTTATTAGTTATTACAGGAGGGATGATCGGTCTGCTTTCTCATTAAACCACTCAAAGAATTTATTTCCCAATTCATCCCAAGTGGATATGGAGTTGGGTGTTAAGCATCAATACCAATTGAGAGCCCACCCTTTAAAAGAAGTGACTAGTAGCCTTAAGGCCACATTTTGTTGCATAACATAATGCATAGTGCATACATTTGCAACATTTTAGAGGTGTTCTATTATGGTCTTGAAATCTTCTCTTGAGAATTGAGGGAGCACCTTTAAGGCATTCATAGGAATAGGGTCCCATATGGTTAGGTGTGTTGGAGGGATAAGTGGGCTATCGCTATCCCATGATATGAAGTTCCTTGGTGGGCCTAAAAGAGCCATCTCTTATTGTTGAGTAGTGCTAGACCTCATAGTCCTTTGGTGAGTTAGAGATCCTAGAGGTGATGTTAAAAAGCTTAGATTATTTATTATTCATGACCTTGTAATGGGCTTATGGCTCATAAAATTAGGATTCTAATCGATCAGAAAAGTAGATCAGTCCCACCAAGCATGCCAAAAAATAAAAAAATATTAATGCCTAAAACTCTCACCCTAGGTTAAATAGTTTCCTATGGGAAGATTTATAGGTGTGGAACTAAATTCTAATCTATAAAATGACCTCTAAGATTTTAGAATTTGGATCTTCTATTTGATATGGGGGATGAAAAAGGTAAAGAAAGAAATGTGAATCATATTGAATAAAACTAAGGTGATGTACCAAGATATTTAAAGCATTGACCTATAATTTCATAAAATAGATTGAATCCTTAAATAGTATATACTATAAAGGAGCATAAATCATGAAATAAGGTCCATAATGCAAACAATAATTAATATTATAGAAGTAGAAGAAAGGGAATAACAAGCAGATATAACATTCCAATCAAAATGACATAGAATACCACATCCTCTTCATTGTTATGTGGATAACATAATACAGAAGGCCTCAAGGGCACAACATAAAACATCCAATCACACCTATGAGGGGCACCTATTAAGGTCATAAAATGAAAATTTTCTAGCTACTACTACTCCTATTCTGTTACAAATGGTTGTTTACAAAAATATCAAAAATATAATAATTGATAGATATCACCTTCCAAAAGGGATGAGCCCAAAATATATAGGCAAAGTGATTTCTCATGGGAGTGACACATGTAAATCTTAGCACTTGTGCCTATGATGATGTCAATTAAACTAAATGAAGGACTCAAGCTCATGAGTGTAGTTAACATTTAGATCCCAGATATAACACAACTACCTTGTTTAGTTATGGCCATGATGCTCAGGAGGAGCATGGTGACATTATGTGTCTATTTCTAGAGCTAATCCTGGTGTGCTATTAAAGATGGAGATATATCTACCTTGACCAATGGCATAAATCCTCTATCTGATAGGAAAAAAATTTCCTTTGATAAACATCATGATACCATGTGGAAAGGCTTCCCTTTTCCCCATTATAACCTCATGGTGGGTCCCTTTCTTTTCCTCACTAGCCAATGGTGCAACCTAAAAGCCTAACAAAAGGAAATGGACTTAGGTGAGGATTGGGTTTCCATGTGTTGGGTTGACACTATTTTTAGATGAACCGAGGAGTCCTTTATACCAAAGAAGAATCAAGCTACCACATGTCAAAAGTAGAATGAGGCTGATACTTAGGTAAAATATATAAAAGGGGGACTCGAGAAAGGAAGAGGTTGAAAGGCAACTACTAGATACACCGAATGAGCCTAAGATTGAATGTGAGCTATTTAAAAATAATTAAAGGTGGATCTAGATCCACATAAAGCATGGTAGATCAGGATGATGAAGAGAATAATGCCATTCTACCTGCACAAAATAGAGGAATTCATGAACATGATAGCCATGAAGAAAAAGATTTTCTATGGCAACATTTACATGCCATAGTTAAATAATTTGAGCAATTGAGTAATAATTCCCCTCCAAATAAGTATGAGTCTGATAGTAAAGTTGTTTATTGTCGTATCAACCATGAATGAGAATGTCTTGTTAAGCATGAATAGGAGTATCAAACTACTGTCATGAAGACTGTAGTCATGAATGAGTCTAGTAAAGCTAAGGCAAAAATTTCTATGTTTGAAGAGAAATATAGACCTAAGTCTGAAGTTTAATTACTTTCAGATGTGTTAGAATAACAAGAAAAGAAACTTTATGGTCCTATACATCAAGTATATCATGTTTAAGAAGAATGCAAGGTTGAAGTAACTCTAATGACTCCTCAGTTGCATTTTGAGAGGTGCCAAATAGACACGGCATAAATCAAGTAAGTTTCAAACTCAAATAAGATTCTTGGAGGAAAAGATGGAGCATTCATGAGAGCTCTAAGTGGTACACTTGTAAACATAAGAATATCTAAAGGTGATAAGTCATTTAACCATCAACATAAGCAAGTATTTATTTATAAGTATGATTCACATGGTGTATTTATTTCATGGACTAGTAATTATGCAAGAGGTACCATCTTTGATCCTAGTTGAAGTAATGGTGATTTTCATTCACCTCATGTGTTTGAGGTCTTGTACATACTAGGATAGGTGTGTTTTGATTATGTTGTGTGTTGTCCCTAAGTGTTATTGAAAACACAAGTGTGTTTACTTAGTGTGTGTTTATTTATTATTATTTGGTTTGTTTTGGTGTTGCTTTATAAAGGAAATTAAATTTCATTATAGTACATAGGTGACTCTATATCCCAATGGATAGGAAAAGGTTATTAGTCTTTGGCATAGTTGGCTTGCCACCCCTAGGAAATCACCAAAATGTTGAATAATTTGACCACAAGTCAAATTAGGTCAACCCCCTATATAGTTGAAACTATCTATAGGGTCCCCTAGGATGTAAAATGTGTACCATGGTCTTAGTGAGGTTAAATATAATGTGGTTTACCCTTGTCACTTTTGTATAGTTGGTCTTATGTCATCTAGGGATCATTTTGGGGCTCATTTAATGAAATGGTATAATTTTCAAGGGAAAAAAAGTCTATCCAAGTGTAATTTAATGTCCTAAATTTCATAATATGTCAGGTAAACCATTTTGAGACTGAAAAACTATAGGTGTAACATTGAAATCAAGAATATTAGGCAATTTCATGTGGTTTTAGGTAGTTATATGGTCTATAAAGTAGTTTGGGCACATGTGGATAATTTAAAAGTGTATTTTTAGGTCCCATAAATTCACTTCCATGCTCAATGAGCTTTGATGGGTCTAAAAATGTCAAAAACCATTCTATCTTTCCTATCATTCTCATAGACAAGCTAAAATGGTCAACTAGTTTTAGCTTAGTATGGATAGGAGGATGTGAGTTGGATTAAATGATTTTGAGGGATGATAGTAATATTTATGTACTTAAAATTTATGTAAATAATCATAGGATTGGTGATATGTGATCTATGAACCATTGTTAAGAGTGATATCTCTTCTTTTCAGCGTGCACATCCCCATGGCCTTCAGTTTTCTCCTATGTTTGGATTGGTCTTTACAAACCAAGTATTTTAAATTATCTTGAGGAGTATGATCATACCTATCACAAGGTTTTATTCTTTTTTTCATGTGGGAAGGTGAATAATTTGGTATAAATATCTTATTTTTGTAGTAGAGGAGTCTACTCAATCTGCAGATAATTTTGAATCAGTTGTAGAGGCTTATTTTTCTATTTTGGTCTTCAAAATAAGAATAATGAAAGGTAATATGTTGTGTTCAATTTCCCATTTCATGGTGATTAGTATATTCTTTTAAGGTTAGTCTCAAGAATAATATTGATGAAGAACACAATCAAAAAATAAACATAATCAAGATCTCCCTGCAACAGTTACCTACAACCAAGTAGAACTGAGTCTTAAATAGCCATGGTGGTAAGACAAGAAGCTTTAAAAGTGTTGAGATGATTATAAAGTGAAAACAATAAGACTTATCCATTATAAGGGTTAGATATTGGTTGAGAATGTAAATTAAATATACACAATCATGTATCTTATGTCCACCTATAGGCAGCTCCAACAAAGGACTAAGTAATGTTGAAATAGAGATGCTTGAACTCACTTGACATCTTAAATGAGATCTGAGAACATAGAGAGTATCATGGTGACAATGATAGAGCCATTATATGTATGCAGATTTGATTCCATGTTCATAGGTTTGAAATGTTGCAATTGAGACACTTTACCTTAACTTCTCTGAATCACATTTTTCTCATACACTTGGTCTCCTCATAGTAGAGTGTCTTGAGGAATGGATAGGTCTTATGGTTTCCATATTGTATCCCAAGCCTAGGGTAATGATTTGATAAAATAAAGTGGTTTCTTGATCAAAATAGAGTGGTGTTTTAGTGATTTTTAACTCAGGTAGGTTTTGACTTGAGACATTCAGTAAACACTATGCTAAGAGGACTAAAAACAACAAATCTTGTAGTGACATATAGTATTGAGTGAAATTATGGTTTATAAACATGAAATGAGATCACATAAGTGGAGAATGACCTAGTTAAACATTTTTATTAATTCATATATTATCACTAAGAGGAGTTTTTAACACCTATATAATACACATCTACAGGTATCTATAGTTTGTTATAGTAGACAAACTAACTCATGCTAGTGTCAAGAGAAAGGTAGTTTGGATGTGAACATAGTTATCTAGGAAAGATTTTAGTTCATTCAATTTTAGATGTTCTCAAGGAATTAAAAAATAACCTAGGAATGAAATATAATTTCTAAACATGAACAAGTACCTACAATAATTTCATTTTCTTGAGGTTAACACCTACAATCAATACAGTACATGAACTAGCCTATGTAAATTGAGGATGCAAGGTGTGAAAGGTTGGTAGAGATGTAGAAAGGGATGAATATATAGATTTCACTCTAAAAAATATGAAAAAATGTTTCCATGTTATCCCTAGATCTAAACACTCTGACATAGATGGAAGTTGAACAAACCCAACTCTGCATACAAACCCTATAGACAGTACATAGATTTAAAAGTTAGTTTCAGGTTTTGTGATGTTGAGGGATTTACATAGGTGTTATATCCTTATATATTTGTATGCAAGGTCATCAAGACCTAATATATCTCTCCATGACTTCACTTTGGCAAGTAAAATAGGGGAGATGCCCTCTGTTTTGCTTTAGACAATGGGCACTCCCAATCAAGTCAAAGACTACAAGTTTACTATGTGAATGTGAGAAAGGGCTGAAATGAGATTATTAAATGAATTGAATGATGATGCATAAAATTGGATTTAAGGTGATCAAGTATGAACAAACACCCATAGTCTTAAGAAACCACTCAAAGGTGGCCTTGGGTCATGAAGCATAGTTAGGCATATTAGGCCTAGAACTAGGCCTACCCTTCAAAGGTCCAAATTCATATACATGACCATGGAATATATCAAATATAATTGATATCCTTAAAGGGGGGGTATAAGTTTGATCAAATCCATTGAGTTGCATAGGAATAACACAAAGTGGTCAGTTTGACCTAAAACCATGATAGGGGTACCTAGAATGCATGAGAAATCTCATTAGACCATTTTCAAATGCTCACATTTGTATGAATTTATCACATGGTTTTTGAAGGAGCTAGGGGTAGTTGACTAGATTCCTAAACTTGGTTTCAATGGAATTTTTTAGAGATTGATTTTTAGTATTTTATGAACTATCACTAAGAAGCAAAATAGCTCAAAACCCTCCTTAAAACCTTGTTTAAGACCTGATGGAGAAAATATGGAAGAATATGCACTCAAAGGGGGTAATTTGGCCTTAGAATTGTTTTAAACTTTTTTAAGACTCTCTTAATCTCTTGGATATCAAATTGGTCTATACCTCACTTGTAAAAACAAGGTAAAAACATGGTTTTTTTCAAGTTTTTGAGTGTTCTACAAGTGTAGAAGGGAACTTATGAATGAGAATGATGTAGGAGCATCAAGCAAAAAAGAAGTCAATTTTATGTTTTGGTCATTAGTGGTAAAAAATAGGTTAATTTTGGATTTAATGTGTATCAAGATACATTTCAAGGTCCATTTCATGTATTTGAGTCCATTCGGAGTCCTCAAGGTGTGTTATAAGGCTTCTAGGAGTTTTCCCTCCAAAACTAGGAATTTGAAAATTCAAATATTGTAATTGAGTTTAAGAGGGAAAAATACATGTGTTGAAGAGATTAGGTGATCAAATTTAGATTTTGAGGTCCATTAAAGTCATGAAGAATGTATTTCATGTGTAATTCTCAAATCAAGTCATCTAACCAATGTAAATTCACCTTGGTACGTTGGGTTAGTTCCGAAAGGTAAGTTAGTGTAACTACCTTGAATCCAACATTGAAGTTGGAAGAAAAAAAGAGTAATTTTTAGAGAGGTTTAATGGTGTAGAGGAGAGGTGTTATAGGAGAGATATATATCTAAAGGAGAGGAAGAGAAAACTAGAGAGTTGAAGCATGAACAAAACTCCTCAAGAAAATACATAAGTCCATGATAGGACTGCATTGTATATAGGAATAAATCATTGAATAAATAAAATATTGTTGAGAGAGTTTATTTCATTTCATTGTGTGTTGACTGTGTCAATAATATATTTCCTTTTGAGGACTAATAAGTCCATGATATTACTATTGTTGTATTATATTGCAGGTGGAAATAGTGAACTATAGGTAATAGTCTCAAAAAGATGGATATTTGAGTATTTTTTGCAAGTTGCTAAGATGAATTTTGTCAAGGTAAGTAATATTTCATGTGGGTTATGTTGTGTATACCCTTAGATAGTTTTGAGAACCTATATTAAAATAAATACTCAAAATATAAGGGTTTTAATCTATGGAACCCTACAGATATGTCTCATAGTCAAACAAGGAAGGTAAACACTTATTTCTTGAGATGTGGATTATTATCAAGTTGAGTTAAGGATTAGAAATAATATTATTGTTTATGATGTATTGGTTTGAATAAAAACAAGAAATGAAATATAATGTGCAAACTATATAAGATTAAAGGTTGTGTTGTCATAGTGAATGCCCTATTTGTGTACACATTCACCTTGGAAGGAAAAATATGATCTATCTCGTGGTTCTATCTAATTATGATATTGGTATCTATTATCTATGAATTAGGGATGAAAAATAAAGATTATATTTAAAATATTAAGAGATTCTAGGTCTTGAAGTTGATTAAATTTATTAGGTTGTTGTTTTAAACGTGTAGGATACCTTGTTACACAATCAAAACAACCATGTTTGCATGAGGGAACATCTTGAAGGCAATGAGAAATTGAGAGTTAAATAATGTTTAATTGAAAATATATTGATAAATATTATGATATTAAAATTAGGACAAGGTTATTTATAAGTTTGTGGACACCATTGACTAAGATCCATTACATTAAATAAGTCACTGCGCATGATTCGGGTAACAATTTAGGCGACAATTTAGGTGGCGGATCCACTCCAATTGATGATGGAACTTCTGGGAGCCATAACTTTTGCACCATATCTCCAATTGACTTTTCTTTTGAACCGTTGGAAAGATAATAATGAGGGGAACATCATGAGATGGAATTGAGCTTTTCTCAATGAAGTTTGACCCCCAAAAACTCAATGGAAGTGCCCCAAATTTTAATTTTAGTAGTGCAGTCTAAAAATAGTAAGTTTCTAAAAATAGTAATTCCTCAAATTCTATATTGTTGTAAATCATGGAATTCATACCACTTAATCTCCCTCGATATTGGTGACCTTCCACATCCTCCTCACACCTTCAAAACATGTATAAATGAAGATGTAACCTGAAATAGAAATTAGACATCTCTTCTCAAAGATAAGCATATGTTTGGGTTTGCAAATTTGATCAATAAAACATCTCTTCTCAGAGATAGAATTATTTGAATTGTTTTATTCTTGTTTCTTGAATTATCTTTCAACCAAAGATTTTTGAGTTTTCGATCAGCCCAATAGTCTTGTCATGCACAGTTAGAGTTCTAGAAGCAAGTTCATACCCAAATTAAGTGATTGATCATTGTGGAAGGAAATTTTTAGAATTAATATTTTTGAAAAAAACTCTATAAAACCCTATCTATATTTGTATAAGCCATTTGAATATAATGAACTATCAAAACCTCTCACAGTTAAAGGAAAGTAGTTACAATCAACTAAGTTTAAAGTGATATGAAGCATAGAATGGGAAATTTAAGATTCTAGATAGTTGGATAAGGTTAAGGACTATAAAATAGACCTAAGTAAAGTGGTTTTTGTCTTTTAAATCTTATACAACTAAATTTATGCAATTTTATAGGCTCTTAGCCTATACAGGAAACAAGAAACCCTAAAATTAGGGTTTTGTGCATAGAATGAGTTTAAACCATCAAAAAATGTTGAAATTTTGTATTATTTCTCCTTTACATGTTTAAATATATTCAATTGAATTTTATTTTAAATGGTATGAACTAGTATGGATTATAGAACTGTGTCATGAAATGAGGCCTAATTAGGCCTAAAAGGGAGCTATTTGCAAAGGAAGTGCTAGCTAGGAAGAGATTTAAGTCATGAAAATTTATGATGAGTTAAAAGTAAATAAAATGTGCCTATAAAATTTAATAATTCTTGGTAAAAGTGCTTAGATAGGTAAAATAAAGAGAAAAGGCTCAAAAAGGTCTATTAGCCTTGAGAAAGCATAGTAAGCAAAATATGAAGAAAAGGGTGTTGAAGGGTGATCCAAAAGATGAAGGGGATTAAGATAGATAATTTATGACTATTTGAGACCATCTATGACTAAATTATATGCTGATGAATCTTATCATAAGACACAAGTACATATATAAAGATACTATTAAGACCTCATCAAAAGGAGAAAGATTTGGACTAGAAATGGAACCTTGAAGATCAAATCAAACAAGATCAAGTGACTAGTTTGATTGGGAACCAGATAATGATGCTTATGGATACTTCTCCCCATGCCTCTTCATCATTTAGTATCAGATCAAGGTAATTTTGAATTGAGTTTTGTTTTGAGTTCTTTGAGATTCATCTATTTGACATTGGCAAAGCATGTTATGAGGTATGCATGAGAAGTAACCTTACAAGGTATTGAGGGAGAAGAAGGTTATAGGTCTGATATAATAAGTTCATCATATAGGAGAATAAGAGTGATAAAGAGAAGTGATAAATCCCCAAAGTCCTTTGATAATGACAAGAAGCTAGTCAAGATAAAACTAGAAAATATAATGAGGAAAGGAGAGTATTGAAGTTCCTAGAGAAAAGAGAGAAGATAAAGGACTCAAAATGAGAGTCAAGGAAGTTAAGAAGAGATCCTATATAGAGGACTCAAGGAAGAGGAAATTCCCATAAGAGGTATAAGATTAAATATTGAAAATCTTTCTAAGAATAAGGTCTAAATAGGCCTAGAAAATAAGGAATGGAGGAGATGGATATAGAAAGGGAAGTGGAAGACATAAGAAAAGAATTGGGGCAAGGTGTAGAGAGGATAGAGATCATGATGAAGCTCATAAAAGAATAAAAAATCCTATGTATTGGCTAGAATGTGAGAATAAGAGTGAAGTGGCCACTAGATTCACTTGTGAAAGAGAGAAGACACAAGAAAGGTGTCTTAAAAGATGAAAAGAAGAAAGAGAGAACAACCCAAAGAGGCATGAGAAGAGAGAAGTTGCCAAGTGAGGAACAAGATATAGAGATTTAAAAGAGGGTTATCATTGAAGATAACAATAAGATATAAGTTCCAAGAAGAGAACATGAGGGTGAAGACAAGAAGATATGGAGGACGTCTATGCCAAAGACATTCAAAGAGACTACGTGGTCTCTCATTTTGTATGCTAACATTAATTTTAAGTTTGTGTTTACAAGTATGAAGATAATATTGATGGACACCAATCATAAGGCCTCAAATTTGATGAAGGATGGTCCAATAATATCACTCATCAAGTTACAATAGAATGATAAATAAAAATAACCTCTTGAATAAGACAAAGTGAAGGAGATTGAAGGCATATCACATTTATAAGATGAAGATAAAGAGGAGTTATATGATGCATTGCCATGTATAGCAGCTAAAACAAAGGATATGGTGCACCAATAAGACATGAAGGTGATCCTTGAATACATAAAAGAAGACATAAGCTTTCAGTAGTTTCCATTGGAGGTAAATGAATTCCTAAGTGTTTATTTTGATTGCATATATGAAGAAGAAAAGGATGATGTGCAAGTTGACCAAAAAAGGAAAAATTACAGCCCTCAAGAAGAAAAAAAGGGCATGGATATGTATGGATTAAGTGGATTAAAAAAATAGGTGATGAGAAGAAAAAAGAGAGCCTCAAAAAAGAGGTCAAATAAGGAAAAAGTGTAAGTGGAAAACAAGCACAAGTATGGAAACAAAGGATAAATGACAAGGAACACCAAGTTGGCATGGTAGATAACAAAGGCATGAATCATGAAAGATATGAAAATAGAAGAAAATGGCAGCCCAAAAAGGTAAAAATAAGCAATTGGATTGAAAAAATCATGATAAGATCACAAGAAGATTATGTTACAAGTGAATTACAATCAATCATAAAGATTGAAGAAGATGGTGGGCCTATAAAGCAAGAAAAATGAACAATGCAAGTAAATCAAGTCAAATAAGTGAAGGTAAAGTCATATGAGTTCATAAAATATAAATTTTTAAAATATTTGTTTTCAAATTTTGTTTATGATGAATCACCTTAATTTGACTCCAATAGTGAAGATATCTTGTACATGGAAACAATGACATTGATGAATGAGTGTGTAGCAAAGCAAGTTGAGAGTGAAGCACCTCAAAGAGTGCTTGGAAAGCATGGTATGAAGAATGAGGAAGTTTATATCACTCTAAAAAATTATGAAGTATAAGAATAATAAAATAATAAATTTCCCAAGACAATAAAGAACAATGTAAACCAAGGTTTGATGAGGATTGTGAAGATATGGATGTTTCCAAATTACAAAAAGGGATAAGGATGTTGGAAAAGGTATTCAGCCCATTTAAGGTTGAAATAATATGAATAATATAATTAAAAATTCAAGGATGAACTCCAAGAAACATCAAGGGAGGAGAAGCAAGGAGAAACACAATAAATTGTGCAAACAAAGATGCAAACAAGGCCACAAGCAAACAAACAAAGGGAGTGTAAGAAAGAAAATAAGGTGAGGTACTCAATGGTTCAAGATAAATATGATTTTAAATTGGATAAACATGGATATTTAAAGACAAAAATATTCCAAATAACATTTTACTATGATGAATACGAGTGGAACAAGAAATTACTCTTGCATATTGAGCAAGGTGATAGGAAAAGACATCAAAATATGAAAACGTTGGAAGAAGAGGTAGAAAAATAGATTATGTATGAAAAAAGTATATATATTAACATGTATGAGAGTTCATTATATCCTAAGGAATAATTTTATAGTATTATTAAGAAGCAAACATCACTCAAGAAGCAAGAATCAAGCAAGATTCATGAGGAAACAAGCTATCAAACAAGCATGAGGAAGGAGAATGAACACAAATTGGTTATAGTTGAAGATGATGAATGGAAAATAGACTTTAAAAAAATATAATATTTATAAAATATAGGTATATAGTAGTTGGAACACCTCATGGAGATATTAGATGCATGGACATGAAAGCTAGACAAAACCAAGAAGAGGACAAGCAAGAGTTTGGAAAGAAAAAGGGAACAAGAAAAGATGAACCGTGGTCAAGTAAGCATGAATTTTTCTCAAAGGATAAATTGGAAGACAAATAAAAATATTAGTGGCTCAATTTTTCTCCCTCTTGGGGAGTATGATGCAAGAGCATCAAGTTAAAAAGAAGTCAATTTTATGTTTTGGTCATTAGTGGTCAAAAGTGGGCCAAGTTTGGATGTAATGTGTGTCAAGAGACATTTCAAGGTCAATTTCATGTATTTGAGTCCATTAAAATTCCTCAAGGTGTGTTATAAGGCTTCTAGGAGTTTTCCCTCCAAAACTAGGAATTTAAAAATTCAAATATTGAAATTGAGTCTAAGAGGAATGCATGTGTTGAAGAGATAAGGTTATAAAAGTTATCTTGTGAGGTCCATTAAAGTCATGAGGAAGGTATTTTAATTTATTTCATGTGTAATTATTCAATCAAGTCATCTAACCAATTAAATTCACCTTGGTACGTTAGGTTACCTATGAAAGGTAAGATAGTATAACTACCTTGAATCCAACGTTGAAGTTGGAAGAAAAGAAGAGTCATTTTTAGATATGTTGAATGGTGTAGAGGAGAGGTGTTAGTGGAGAGGTATATCTCCAAAGGAAACAAGGAGGTAAAACTAGAGAGTTGATGCATGAACAAAAATGCTCAAGAAAATACAAAAGTCCATGATAGGACTACATTGTATATGGGAATAAATCATTGAATAAAGAAAATTTTGTTAAGAGTGTTTCTTTCCTTTCATTGTGTTTTTATTGTATCAATCACATATTTATTTTGAAAGACCCATAAGGCCATGATCTTACTGTTGTTGTATTAGATTATAGGTGGAAATAGTGAACTATAGGTAACAATCTCAAAAAGATGGATATTTGAGTATTCTATGCAGTTTGCTAAGATGAATTTTGTCAAGGTAAGTAATATTTCATGTGGGGGATGTTGTGTAGACCCTCAGATAGTGTTGAGAACCTATATTAAAATAAATACTCAAAATAGAAGAGTTTGAATATATGAAACCCTACAGATATGTCTCATAGTCAAGCAAGTAAGGTAAACACTTGTTTCTTGAGATGTGGATTATTATCAAGTTGATTTAAGGATTGTAAATGAGATTATTGGTTGTGATGTATTGGTTTGAATCCAAATAAGCAATGAAATCAAATGTGCAAGCCTTGTTTGAGTACATAGTCACCTTGTAAGGAAAAATATTATCTATCTTTTGGTTCTATCTAAGTATGTTATTGGTATCTATGATCTAGGAAGGAGGTCTCAACAATAAATGTGAGCTTGAAACTCTTAAGAGATTAAAAGTCTTGAAGTTGATTTAATTTACTAGGTTGTTGGTTTAAACGTGTAGGATACCATGTTGCATAGTCAAAACAACCTTATTTGCATGAGGGAACATCTTGAAGGAAATGAGAAAGTGAGTGAAATAATATTTAATTGATAATATATTCATAAATATTATGAGATTTAAATGAGGATAATTTTCTTTATAAGTTTGTGGACACCATTGACTGAGATACATTACATCAAATAAGTCACTACCCAATAGTCCTATCATGCACAATCAGAGTTTTAGAAGCAAGTTCATACCTGAATGAATTAATTGATCACTGTGTAAGTTAAGGTGTATAATTAATATGTTTTAAAAAACCTCTATGTAAACCCATCTATATTTCTAGAAGGGTTTTGAATATAATGAACTATCAAAACCTATCACAGTCAAAGGAAAGTAGTTACAGTCAACTGAGTTTAATTGATATGAAGCATAGAATGGGAAAATTTAAGATGATAGATAGTTATATAAGGTAAAGGAATAAAAAATATACCTAAGTAAATTGGTTTATGTCTTTGAAACACTATACAACTAAAGCTATACAATTTTATGGGCTCTCATCCTATACAGGGAACAAGAAACCCTGGGATTAGGGTTTTGTGCATAGAATGAGTTTGAACCATCAAAAAAGGTTGAAATTTTATATTATTTATTATTTAAACATGTTTAAAGAGATTTAAGTGATTTTTTTTGAAATTGTATGGACTAGTATGAATTATATAACTATGTCTTGAAATGAGGCCTAATTAGGCCTAAAAGGGAGGTATTTGTAAAGAAAGTGATAACTAGGAAGAGAGTTAAGTCATGAAACTTTATGAGGAGTTTAAATTAAATATAATGTGCCTATAAAAGTTAATTATTCTTGGTAAAAGTGATTATATAGGTAAAATAAATATAAAAGGCTCAAAAAGGGCTACTAGCCTTGGGAAAGCATAATAAGCAAAATATAAAGAAAATGGTGTTGAAGGGTGATCTAGAAGTTGAAGGGGATTAAGAAAAATAAGATATAACTATTTGAGACCATCCATGAACAAAGGATATGTTGATTAATCCTATAACAAGACACATGTACATATACAAAGAGACTATTAAGACCTCATCAAAAGGAGAAAGATTTGGACTAGAAATGGAACCTTGAAGACAAAATCAAACAAGATCCAGTGACCAGTTGGATTTGGAATTAGATAATGATTCTTATGGAGACTTCTCCCCATACCTCTACATAAAATAATAATTTTGGGAGGTCTTTAGATACTTATTCCCACTTATTATGCTCATTTTTAGCCTTATTTGTACATGAAAGGTCCTCTATTGCACCATTCATCATAGGCAATCTTAGACAAATAGTGGAAATGAGAAGTGATTCCCAAGTGATAAGATGAGAGGATATTTTTAAAGTATGACTAATGCATTGGAAGGTAAGGAGGTCTTCAATAAGTGTCCTCACACATCTTCCATGGATTTGGTTGAGCAACTATAGGTCACCTTCATGATAAATGTGAAGAGTGGAGTCAAGAAAGTTCGTAAGTGACTACAGATGATGAATACAGGCATCATGAAGAAGGATATCAGTTAGGGATGCATTTGATGACTATCATAATTTTTTTTCAACTTCCCTAAGATATTGAATATGTTTTAACTCTTCCTAGTTTAGTTTCAAGTAGTCAAGAGCTGTTTCATCATGAAGGTAGTTTCAAGAAGGCAATTGAAGATCTCTATGCCAGTTTTGAAGAGTTTATCATGATCTATATGAAGACTTTTTATAATAATACCTTCATGGTTTATCCTCCACTTCATTCTTATGCAATTTAATTAGTCCTTACCACTTGACACTTATTCTTTTAACCCTTGAGCTCCACTTCTTTCTCCTCTCACATGCTCTATAAATGCAAGCCATTTTAACTTTTATAAAAGAATCCACACCTGATATGGTGAATCCCTACTAGTTTGATACTATATTTTTCCTTTGAAATAAATATTTTAAATCTATTTTTGAGTTCACAAGATATCTTGTATAAGTGTGTGAAGTGGTGCATAGTGAAGTGTCTAGTGATAAGTATTTATCCTTGCCTTCTCTCTACTCTTCCATCTTTGATGCAAGTAGTTTCCACTCTAACAAGTCACATGAAGTGTATTCAAGTGAATTTATCTATCTTTAAGTGTAATTATTATCCTTAGTGTCTATAATCTAACCTTTGGTTCACTCACCTTAAGTATTTCAATACATATCACCTTCATGTTTGAAATACTAATGTTGTCATAAAATTATGCACCCTAGGATACTTGATGAAGCTCCTCTAATTTGATGCAAATTGAATCATCTCTCAAGTTGTGAGTGAAATTTTAGTAGATATGAATCTCTAGATTATGAGGGCTAGCTCCCTAGATATGAATTAATGTGCTTATGCTATTAAAACTACCTATTATGGGTGAAAAGGGAGAGAAAGATACATAAAGAAAACCTAAACTAAGAGGTGATACACCAAGAGTTTCTTCCATTCATACACTTGGGATTTTAATAATGAACTAAGACAAACAAACTAGCCTCAACACCATTAATGGAGCTCCCTAACATTAGTGTTTCTCACGAAGGCAAATAACAACTTAACAAATGAAGGCAAGTGAATGGAAGGTCAGATATGACACTACAAAAATAATATACACTCCAAGATTATATTGAAATATAATACATTTCATGAAACATGTTAGGAGATAATTCATGTGTAGCAACACATTCAAGGATTGCATAAAAACAAGATGAACTCAATCTATACTTGAGCTTCAAGATGGATCACTTCAACACATAGTGCAAATGGGCTTAGAGTATAAC
This sequence comes from Torreya grandis, assembly GCA_037957365.1. Taxonomy (NCBI): domain Eukaryota; kingdom Viridiplantae; phylum Streptophyta; class Pinopsida; order Cupressales; family Taxaceae; genus Torreya; species Torreya grandis. The sequence continues at coordinate 1,913,049 of JARHVA010003081.1, forward strand.
CAGCTTACTTCTCATTAGCTTAAGTAAAAATACAAGTACAATTTTAGTAGGTATTATTCCATGCCAATAGTTGGAGTCCCTTTTGCAAATCCAAAATCGCTTGCATTTATAGAACTTGGAAGAAGAGAGAGAAGAGAGAAGTTGAAGAGGCACAAAGATAAGTGTCCAAAGGTGAGGATCAGTTACAAAGCATAGAAATGAGGTGGAAAATTAGTTATGAAAATAATTTAAACATTTTTCCATCCCAAACTGAGCTCCTTCCTCACATGTGGCATTGAAACTACTTAATCATTCTCCTTTGGAAAATTGCCTTCATCATGGGCTTGAAACTCCTTCTTGACAAGTGGCAAGAGGTAAAAATTTGATCATGGGATCTCTTGGATATTTATATCTACATCCTAAGGACACTTGGAAATCATTTTGGATCATCTCAAACTAGCACATTATCTGCAATCATCAATCCCACTCTTAGGTGTCATAAGAGCTCTTTGTCTTACTAGGCCTAATTTGGCCAAAATGGCTAAAATCTATATTTAGATCAAGTTGTGAAATATTTCTTCATGTAAGACCTATTTAAATTATTTTGGACTAGAAAAAATCCATTTGTAACCATTAAACTCTCACCAAGACCCCATTTTGCTTATAGAGCCTTCTCTAGGCCTAGTCCTTATGTAGCCCTATTTTACAAAAGTCCACTTGTGTAGGATAATGTATAGAGTTATAAGACTAAATGAGACAAAATTTTAGTACCCTTTTCCCTCATTGTGATGTATTCCAAGTTTCATGGTGATACACTCGAGGCAATTGTGTTTTTTAGATCAATTAGTTTTCCTAATTATGCCTAATTAGGCCTTTTTAGCCTAAAGAACAAAAAATGCTCATTTTGTGCTCCCACACATGTGAAATAATAAATTATCCTATAATTCACTTTTTCATCTCTTTGTCATACCTCATGTTGAATTTGATCTCCTAGTCATCTATATGGACTGTTATTCTAGCATTAAATGCTCTTTTTTGGCCTATTTTATACAACCTTGTACTTGTAGTTATGGACCAATGGCATGAGATGAACCTCAGGGAATTTATAAAATAAATATAATTATTTTAAATCTTGAAACATCCATTTGAGTTCTTTTTTTAGCCTTTTTCTCTCATCAAGTTCAAATCAGGCTTCTTGGAGGGTTTTGGAGTGACCTAGCACTTAAGGGATTGTTCATAAAGAATGCACATTAGAGATATTTTAAAATGACATTGAGGGATCCTTAAGGAACTTATATAACACCTCCAATCACCTCCATGTACCATGCATAATCTCATGAAAGATATGAGCATTTGAAGTTGGCACCTTGAGTCAATTTTGCACAATCAGCAGGATTTGAGCACATTCTAAGCCAAATGATGGCTTCCTAATCGATATCATAAAAAAAATATTGTAACACCTCTAAATATGCCCCATGAAAATGTTACCATCACTATAGTATATCTTCAAGAGATAAAATTGAAAATTGACCCTTTTTTAGCATTAGGCTTGTACCTTGTCAATGAGCCTACCTGCTACTTTGGAATCCAAGTGACTTTCCAATGGTTTAATTTGACTCCTAGTGGCTTAAAAATATATAAAATACCTCTTCAATCATTAATTAATTATGTTTAAATCATGGACAAGGCTGAAAATACACATTACCCTCAGTTTGGCTTCTAGGCTCAAGGGTTTCTTTAACACATGACTGTAACCCTCCTTGTGTAGGGTACATTTTTTTCTCTAAAACATTATATAAAGGTTTATTAGGTATATATTTATTTTTTATAGTTTATCCAACCTTTACCCAAGACCTAATTTCCTTTTGGTCACCAATTTCATCATTTTCCTCAAAATTTGTCATTCTTATGCATGGAAAATTACCCCTACTCTGAGACAAAATAGAGAGGGTTTGAATTGACATATTGGGAAAAATAAATATTATATAATATTAATTAGGTATTTATGGTACTTTTTACCAAATTTTGGCACTTAAATCCTCCATTTGACCTTCTAAAAGACATAAAACCCAAGATTGGGTTTGCCTAGGCAGACTGTGTGTAAGGTCTTACGCCAAGATAGTCCAAGTGTGATATAAGATCTATTTTGTTAAATATTAATTATGATTTATTTATGGATATTTTATAACATTAATGATCATGTTACAACCTTAAATCATATATCATTCATGTTTTACATTCCAAGATTGACTCTTCATCCCTTATTGCAACTATGTTTTCCCTCACATTCACACTTGTAAGTATGCTTTGAGCTTAGTTTGGGTCTCCATTTCATGTTATTTAGGTAATAATACCATAATAATGATTTTTTATACTTTTAAACCCTCAAATAATTTAAAATCCATTCTTATGTCCTCAAGGGGAACACCATTGCCTTGACTGTAACAGTCATGCCTTCTAGGCCTGTTGTAGGTGCCAATGGGTCATTTGGGATTTGTTTGGTGATGTTTTAACTTCCCTTTAATGCCTTTGGATTAAAAAAAACTTATATATCCTTTAAGGATCCAAATTCAAGTCAAAACCTCTTCCTCCAACTCACTATTTGGAATCTTGATTGCAAATGTCACTTCCCATGCCTGTGTACGAACAACGAGTTGTAGGAGGTCTCAAAACATCAAACTTCACCTTGCCTCTATCATTTTGGCTCAAGACTGTCATTTGGATCGTTTAGAATGATTTTAATTTGATTTAATAGTTATAAATGTCCACTTTTAAGTGTAATTTCACCTTTTATCAACATCATGTAGGTCATCACTGTCATGTTTTAGTGATTTTCTAGCCATCTTTGAGGGTCTAAATGACCACCTTCCACTATTCATTTCTCCTTCAAACTTTGGGAAATATTTTTTTGGTCTAGAGAATATACCTAAAAAAAATTATAGGATTCAAATCCATTTATATTTTTAATTTGAGAGGCCTATAAAAACCCCTTAGGCCTTTGTTTGGTGTTTTTAGAGCAAAAGGGCCTAAATACAGTCCAACCTTCCATTTGATGTTTTGATACTATCCTTTGTAAAACTAGCATTATCAAGAGGTTTGTCTAGGAATTTCCATAACAAGTAGCCTCAAATTAGATTTATCAATTGTTGGAACACATCTATAAGGCACATCTATGGTATCAGTTATAGATGACCATCTCCTCTATACAGGGATAACTGAGACCATTCTCCAAGTTTAAAAGTTTGTAGCACCTACGTGCCTCCATCAAATATTAAATGCACATTAATAGTCCCAAGAGGTTAAGTACCATATTAAACTTCAAACTTAAATTTTTCATGTCAGCATACTTCTGAAGGTGGAACTTCTTGACCATAACATACATGGAAATCATGGAATGACAAAAAACATGCAAGGAATACTTTCAAAACACCTCAAGATAAATTTTAAAAACTTGAATTCCAAAAATACACTAGTATAATTTCCAAAACAACATAAAAACATCATATCCAACATGGAGGAAACATTTTCAAAGCAATTGAGATGATTCTAAATGCAAACTAGACACTTTGCAAGCCTAAAAGAGGATTTGTCAAAAAATTGAACTCTCCAAAAAAATAAGAAGCATGGAAACATATTTAAAATAATTTATAAACACTTTAAACACACAAATCCATCAATCCAAAAAAATAAACTCTAAGACAGGCTCAAATAGTGACCCCCTCATGGTTGAACATGCATGAAAAGCTACCTCAAATCAAACCAATTGTTCATAAAGGAGGATGCACAAAATATCAAGTTATAAGTATTAAAATTAAGGTCACTCAAATTAATATCCACCCTCAGTAGCACTCCTCCCAATTACACCTGTACAACCCATGCCAAGTGCATGAAGTTGCTCCTTCTTTGTTTGCCAAGTGAAAATGGAGGAAAACAAGTTGTAGATGAATTTTTTTGCATTATTCTTTAAAAAAAATCATTAAAATGGATTATTAGAGTTGAAGAGTTACTATTCCCATGTTTTAGATGATGATGGACTTGAGAAGTCCGTACAAGTAGCCAAAAACTATTATTTTTTTGGAAAATTTGCCATTTTTTTTATCTTAATAGACTTATAACTATCACCTAATTGATTATGATGTGATTTTACCTTATACACATTGATATCCACATTGATGACATATTTTGTAACTTCCACCATCTGTACAAGTCAATTAATTAGCTAGAAAAGTGGCCAAATGACCCTTTTACCACATGAAACCTAGTAAATGGCCAACTTATGACTTGAATACACCTTGAAACAATTAAAATACCATTTTAAGACATTTTTAATATAATTTGGCACTTTTAATAAGTTTGACCAATGTTGACTTTTGTTGACTGAGCCAGTACAAGGAGGATGGGTTTTAGTAAGGACTAGGGAAAGGGTAAGTGAGACATGTAGGACAATAGATGACCCCATAGGACATATGAAGCTTTTTATAAAAGTTAAAAATAGTATGGGTTGACCCAAATTTGACTTGGGGTCAAATTTAGTCAACAACTAATGCTAGAGCAATTTAAGATTTTGAGACTAATGTTGTGAGTCATGTTTCTTAGTGCAATTGTATGGTAGTCTAGTAGATATCATTATGATGTATCACCTCATTAGAGTAGTTTAATTTCATGTTTACTTATATCCCTTTTCATCCAAGAAAATAAGCAAGAAAATTCATTTCTAAGGAGCTAGCCCTTAAAGCTAGATGTTTATCTCTATTATAGGTAACCCACAGACCTAGAGGTAATCCAATGTTTCTCAAATATTAGAGTAGGCTTAAAAAACCATCTCTACGGTTCAAGATTTGGTGAAAAAAATATATAAGCTCAAACTTAATAATGTATAACTAATCAGAAAGTATAGTATCAATCATGATCAATGAAGTGAATGTTCCTAAATTACCATATGACATGGATAAAGGAGAGGTATAACATCTTTATGTGCATATATCATGTGTTTATGATATGTCTATATCACACTCAATGATGTGTGAAACATGTATGTATATATAAATTATTTGTTATCTACTAACATGAAGAAAACAACATAGGTGCCAAGGAGTTAGTAAACATGGCAATGCTACATATTTTTGTATTTTTGAATGATTTGAATGTTTTTATATTTTCTTGAATATTTTATTTTTTGGGGATTTTTGAGATATTTGATTTGTGATCAGATTTGAAAATCTTCTAGCTCAGAGACTAAAGTGTCAAGGGGTGTTCCTTTACTTGCCAAAACCTCTTATTGGTACTTATTGATAGTGTGTCAATGTTCTCTAATAATTTATTGCTGGAAATTTTTGTTATGGGTTTAGCATAAAATCTATCATGTGTAATGCAAACTTATTTATTTTAAAACTAGAAGAGATTTTTTTTATTAGTAATTGCTTTCATATCTAACAACCACTATATCATAAACTATAATGTTAAATTTTTTCTCTCATTCATTACCCATATTAGTGTATCAACCATATTTTGTCTACACATTATTAGTATCATAATATATCCAAGGGATTTTTGTAAAATTGGGCAATGTTGTAACTCATGGATATCATGGCCCAACTGTCACATACATGCAACGGTACAAAATGTTTCCTGATTGTTTGTATTAATCTTAAGGTGTGGATAATAAGTTCCATAAATACTTTCAATAATAGTTAAACCTTCACATTTAGGACATTTTGAATTGTGCCTCATTATATCCTTGCATTTTGAAATATCTAAAATTGGAGGTATTTTTCATTGCTCAAATATAATTATATATGATCATCATGTTTATAATTTTGAATTTGTCTTTGTAAGGTCCCAAAATGATTTGTATCATGGTCAATGATCCTATAATAAGTGAAATGTGGTGATCCTTATTTTTGGATAAGGATGATTCTTGACTTGTGTCTGTTAGGAGGTAAAGATATCATTTTATGCTCAAGTAACATAGAAAGGATTATATGTGGATCATCTTATTTTTTTGTGATTTGTAAAATTTGATGTGGATATTTATGTGAATATTTCAAATTATTTACATGAATTATTTTCATTTTTCCCTTGTAAGGTAGGCATAAATCTTTTAACCAAGAGGGATGTATGGTATAACAAGCTTTGAGGTGCGCATCCATTATTTTATTTTATTTTGTCTGTAGGTGGTTCTAGACCTTCTGGAGATGGATTTAACTTGTAAGTAACATATCCCATAGGTGAAAATATGTTATGTGATATATTCTCAAGTGGATCAAAACTTATTTTTTGCAAGTGTTCATCAATCATATCATGAGTAATTTCATTATCACTATCATAGTAATCTTAAGCTTTGCCATCTTGTTGTTTGATATTAACCAATAAAAGAAGCTTAAATGTTTGCTTTTATTATTGGATTGGTATTATTGGTTCCTTTTATTTTCTTGGTTTCTCAATATCTTATCTTTTGGTATCGCATTAGTTGATGCCCTATGATTATCTTAGGATAAATGATTTGTTTGGCTTGTCTCACCTATCTTATAAGTGGATATATTCTCAAGTGGAATATACTGTTATGGTGTAATTAACTTAGGGATGCCTTCATTATCATAATTTAGCATTTTAAAAAATTTAAAAGGATCGTCATCGGTAGGTATTATCCATAATGTCCCATCATGTATAAATTTGACACATCTATGTAATGTAGACGGGGCATCTTCCATTGTGTGTATCCAAGGTCTACCTAAGCGTAAGTTATAATACAATGATTAAGACATTATTTAAAATGTGATTTATATTTTTTTTAGTCCTAATGTCACATATAATGTGATTTAACCAATATATGGGCTACATTAATTAAATCAAATCCTTTTATATGAATGTCTAATTGTTTTAGATCATTGGGTTTAATACCCATGGTGGTTAGGAATTTCATGATATAAATAATTAGTCCATATCCATTATCAACTAGCACTTTTTGGATGCCTTTCATTTTCATAGTAACTTGTATAAATAAAGGTAAGTCTTGATTGATGATATCCTTAGATGGTAAATATTTAAGGTCAAAGGTGATAAGATGTGTTCTTCTTAAGATCTTACATATTATTAGTAAACTAAGCTAGTTTTATATCACTTGGTATATGGGTTTTAGATAATGATTTTGAATAAGATATCCTTATAGATATTTGATTATTTTAAGAGCTCATGGATCGAAATATTAACATGTGTATTGCACAATTTTTCAACAAGGTCATATCCTTTACATTTGATTATAAGTTTAGGCTTAAGAGGAAATTACTATATATTAATATGTGGTTGAATAGTGTTAATGCCTTAATATGTATCATAGGTTCTTAGAGTGTTTAAAGAACACTTATCATTTTATAATTTAGATAATTCAATACATTAGTTGAAGGTTGTAATAATCCTTTTATCCGGTGGTGAAATAGAGGTAGAATAGGTGACTGTTTCACAATATTTATAAAGTTTGGGAGTTGGGAGCGACCATGGCCAGCTAGTTATCTTTACAAAGAGTTAAGTAATCTGAGATAATAATGGTGAATTATGATAAAATTTTAATCTAAAAACTAATATAAAAGGAATATTTACAATGGAAATTAAGATAGAATGATCTGGTTAAAAAATAAGGAAAAGGAAGGGTACAATAGAAAATAGATGTTATTGATCTTTATCCCAGACATCATGACAAATATCAAATGTCCTCTAAGCATGTACTTAAATAATATATAATACGAAATATCATGAGATAAAATATTACTACATGTTAGGCAAACATATAAGGGATGACGAAATTACAAATAAGAACTAAATTCACTTTAAATATATACCCTGCAAGCAAACAACATTAGCCCAAATTCAAGAAGAGTAAAAGAAATGAAATGAAATTGAGAACTTTTAGTCAGCCTAGCTTTGGCACAAGTTAAAAACTCTATGATTAAAATATGCACACCAAGATTTCATAAGAACTATTAAAATCTAGAAATGAGATAAAGAAAGTGAGAGAGAAATCACAATAACAAATGACACAAATGAATATGGACAATCTTTGCAAAATTTATCACTTGCATTAATTGCTCAAAAGTTTACATAAGCTTTTTTGGCTCAAAAACCTGCCCCCACCCTTTTTTACAATTGACAATGTTCCTTTTATAAGATGCAAGGAAGCATGTCGATCAATCCTAACCAATTAAAAAAGTACAAGTGTATGGATAGTTGTCATTTCCACAAATGTTTTAGAAATACACTAGACTTTCCCAATAGACTGATATATAGGCAGTGTGTTTTACAAACCACACATGCCTTTGAAAATAGAATATTTCAATTTTAAAATGGATAAGGTTAATCCATAGGAGGAATATTCTAACTTTGAGAACCCTTTAATGATGAAGTGCTCTATTACTATTGTAGGGTCTTCATTACTTTCCAATGTTGCCCAATACATGTACTGTCCTATCTCCAAGTTGCTCAAGGATATAAGATATGTCCCCCATAATTGTTATAAATCCTTTCAAACTACTTGTTAATGGACTCTAACTCAACTTATAGTTACATAGGTGACAATTCAGATCCATTCAGGTCAATCATATGCTCATAAAGTTTGGTTATGGTCCTCACCTCACCAGGGCATTCATGCAAGTTTTAAAAGTGCCTTAATGGTAAATGTGAACTTAACTCACAAGTTTTGTGCCTTAGAATGCCCTTGAGTTTACCTGTTTATACTTTTATCTCTTATAGGTCCATGAGATCCTTAGATTGATCATGTTTTACTTACGTGGCATCACTGTGGTGTCCATGCTCATCACTATACAAAATAAGACCGTTGCCTTTGAAATTTTTGATCTTACACTATTTGATTGATTTTCATGAATCAACATGGTCCATAGATATTTAGATAATTTGGAATGAAGTAGTTGTCTTAAAATTGACATCCACATGACTATTTTCTATCTTAAATTTAATGTCTGCATGACTGTCATTTGATGTCCATATGAACATCTTTAACAGGCGTGTGATCGTCAATTTTAAGATCATATTTGGAACTCTTTCTTGTTTTAAATTTGATTTTTTCATGACTATCAATTTATGTCCATGTGAATGTCATTGAGGGGTGTGCAATCATTAATTTAAACACATATTTAGAACTATTTGTAGAGTTTACCATTTATCACTTCTCAATTCATCTTATTTCTAGTGTGTGGCACATGGTGACTATTAAGTGCTTCTATGATATTTATACTAGGCTCATATGGACCATAGATGTTGGGAACATGCTTGAGATTTAAATCTTTGGTTAGGGTTTGAATTTTCAATACTTGTCATGCTCTATTGGATCCATCTCGTACAAGCAAATCTGGACTGTTGATCCTATAAACAAGAATGAAATTTAAGATTGAAGGTACATATAAATAACTTAGGATAAAATATTTAAGCTAAGTTCTAAACATATTAAAGGGGGCCCTATGAATTAAAAGGGACCAAGTCATAAAGACTTTAGACCAAGGTTAGAAACCTAAAATAAATGGACCCCACGAATAAAAAAGACATAGCATAAAGTCTTAGCCTAAGGTTTTTATCATATTAATAAATATGATAAACCTTAGGATAAGACTTTAGGCTAAGCCTTATAACAAAGAGACCATGTGATTATTTAGATCAAGCTAGGATAGAGGGGAATAAATGGATCATGGGGCATAAAAGAGACTAAGCATAGGGATTTTAGCCTAAGGTTTGGTTGTGTTGAAAAACATGACCAAGCCTTAAGATAAAAATTAAAATAATTCCATGGTGTGATTAATTTGTTCCCACTTAAATTTAAATAAAAATTTCCCACCAAATTTAAATTTGAATTAAAAGGTCTAGGTAAAATGTTAGGCTAAGTTTTCAAAATATGAATTTAATTAATCAATTATAGACAAACGTTAGTAAAATATCAATTTAACATTGAAGAATAAAACACTAAGCATGTTCATTCCCAAATGGGCTCCATTAAACCTACAATTTGAAACACAAATATCCAATGTTAGCCTTTATAGATAAGGGCAAACCAGAATTATGCACAAATAAGTCAACCAGACTAGGGTGTGGATGATCTTTAAATAAAAGTAATGTGCAATCATGCTAATGACACTCTGATCTAGTGAATATTCAATTTCAAAGTAAAAATTTGCATAATTTAACACATGGGTCCCCATTTTTTATAAATTGGGGTATGTTAACCTGAAAAAGTGACTTTTAGGGGAAACATAGCAATATGTTAGAATTCAGAGACTCTGGTTTAGACTAATAATTAAGCCACTTATTCCATTTGATCAGGCACAATTATTAAGTTCATATCATGGTTGGACCAAACCTTGAATATGTAGAACTAAGATCAAACATCAAAACTCAGTCATAATGTGTGTGTGCTTTTATTCCACTTACTAATTACCAGAGGATTTAGAGAACAACTTTTGGGTTTATGACTTTAATCATTAACCTTGAATTTAATCATGTTTGAATATTCATTAAGAACCATTATTTATCTTAAGGAAGGATTGGGCATTGCTCTATTACTATCTAGGTATCTGTATCCTTGATAAATATGCCTTTGGTTCCACTCAAGGCCTTGCTCCACTACCAACTAGGCATCTATATCCCTAATGGAGGTTACAAGGTAAACCTCTGCTTATAAATCTCTTTGAATTTTTCAATAAGGATCTTATTTTTGGATTTTTCAAGTCATTTTGACTTTCTATCAAAGTTTAGGAACCAAGTTAGCTAATTTTATGGATTTAGTCAAGTGTTTGATTATCATACAATCATCCTTGGCTATAAAATATTTTCCAGGCAATTAATACTTTTTTTAAGTGTAAGCATGATTGTGTCATAATAGTTTAAGATTTCACCTTACATGTCAAATCCTTATAAAAATGAATCTTAGATCAAAACAACATTTAAAATCTCAAGGAATAATTAACTTATCCATCCATCTTTTCTAGCTTCTCTAAACTACAAGATCAAGCTCATATTTCAACAATCCATGATCAACCAATGTTGAGAAGTCATACCTACATTTTTGAACTGTGAAGCTCTTGAGCAGTTAGATGAAACTTGAGCTGGGGTCTATCCAAAAGGACTTGTTTAAAATAAAGGAACAAAGCACAAAATTGAAACATATATATATATATATATATATATATATATATATATATATATATATATATATTACAAACAAGGGAAAGGAAGGAAAAAATTAAGAAACAAAGAACAGGGAAGAAACTAAATTGAGCCCTACACTAACTGCATAAAGTACTTACCTCTAAGATCAAATGGAAAATTATTTAGTCTACTACAGAACCTTGAAATGTGAATGTTCTCTTTTGATGGCATCCTACATATGGGAGCACTTGTATGTCCATGGATTTCCTATGATGTATCTTGACTTCTCACCTCCATTCTCCAATAAATTAATTGAAGATATGGGTTTAAAACCCAATCATCTTCCTCCCAAATTCTTCTAATTTATAGTAGGAGTGCTAATTCTATTTCATACATAGATATATAGTGGATTATATCATCTTCACTCAATAATGGTAGCTCAATTAGTATCCTTAGATTGATGTATTCATTGGGTTATTTCTAAGGTGGAAATGGACTACTAATATTTACACAAAAATATTACAAGTCATCCCAAAAGGCTCCTTCATCCTGATCAGCCAAATGATGCTCATCTGAAATCTCATCATCAAAAACATGTTGGTCTCATACTCCTGACCTTTTGATGAATTCATATGACAAATCTTGATCTATTTCACCTACTTCATCTTCATCCTCAGTGAATAAAGGAAACTCTTTTACCCAATTGAGTTCAAGTTCATCTAGTTTTGGGATTTTTAGGGCATCATTGCCTACTTGAAATTCCTTGATTTATTTCAAGAAATCCTCATGTAATTACTACCCATGGTCATCTTCATCAGTAGTATCATGTATTCCATTAGTGAATTCATATGTAGTGTCTTCATAACTATCTTTTGAAGAGAAGTCAGCTTGTATCTAATTTCATTCATGGGGTTGCTCATCTTGAAGAGTTATCCCTTTTTCCAGAGTATATTCAAGTTCACTTTCCTCTTCAAATGGAAAATCAAAAGTATCCATCATGAAACCTTGAAATTCCCTTATAAATCTAGATGTCCCTACAAAATTGTATTGATTAGGCATAATTTTAGTTATATCTCTTTTACCTTGATAAGCTTTAAAAACATTGCAATGATTAGCCAAATCTATATCATAGAAACTCATTTGTATGTTTTTAGATAATCCATTATTGTTGTTATTATGAAACCCATTTGGAGGCATGTTAAGCCTTTGAGAAGAGTAACCTTTATCATAATTTTCCCTACTATTTCCCACTTATTTTTTTAATTGAATAAAGTCAATGCTCAATTTTTGGACCATTTCTAATATCAAGTCATTTGAATTTTTTGGTTTTCCAGGCTCATGAATTGGAGCATTACTACTGGCTTTGGGAACTAGATTTCTATGGTTTTGTGGATGCGATACACTTGTAGTTCCATTCAAGAACCTTAGGTTTTGGCTAGGGTGTGTATGACTCAAGGGAAATTGGTTCTAAACTAGTGTCTGACGGGCATTAGGAATGATATTTAGTACTGGGAAATTGGGGATGATATTTGGGATAACATATGCAAGCTGACCTTGAGGCTGTATTTGATCATTGATTACTATAGCTTCAACATAAGCTAATGTCAAGGTGTTTATGAATCTAATAGACCTTTTAAGGAACATAAAAGTCATGGGATCCAAAGCATCCTTGTAAATATCTAAGTCTAAAGCCTCATTATATCTATAAGGAGCTATGGTTCTACTATACCATGATTTTTGGTATCAAAGTGGTTGTTATTTAATAGTGATTACTAGTGTATGTTGACAAGGTCTAAATCCCAAAAGGGTGAAGGAACACTCGTTGAGTATAATCTAGAGATTGGCTCAAGGCTTGCTTCAAGGATGGCCAAAGAAGAGATGGAATCCGAACAAGCTTTCCGTCAAGCCTTCATGGAGATGAGAAGCATGGTTAAGGAATTATACCATGACAAACAAAATAAATCTGAGAATGAGAAAGGTGATTCACAAGAATCAAAAGGCAAGGAAATTGAAAAAACTTCTTCATCAGATGATGGTAAAAAAATTATGGAATCTCTCCCTTCACATAAATTGGATATTAAGTTTGAATTACCAATGTTTAATGGTGAAGTTAATGCTGAAAATTTGGATAATTGGGTCAAGCAGATAGAAGTTTATTGCAGTGTCCAAAATATTGTAGGGGATGAATCAAAAATTTATTTGGCTACTCTTCATATGGGAGGCATAACTCTCATCTGGTGGGAGAGTAAGTTGAAGGAAACTGAGCTTCAAAAAGGTAACTCAATTTCTACTTGGAATGAATTTGTTGAACTCAGAAAGCAATTTTATCCTTTAGGATATATGCAACAAGCCATGATGAATTAGCAAAGTTTCAGACAAGGAAAAGGCCAAAATGTTCAAGATTATACACAGGAATTTAGGAAAAAAGCTTTAATTTTGAATGTTCCTCTTTACACACAAGAAACACTGCTAAAATATATAGGTGGGCTACATAGTTACTTAAGACATATGATTCTTATGTTCAATCCCACTAATTTAGATGCAGTATGTGTAGAAGCCACTCATTTAGAGGCTAGAGGAAAACAATCAAAATAATCTCTTCCTAAATTTAAAATTAATCTAATGTTAAGCAATCCAAAGGGGAAAGTTCATCAGGAAAGGGTAAATAGAAATCCACTTTTACTGTTAAAAAAGAAGGAAAACCATTTTGTAATCATTGCAAGAAAAATCACGATGAGTATAAGTGTTGGAAACTACACCCTGAGTTAAGGCCTAAAAGGTTTCAAAAGAAAGAAAAGAAGACTAATGCTATGGTTCATGACTTAGGTATAGATTCAAGTGATGAAACTAAGATCACAACTATGGGATTACATAATGATTCTTCTCTTTTAGTTTCTATCACTAAGTCATCAATTGATGCATCTTCTTCTAAATAGAATTCTGTGCATGTTGATAAGAAAAGAAATGAATTGTTCCACATTAGAGTTGTTTCAAAGCATACTAAGATTGACACTCTATTTGATAGTGGTTCACAAGAAAATTTAATTTTTAAAGAGGTTGTTTAGAAGTTAGGCTTACAAACAAATCCCCATCTGAAGCCTTATCCACTAGGTTGGGTGTGTGACAATGCAAAGCTACAAGTCTCACAAACTTGTAGACTAAGGTTTGCCATCACATCCAAGTTCGTAGATGAGGTTGAGTTGGATGTTGTCCCATTGGACATATGTGGGATTGTTTTGGGAATCCCATATGTTTATGATAGAAAAGCAATCTTTTATAGAGAGGAGAATAAGTACATGCTTGTTAAGGATGGCATTGAATATATAGTCAGAGCACATCACATTAAAATAATTCTTTCCTTGGTTAGAGCAGGGCAAATGAAAAGACTAGTTAATTCAAGCAAGAATTTTTGTCTCATGTTGATTAATTCTAAGAAAAAAGAATATTCTTAGGCTTTGGAAAATTGTGATCCTAAACACAAGAAAGAATTGGTTGAAATCATTTCTACTTATGATGATGTATTTTAGGATCCTAAGGGTTTGCCCCCTAAAAGGGGCGTTCAACATGAAATTCAGCTATTGCAGGATTCTCCTCTCCCTAACATTGGCATGTACAAGTTATTAGTGGTGGAAAATGAGGAAATAAAAAAATAGGTAATGGATTTATTATATAGAGGTATTATTTGTCCAAGTTCATCCCCTGTTGGTTTACCCATTATTTTGGTGCCAAAGAAAGATGGCACTTGGCAAATGTGTGTTGATTTTCATGCTTTAAACAATATTACTATTAAGAATCGTTATCCTCTTCCTCGTATTGATGATTTATTGGATCAATTAAAACATGCTATTTATTTCACTAAGTTAGATTTGAGAAGTGGATATCATCAATTAAGAATTAGTGAAGGTGATGTGTGGAAAACCACCTTCAAAACAAAACAAGGATTGTTTGAATGGCTTGTTATGCCTTTCAGGTTGTGTAATGCCCTGGCTACATTCATGAGATTGATGAATGATGTTTTTAGACAGTTCCTTGATGATTTTGTTATAGTCTACTTAGATGATATATTGATTTTCAGCAAATCTTGGGAAGAGCATGTGATCCACATTAAGAAAGTCATGGATGCATTATGAAGGGAAAAACTTTATTTAAAAATGTCAAAATGTTAATTTTGCAAGACCTCTTTGATATACTTGGGTTACATTGTAGGACATGGTGAATTGAAGATAGATCCTGCAAAAGTGGTAGTTATTTTTAACTGGCCTACACCCACTAATACAACTAAGGTTAGAAGTTTTCTTGGTGCAGTACAATTTTTGAGAAAGTTTATTGCTTAATTTTCATATATTGCATCACCTTTGCATTATTTGACAAGTGTGAAATAGGTCTTTCAGTGGGGAGGCAAACATCAAAAATCCTTCGACACTTTGAAAGAAAAGATAAGTACTACTCTGCTCTTGGCACTTCATGATATACAACAACAATTTGAGATCGAGACATATGCAAGTGAGTATGATATGGGAGCCATTTTAATGCAAGGTAAGAAACTAATTTGCTATCATTCTCAAAATTTCACAAGTGCAGTAAGAAAATATCCAACTTATGATAAGGAATTGTATGCATTGGTTCAAAGTGTTAAAAAATTGAAACATTACTTAATGGGCAAAGAAAAAATAATACATACAGATCATCAGCCCTTACAGTATCTCCAATCACAAACTAAGCTACAACAGTCTAGACATTTTCATTGGATGGGTTTCTTACAATAATTTCATCTTGTGATTAAGTATAAAAAAGGTATTCAGAATAAGGTTGCATATATGCTATCTAGGCCTCCTATGGTTGTTGCATCTATTCTCTTACAACATGGTTCTTTGTCTCATGAGAGTTATAAAGAACAATATGTTAATGATCTTGATTTTTAGGATGTCTATAAAGACTTGATGAGTAGTAGACAAGTAGAAGAATTGGACTATCATGTACACAATGATCTTTTGTATCATTTGGGTAAACTTTATATTCCTCAAAATGAGAGGGTGCACATGATTAGAGAAGCACATACTTCTCTTATTTCTATTCATTTGGAGTTGCTAAAATGGTTGCACATTTGAAAATGTATTGTTACTGGCCCCGTATGCAAGAACATGTTGCCAAATATATTAAGGGATGTACTCTTTGTGCCACAAGCAAACCTAGTAACAGGAAATTAGGACTTCACACTCCTCTGCCTATTCTTACTTGCCCATGGGAAAGTATCGCCATGGATTTTATGGGGGGTTTGCCTATGACACAAAGAAAACATGACTATTTATATGTGGTTGTGGATAGATTTAGCAAGATGTGTGTTTTGATTCCTTGCACTAAGCAAATTACTAGGGAAGGCACTGCACACTTGTTCTTTAAATATGTATGGGTTCATTTTGGTTTGCCTAATTCAATTATTTCTGATCAAGATTCTCAATTTATTGGGGATTTTTGGTCAACTTTGTGGGGACTAATGGACACTAAATTAAAAAAGAGCACTGCATTTCATCCGCAAACTAATGGGTAAATAGAGGTTGTGAACCGAACTGTGGTACATTTGCTTAGGGGTTATAGTAATAAACATCCAAAGTTATGGGATGAATAATTGTGTTACATACAACATGCATATAACCAGGCACTTCATTCTTCTACTATGAAATCTCCATTTGAAGTTTGTTATGGATACTTGCCTCAATCTCCTCTAGATGTTTGCTATGGGCAGGATACAGCTGTTGGTGAACCAAAAGAAGCCATTTGAGCTTAGAAGTTCATTGAACAAATACAGCTCATACATTAGACTGTTCATACCCAATTAGAGAAAATTCAAGCCAAGTATAAAGCTAGACATGACAGACATCGTGTTGATCACCGATTTGTTGTAGGTGATATGGTATGGCTTCACATCAGTAAGGAAAGACTGACAGGTGAAGGTAAAATGTTGAAACCAATCTGATATGGTCTTTTTTAGATTATAGAAAAAATTGGTATAAATGCTTTCTGGTTAGATTTACCATCTTACATGCAAATTTATTTAGTTGTAAATATGTAAAATCTGAAATTGTATGAGCCTCTAATGATAATTGATCATGATGAAAGTGTATGTATTCCTTCTGTTGATGATTTTGCTCCTAAATATCTAACAAAATTGTAGGAAGATACTATTCTTGACAGGAATGTGTGGACTTCATGAAGAGGTGATGTTGAATATCTTCGTGTTGGTCTAAAAGGGATGCACCCAAATAAGGCCAAATGGATGGAAGTTGAAAGGGTGAGGGAGAAATACCCTCACCTCATTACCAATTAATTTCAACTTTTGGAGGTCCAAAAGTTCCTAGTGGGGAGGAGTGATCCAAGTGGATCCATGTACCATTCCATTTTTGAAAGTCTTCAAATTCTAGTCAAACCATTTTCACATCATAGAGTTCATCAAGAGATTTTTGACGCTTCTTTCGGAATGAAAAATAGAGTTCAGATGCTCGAGATAAATCTTGCTAAAGTATTCTTGTGATAGGTGATTAATAGGTGTCGAAAAGTGATGTGGCACTGTGTAATACGCCAAGTGGTCCAATAACTATTTGACATGTGGCAATGTGAATTGGTGTAAAAAAATTGGTTTGGTGTTTGTTTTTGGCCTTCGATCTTTGACAGGTGGTCATATGAGGATCTGTGGGCCCCGTTATTTTCTCGTTGGGGGCCCTCAGCAAGGGTTGACACACTCTTGTATAGGGATGCCTTGGCCTCTTATACTTCATATGTTATTATTTACAACATTGTATTTATGTTACCAAGGCTGATCAAACCCCACCAATGTGGGATAATTGTTTTCCACTTTGAATAAGACTTTTCAATCCTACCACGCCATACCTGCCATGCAACCACTTGTTATCACACCAAGACCATGAGTTATCATGCCAAGACCATGTGTTAACATGCCAAGACCATGTGTTCACACACTTTTCAAATGGAAGCCTTAGTTAGGCACCAAGATTACCCTTAGTGCCTAAGTCTCCCTCCAAAAAGGGACGTTGGCATTTATCTTGGGGGCTGCAAACCTTTTTAAAGCATTCAAATAGTTGAAAACTCCTAAATATGGGATAAATGATAAGACAAAAGTGCCCCAAAAAGAAGTCCAATGCCTTGAACCCAACACCTCCCATGAAAAATTGATAAGCCTTGACCACTTGAGCCATGGGCTTGTAAGTGCTATAAAGGGAGTGACTTTCCATTTGAAGGGTATCACCCAGCCGACTGCGTGAAGAATTAAGAAGGTCAGAGATTAATTTATGATTTGTACGGCCTTAGGCCTTTATTTTTAGGTCTAAGAGATATTTATATAGGTAATTAGAGACCAAGGAAGGCGAATTGAAGACTTGAATTTAATTTTTAAGCCATTTGATGCACAAATTAATGGAAATAGTCCTCACTTCGAATGGACCTAGAGATGTAGGCTTTTGAAGCTGAACTCTATTATCAATTTGCTGGTGATTTCTTCTAAATTTTCTCTGCTCTTTTATAATTTTGATCTTCATTTTAATTTTGGTTTAAATTTCTTTATGCAAAATTTAAAGGAAAAGTTGGGAATTATAAAGATCTTTTAAATGTAAAAGTGTGTTATTCGAATTTACTACACTTGCATTTTCAGTTTTCAGATAATCTAATGTCAAGGTGTTTATGACTCTAATAGACATTTTAAGGAACATAAAATTCATGGGATCCAAATAATCCTTGTAAATATCTAAGTCTAAAGCCTCATTATATCTATAAGGAGCTATGGTTCTACTATACAGCTTCTGGAATCTAGCATTGAAGGCTCTAAGGGTCTCACTAGAATCTCTCTTTACAGTGGTAAATTATTGATATAGAATGCATGGACTAATGATTTTACCAAATTGATTAATAAATATTCTATTAAAATCATCCTAAATATCTATTCAATCCTCTGGAAGTTTGAGAAACCATTCATATGCAACATCTTTAAAATTAAATGGGAATAATCTACATGTTACATCCTCATGAACAACATTCAAAAGTATTAAAGTAGCATTGAAATATATAATGTGTTCTTTAGTTGTTATAGCACCATTAGGATTGAAATAAGGTGCATACATTTCAAGGTTTCTTGGAATTTCATGAACTATACCTGGCATGTTGGTTGGAGAACCACGTAGCCAAACCATACTTTGAACACATGAGCACTCTGAACTAGTAAAGTTGGTTGAGACCTTGAAATTTCATGCTCACCTCAGTCTCACTTTTGGTAATTTTGGATTGTGACCTTGAAACCTATTTAAAATATGATGCATTAAACCAACCTTTGCAAAGTATAATGATTAAGTTTACATGTTAAGCTAATTTTGCATAAATACATGTAAAACATGACTATCTTTGACTAAATAAGCTCAAAGATACATCTGAAATGATGAACAAGATGGATATTTACACCTCTAAGATTGAATAAACTCAAATTTATAAATAACTAATCAAATTTCATACAAAATTGATATTACTAACCTTAAATGTAGGGAATACATAAAGCATGAACTACCTTTGCACGAATATCCATGGATATTCAAAGAATATTAATATTTGGCTAAAAGAAGCCCAAAAACTAGTTTAAAACCATAAATATTGATGGTATTTACATAATTTAGAAAATTATCACTCAAATATGCAAAGAATACACCAATCTTTGATTAAAATGCACCAAAATTAACAAAGATTCTACAAATTCACAAAGATCTGCTTGGCCCTCCTTCTAGTGCCAATGAAGCTCCACTTGTTGATGCCTTAATATGTATCATAGGTGTTAAGAGTGTTTAAAGAACACTTCTCATTTTATAATTTATAGAATTCAATGCATGAGTTTTCAGGTTGTGATAATCCTATTATCCAATGGTGAAATAGAGGCAAAACAAGTGATTTTTTCATAATATTTATAAAGTTTGGTGGTTGGGAGCCACCATGGCCAGCTAGTTATCTTTGTAAAGAGTGTATTAATCTGAGATAATAATGGTGAATTTTGATCAAATTCTAATCTAAAAACTAATATAAAATGAATATTTATAATGGTAATTAAGCTAGAGTGATATGGTTAAAAAAGAAGCAAAAGTAAGGGTAAAGCAGAAAAGAGATGTTGTTGATCTTTATCCCAAACATCATGACAAAGCTCAAATGTCCTCTAAGCATGCACTTAACCAATATATAATATGAAATAACATGATCTCAAATCTTACTACACATTAGGAAAACATTAAAGGGATGAGGAAATTACAAATAAGAACTAAGTTCACTTTAAAGATATACCCTGCAAGTAAACATCATTAGCCCAAATTCAAGAAGAGTAAAGGAAATGAAATAAACTTCAAAAATTTCAATCAACATAGCTTTGGCACAAGTTAATAACTCTACAATTAAAATATGCACACCAAGATTTCATAAGAACTATTCAAATCTGGAAATGAGAACAAGCAAGTGAAAGAGAAACCATAATAACAAATGACACAAATGAATATAGACAATCTTTACAGAATTCCTCACTTGTATTAATTTCTCAAAAGTTTACACAAGATTTTTTGGAAATTGATAATTCCCCTTTTATAAGATGCAAGGAAGCATGTCGGTCAGTTATGACATATTAAAAAAGTACAGGTGTGTGGACAGTTGTTCTTTCCACCAATGTTCTAGAAATACACTAGACTTTCCCAATGGACTGATATTTAGGTAGTGTGTTTTACAAACCACACATGCCTTTTCAAATAGAATATTCCACTTTTAAAATGGATAAGGTTTATCCATATGAGGAATATTCTAACTTTGAGAACCCTCTAGCTGATGAAGTGCTCTGTTACTATTGTATGGTCTTCATTGCTTTCTTATGTTGCCTAATACATGCATTATCCTATCTCCAAGCTACTTGAGGATATAGGAGAGGTCCTTCATCATTTTTTAAAATAATTTCAAACTAATCTCTAATGTAATCTAGCTTGACTTATCTTTATATAGGTGACAATTCATCTCCCTTTGGGTCAATCATACATTTATAGGGTTTGGTTATGGTCCTCACCTCACCAAGGCATTCATGAAGGCTTTATTAATGATTTAATGGTGACCATTAACTTAACTCAAAAGTTTCATGCCTCATAATGCCCTTGGGTTTTCCTATTTATACCTTTTTCTCCTATGAGTCCATGAGATCCTTAGATTGATCATGCTTTGCTTGTGTGACATCACCATGGTATCTATGCTCATCACTATAAAAAATAAGACCATTGCCTTTGAAAAACCATTTTTGATCTCACACCATATGATACCATTTCACAAATCAATTCATTCTATAGATCTTTAGATAGTTTAGAACCAAGCAACTGTCTTAAAATTGATGTCCTCATGACTATTTGTTATCTTAAATTTGATGTTTATGTGATCATTATTTGACATCCACATGAATGTATTTGATAGGTGCATGACCATTAATTTTAATATCATATTTGGAACTCTCTAATATCTTAATTTTGATGTTCACATGACCATTGATTAACGTTCATGTGAATGTCATTGATGGGTGCACGATTGTCAATTATAAACACATCTTTGGAACTATTTATAGA
Source organism: Torreya grandis (assembly GCA_037957365.1). Classification (NCBI taxonomy): domain Eukaryota; kingdom Viridiplantae; phylum Streptophyta; class Pinopsida; order Cupressales; family Taxaceae; genus Torreya; species Torreya grandis. The sequence continues at coordinate 1,934,801 of JARHVA010003081.1, forward strand.
GCTTGCCATTTATCACTTTTTGGTTCATCCTATTTCATGTGTGTTCCATGTGGTGACTGTTTGGTGCTTCTATGCTCTTTTTAATAGGCTCACATAGACCATATATCTCAATAACATGCTCGAGCTTTAACTCTTTGGATGGGGTTTGAATTTTCAATGCTTGTCATGCTCTGTTGGATCCATCATGTATGAGAAAATGTAAACCATTGATCTTGTAAATAAGAATGAAAGTTAAGCTTGAGAGCATATATAAAATATGTAAGATAAAATATTTAATCTAAGTTTTAAACATATTAAAGGGGACCCTATGAATTAAAAGGGACCAAGGCATAAAGACTTTGGACCAAGGTTAGAAACTTAAAATAAAAGGACCCCACAAATAACAAAGACATAGCACAAATTCTTAGCCTAAGGTTTTTATCACATTAATAAATACAATAAACCTTAGGATAATACTTTAGGATAAGCCTTATAACAAAGAGACCATGTGATTATTTAGACCAAACTAGGATGGAAGGGAACAAAGGGATTATGGGGCATAAAAGAGACCAAGCATAGGATTTTTAGCTTAAGGTTTAGTTGTATTGAAAAACACAACCAAGCCTTAAGATAAAAATTAATCTAAGTCCACGGTATGATTAATTTATTCCTACTTAAGATTAAAATTAAAATTTACCATCAAATTTAAATTTGAATTAAAAGTTCTAGGTAAAATGTTAGGCTAGGGTTTCAAAATATGAATTTAATTAATCAATTATAGACTAAGGTTGGTAAAAGATAAATTTAACATTGACGAACAAAACCCTAAGCATGTTCATTCCCAATTGGGCTTCATTAAACCTGAAACTTGAAAGACAAATATCTAATGTTAGACCTTATAGACAAGGGCAAACCAGAATTATGCACAAATAAGTTAGCCAGACCAGGGTCTAGATGACCTTCAAATTAAAAAATGTGCAATCATGCTAATGACATACTAATCTAGTGAATCTTCAATTTTAAGGTACAAATTTACAAAATTTGACACATGGGTCCCCATCATTCAAAAATGGGGGTATGTTGACCTCAACAAATAGGTTGGGCACCTTCATGTAGTGATAACATGGACCACAAAATCCAATATAAGCTATTGTCAAATAATGGGTGAAGGATGGTAGTTGTCACTTGAATTGGATCTAGGTGATAAATGATTAGGAGCATTCATGTTGGTGTATATTAAAACTAGATGATGGTTCAATATTATTGTAATAAAACTTTTAAAGAGAAATTTGAGTTTTATCTTGATTAGAATCATTTTCTTTATATTGACACATTTGCTTATGCCATTGGAGTATGTCTTTGATTGATTTATCAAAGTGTGAAAAATAGCAAGAAAGGATTGTCATTATGAATTGATCAATGAAATACCCAAAATATATTTCCATGTTTAACATAATTTTAGGAAAATAAGTTCTAATTTTTGAATTTGGAATATTTTGAAATAAAAAATTAGAAAATCAAGAAAATGGTAAATCAAGAAACACTAGGTCAAACTAGGGTTTGGAGACCAAAGGTTGGTTACACCAAATTTTTATACCTTTTTGGATATGTGTGGTGTAATATTTAATTGGATACCATATCCTATACACATGGATGAATAATACTATTGGGAGAATGCACAAAGTTGGGAGACAAAAATGTTGACAAAATGAAAAACACAAATTTTTTTTTGTAAAGGGCATATGCCCTTTTTTTTGAAAAACCATTACAAATAAGATATGGATTGGTCCTAATCCTAAAGGGTGACTTCACTTTAAAAATAACATATGGTTCTGATACTTTAAATTTATTTTACTAGATATAACAAATTAGGGTCACTCTACATCTTCTAAAATTGATTATGGAGGTGTAGGAGTTACAATTTAGAAGTTAGTTTTTCAAAATCTATTCCAATCAATACTTATTTTTCATAATTTCAAGATTGGAACATAGAATGAGAAACTAAGCTTCAAATGATGTTACATATGTAATATCTCTATACCATTGAGGATTTCATGTCTACTTTACCTACTTGAGTATGTCCTACATAGTTTAGTTACTTGAGTATTCCCTACCAAATTGAATAACTGAACCATATCTTGATCTCAATGAGTATGCCCTACCTAAATACCTGAGCCATATCTTTGTCTTTAATATTCCCTACCTACCTTCTTGTACTTAAGTATTCCTACCTACTTTAAATTCTTGAGTATGCCCTACATACTTTACCTACTTGAGTACATGTCATACCTAATTGAATACTAAATCCATATCTTGATCTTGAGTATGCCCTACCTAAATACCTAAGCCATATCTTGATCTTAACTATGCCCTACCTACCTTATTATACTTGAGTATTCCCTACCTACTTTGTCTACTTGAGTATTTGATACCTACCTATATTTATTACCCTACCTACTTGAGTATGTCCCACCTAATTGAGTATACCCTACCCAAGCCATATCTTGATCTTGAATCCATGTTTAATCCTTACTATCTATCTTACTTGAGCTATATCTTGAATACTTGATATATAATTAAATACCTAAGCCATATATTTAAAGTTGTCACGGTATTATCATGCTTGAAAATAATTAGAGGGGCCATTATTAGATCAAGGGATAAAGGAGATGGGGCATTATCAAGGGATGTTTAAAAATTAGGAGAGGGGGCATTATCACCTATATATAAAAAGGAGAGGGAAAATTATCACCTATATATATAAAAGAGAGGGGACATTGACTGAGCCCTAACCTAAAGGGAGAGGGGGCATTGACTGAACCCTATCCTAAAAGGAGAGGGGGCATTCTCACCTATATAGATAAAGGAGCGACTAGGGGTAATCATGTAAAAGGCTTGAAGGCAAATTTAGGATGACTTCTTAAATAATTTATGTGTTTTTAAATCAATGGGTCTATCAATATGCATAATTGACTAGCATGTAGAATGCAACCTATAGTATATATAGTAAATATATAGTTATTCATACGTTACATCTACCACATACCTAGTACTACAAGTAGGTATGCAATCACTCATTTATAACATCTACCTATAGTTGTGATATGGTCACTCATATCAAACATTAATGTAGCTAATCACCCTAGTACACTCCATTTTCACCTAACTAATTAACCCTAAATCTTAAACTTGAAACCTTAAACATTAAACTAAGAACCCTAAACCCTAAGTTGTAAATCCTAAACCATGAACACTAAATCATATACCTTAAAACCCTAAAACTTAAAACTTAAACCCAAAACCATGAAAACTAAACCCTAAACCCTAAATATCAAACCTTAAACCCTAACCCTAAATAATGAACCATAAACCCTAAACCTAAAACTTAAACACTAAATGAAAAACCTTAAACCCTAACCCCAAACACCATACCTAAAACCATAAGCCCCAAACCATAAAATAATAAAAATTAAACCCTAAACCCTAAGCCCTAAGCTATACACCTTAAAAATCTATGACATAAAAGCTTAAATTCTAAACCACAAACCCTAAAACCTAAACCATAAACGCCAAACCCTAAACCCCATACCCTAAACCTTAAACCTTAAACCCAAAACCCAAAAACCTAAACCCTTAATCCTTACCTAAAAACCCAAAATCCTAAAGCTTTAGCCATACTCCCCAAACCTTAAACTCAAACACAAAACCCTAAATAATTAAATGTAAAAACCAAATCCCTAAAATCAAACCCTGAAACCTAAATGCCAAACACTAAGCTCCAAACTATAATTTTTAAAACCTAAGTCTTAAGCCCTAAACCCTAAAACCTAAACTCCAAAACCTAAACCTTGAACCCAAACTGTAAACACTAAATCCTACACCTCAAACCTTGATCCCTAAACACCAAACCTAAATATTAAAGCCTAAACCCTAATCCATAAACCTAGAATCCTAAACCATAATACATTATCCCTAAACCTAAAACCCTAATCCATAATCCCTAAACCCTAAACCCTAAGCATAGAAACTTAAAACCTTAAACCTTAGACTTTATACCCTAGATCTTGAATCGTAAACCTAAAATTATAAGCCCTTAACCCTAAACATAAACCTAAAATCCTAAAACCTAAGCACTAAATTGTAAAACATTAAATCTAAACCCTCCATCTTAAACACTAAACCCTAAACACAAAATTCAAAACCATGAACCTTAAACCCTTAATAATCAACCCTAAACCCTAAATCATAAACCCAAAACCTTGACCCCTAAACTCTTAACCCTAAGCACTAAACCCTAAAACTTAAAATTTGAACCCTAAACCATAAAACCTCAAACCCAAAACCATATACCTAAAACCATAAACCCTAAACCTTGAACCCTAAACCCTTTACCCCAAACCCTAAAAAATTAACCCTAAACCATTTTCACACTAAACCCTAAATCCTAAACCTTAAAACCTAAACCCTAAACCCTATAAGCCCTAATCCATAAAACCATAAACCCTAAACATTAAAACTTGACACCAAATCTAAAACCCTAAATCATAAGATGTGAACCCTAAACCCTAAATAATAAACCCTAATTTATAAAACATATTCCCTGTATCCTAAACCTAAAACCCTAAAAAATAATCCCTAAACCCTTAGCCCCTAACCCTGAATGCCAAAACACAAGCCCTAAACTCTAAATCCTAAATCTTAAAATCCAAATCTAAACCCTAACACTTAACCCCTAATCCTTAACCCCAAGCCTAAAACCATAAACCATAGGTCACAAAACCTAAACATTAACTCCTAAACCCTAAATTCTAAACCCAAACCCAAAATCCAAAACCTTAAACACCAAACCTAAATCCATAAACCCTTAAACCTAAACCCTAAACTCTAAACCATAAACATTAAACCCTAAATCATAAACCCTAATCTATAAGCCCCAAACACTAAATCCCAAACCTTAAATACTAAACCCTAAGTTCCAAACCCAAAACCCTCAACCATAACCCCTAAAACCAAAACCGTAAACCTTAGACCTTGAACCTTAAACCTTAAGTGTGAAACCAAAAACCCAAAACCCTAACCCCAAACACTAAAATATAACCCCAAAACTTTAAAGATAAAACATTAAACCCTAATCACCAAACTCTTAACCCTGAACCACAAAACTTAGAACCTTGAATCCCGATCTCTAAACCTTAAGCCCTAAACCTTGAGCTATAAACCCTAAATCCAAAACTTGAAGCCTTAAACCCTAAAACATAGACCTTGAACCTTAAACCCAAATCATAAAACCTAAACATTGACCCCTGACCCATAAATTGAGAAATAATCCTAAACTCCAAACCCTAAACCATGAACTATAATCCCCAATCCCAAACCCCATATCCTAAATATTAATGCATAAAATCAAAATTTTTATCTCTAAGCCATAACACTAAAACTTCAACCCTAAACTATGAACCTTGAACCATCAAACCTAAACCCTAAATCCTAAATCTTAAACACTAAACCCTAACACTTAAACCCAAAACACCAAACCTTGAACCCTAAACCATAAAACCTACACCCTAAACCCTAAACCCTAAACCCAAACCATAAATCCTAAACCCAAAAACCTAAACTATAAACCATAAAACCTAAACCCTTAATAATAAGCCCCAAACATTAAAACTAAAACCTAAAATTCTAAACCTTAAACCCTAAACTGTAAACCCCATACCTAAATCATAAACACTAAACCCTAAACTCACTTTAAACCATCAACCTCAAAACCTAAACACTAACCCTTAAACCTCAAACCCAAAACCTTAGTTTATTTCAAGACTCAAAGGCACATAACTTAGAATGAATTGGGTAGTGTAATGACCCTCTTTTCAATCAAGTGACACACACTCAAAAACAAATTGTCAAAGGACTAAGGTAAAGGTATGATGTCAAATAGACAGTGTAACACCTCCTTAAACAAAAGAATGATGTATAACAAGACTTAGTTTCTATGTGAGAAGACAAACAAATAGTTTTAGACCAAAAACCATGTAAGAAAGAATAAAATGACACAAACACCTAAGTGTGACATCCTAAATCCTAAAGCCGACAAGGTTACATAATACTATCAAATTTTATCACTATACTTGCTCTTGAGGTGATTTGAATTGTTAATCCAAAAAGTAAAAGTGCATAAAAAGTAGGTTTTTAGGCCCCCTTTTCTCTCAAGATTTTGTACTACAACATGTAAATCCTGGTTACTCACCCTACATTAATAGTATGTCTACAACAAGTGGGTTTATTCTAAACTATCAATTTTCATGTGTTTCTAGATGGTCCCAAGTGTGACTAACACAAGATATGCTCACATCAATTAGATTCATATCAACTAGCTTATTATAAAAAGTTCTTATCCTTTTCACAATCACTACATTTGTCCCTTGTTCAATGTAGTCCGATGTCCAAGTTGATCATATGTTATGAGGGTAACAGTCACTAACAGAGGTAATTTAACCACTCAAACTACTGTCTTAGTGATTTAGTAGCTTAATTTGTGTACCCCACCATAAATTGGGGTTAAAATTATGTTGGGAGATGAATTATTGGGTCAACATTTCCCTAGAGAACCCATGAGGAGGTGATGAACTCCCACTCACAAGCCAAAATGCATGAAAAATAAATACAAGTGAAAAGACTTTAGGGTCATTTTGGGGTCATCCAAACCATACCAATTTGGGGAGGGCCTTAGTGACTTTATTTTTTTTGCTTTTTGATTAAATAAATAGTGGCAAATAATGAACACTTTTGGTCACCCAAGTTCCCTAAAAGGGATAGGGGGAGCACATACACATGTCACTCAGTTTGATAGAAATAAATAATTTTCAACAAAATAAGCATAAAATGAACAACTCTTAGGAATATGTAACTAAATGTGAAAGTTATTTATATTGTAGAAAAATTAAGTATGTTATGAAATTTGATCCCCTTGGCATTAGTTGTTTGAAATATTTACAAAAAAGTTCAAAAATAATTAAGGCATGAAAAGAACTAAGTTCATTTTAAATACTAAAGACAAATTGTGTAAGATTTAATCATGTTCAAAATTTGATTTTTCCACCTTAGCACCTATAATGTGTTAGAGGGTTTACCTTTTTAGAAGCCCAAAATCAAATGAGAAAACAATATTTATGATTCAACTCTCAGGTTTCCTACTTTTTGTCTCAGAGATGGATCGATGTTGATCCACAAAGATCAATGTCAGTGCACACAAGGGTCGATGTCGGTCAACAAGATCGATGATGTTTCCTGTAATAAAAACATAGAAAAATAAGATATGTTCTACACAAAAAGAGTGTTATTAAAATGAGCTTAAAACTAAAAATCCTCACTAGATCCTACAAGGAAAATGTTAAATAGACTCTTAGACATAGAATGAAAACTAGAAAAAATTAAGTAAACACTTATTACTTATGTTTCTATCATGCACTGATTTCCACATAAGGATTATGGTTGATTGAATGAATCAACGTTAATCTAGGAAAATTGACATTGGTCTGGGAGGATCGATGTTAGTCACTATCATATTTTTTATAAAATGACATCGATCACTTTTAAGTGGCTAAAAATAGAAATACGTAAAAATAAACTAAAAACTTAAAATTTGAAGACTTTTAAGCATCTATTAGTAAAACTAAAACTGGAATATCATCCTCCTTGGTTATATGGGATCAAAAAGGCTCCAACTAGGCTTGCAATTATGTGAATAAGGAATTCATAGAGGGGAGATTAGTATTGTGTTAGTCTCATAAAATAAATGAAATTAGCACATTGAATCTTAACACCTCTAGCCTAGACACTAAGGAGAGCTTAGGTAACAAAAACTAAATGAAATCACAACAAAAACATAAAAGATAACTATTCTACCTTTCTTGGGAGTTCCAAATGGCTTTTTTGAATGACCTACTCAGCTTGTGCATCAATAAATCTTTAACAATAGAGGTTGTTTGGCTCCTTCTCTCCTTGGCACCTTGGCTTGGTTATTGTTGTTTGGCTTAATATTTGGGCATGGTAACATTACTTGTATGAGGCTTATGAATAAAATCCTACATAATAAATCTATAATATCCAAGATTTAAAATGAAAAGGTATGGCCTTGTATTTATAGTCTCAAGAATTAATTCTCACCCAGGGTGAGTTAAGGTTGAGTTGATACTAACTCTAATTGAGTTAAAAGCTGTCATGCAATTATGACATTTTAGTTACTATCCATAGTTCTCAATTTAGATATTTTAGGATATTTTGAGATATTCAACTAAGAATTTAAATTTTTTAATTAATTAATTAATTTTTGAATAACCTTTTTTCTCTTTCAATATTTTATTTAAGTATGCAAGTGCCCCACTTAATAGTTCCATAGTCCAAATTGATAGTTGTTGTGTCGTAACGTGATTGGGGGTGAATCAGTGAGAGGTTATTATTGCATACAGGCTAATACCCCAGATAGGGATGCCTCAACATTATTCTAAGATTTTATAAATGATGCATGACCAAATTTAGTATGTTTAATGATTTCTAGGCTTAATTTGCAATGTTTGGTAAGAATCAGTATGAAGTCTGGTTGGAAGCTAGTTGTGGCTAAAATTAGGTGTCTACAAATATGATGGGTTGGATTTCCCTAACCAATCCCTATTGCCCTATTGAGTGTCTTAGAGTTTTGTATATTACAATACATTGGAGATGGCTCAAACTAACCCCCACCTATTTGGATGTGTTCTCAATAGTGATCTTCTTGAATGTATGTAACCTTTATGGATTTTGACACTTTACAACCTATGATTTTGACCTTGAAATAATATCCAATCTTAGCCTAATGACTTGTCATTTGATGGATTTTAAAATTTATATGTTTTAGGGTGATGCCTCAAGAATGTACAAATGCATTATTTAGTGTGCTAGTGTAGTGATTGATAAGTGTTAGATGCTTACTAAATAGGAATTGGTTCATGTTTTATGTGTATAAATAAGAAGCTCCTTGGGTAATAATTTTTTTTATAATCAACATGTGTGCTAACCCAAGGGAAGGGCTTGAATTTTAAAATAGTCATTTGGATAACCCTAAATGCCTCTAATGAAGGTAAAAAATTATTGTAAAAAAAATAGTATGATTGTTGCCAAAACAATCTAGGACAAAGGAAACAGTGATTTGGAGGATAACAATATTTTGCTTAGGATGATAATTCTTTTGGGAAAAAACAAATGAGATCTTATGTTTGAATTATGATAAATTGGGAAGGTCAAACCCATAGGAAGATGAATGGCTAGTAAAAAATGTAAGCAAGAGTCAATTGTGTATACACAAATCATGTAGGTTAAAGATTTGTCAAATGGACATTATCAAGTGTCTAATACCATGTTTATGTGTCTACAAATGCCCCCATTTTATTTTATTATTGAAAGTGATATATTAAAATGATAAAGTAGAGAATTTCTCACCTTAATGTAACTGCTTTGAGTGTCTTCATGTATGTCTTGAGTGTTCAACTTGCTCCATGAAAACCTGAAATAAAACATGCACAAATTAGTGTTTGCTTATGATAGAAAATATGGAGTAAAATAGATAATATAAAATATTTGAAATTAAAAAATCAAGGAATGAATACATGTGCTTGTATGCAAACCAAGCTACCATATAAAGTAATTGGATCTATTATACCCCAAGGAGATGCCAATGTTAAAACCATTGGTTGAGATTATATATGCCCCAATCCTCTTGAAGATGAAGAAGTGCTTAAAATTTTGAGCTATGCAAAACCTAAGTCACATTACTCATTATAATTTTATGAGAATGGATTCTAAAATGGTTTCAAATAACAAGGTGAAGCCCTAACTAGGCTCAAATGTAAAGGTAATAAGTATGAATCAATCACTCTAAATGTATTTTAGATTTAATTTATGTCAACCTATATATTTATGTATATATGTGAGTATATTTACTTATGTCTAAGTTATTTGAGTACATTTGAGTATAAATAATGACATAGTTTATCACTTAATTTTCCCCATTTGATTATATGTTAATTATGAGTCATATAACCCATGTCATAATATCATTGAATTTGTTAATTATCACTCATAATCATGTAGAATTTCTAACATATATATCACTTATGCCCCTAATCTATGTCAATCTTGTCCTAATTTGTGTTATGTAATCTAAGCCAAAATTTATATTATTTATCTTTGAATGCTTGAGTCTCTAATATAATCCCACTAAATATGCCTTATTTTTTAGGTGATATGTGTATCCTATGAATCGTTCATCTCAAAATAAAGTTGTACAAATCATGTTATATAAAAAAAAGTGTAAGCATGTAAAGCATGTGTTACCATGATTAGATTATATCATTATAGAAATATTAAAATGTTAGAGGCTATATGAAACATGTATCCTTAAGGCAGAAGTGTCATGTTATACATATGTAACAATGAGGCATACAGTAATAGTTAACAAAGTAATGATCATAGAAACACTGAATAATAATCCACACATAAGATGCATGATATGAATCAAAGCATCACATACCAATAGAAGAATGGATGACATGATTCAAAACACCACAAGTTCAATAAAGAATCATATATGTGTCCACACATAGTCACATGTAATGTCATGGCCATGATGGAGACAATCAATCATAGAAATGCTCATGGTAACACTCAATGACACACAAAGTAAGATTCACATAGATAATAAGTCATACCTAGGAGGAGTCACATAATGGACACTCAATGTTACATAAAGTAAGAGTCACACAAATAAGGAAACACACAATGTAAGAGACAATATACAATCATGTAAAAAAATAGTTAGACAAAGAAATATTCAAACCATGAACATTAAATGTCATGCAAATTAGTAGCCATACATAGAAAGAGTCATAAAATGTAATACATAACCAAATATCACACCATGTACCATGTAACATCAAAAATGTGTACAAATAAAAAATGTTAGTATATGAAATAAATCTATGTCATCATCACATGTAATAAAATATCCATATAATATATCCCTCTAAATAGTATACATAAGAACAAGTCATGTTTAAGTAGTGTAAGTAGCTCGATATGAATAATGGAATGGCCAAATAAAGATGTAACCTGAATGGCCATAGAAATATGTAACATGTATATATTTACCAATATGCCTCTAGTACATGCATTCCCCCAATTTATGAATAATAACCTTTGGGTATAAGAATATCCCAAATTTGAATGTCCATGTCATAAATAACTTATATGTTTAACATCTCACTCATGTTTATTATGAAATGCATGTGCATAGGAAAAAAATTGGATATGTAATCTACCATGTATATAATAAATCATAAATGAGTCATGTAATTTAGCAACACGTGTCATGCATAGCTCCCCATTTTTTATTTTTTATTATATAGATTTTTTCTAAATGTTTAGTGCTCATTTATATAGTCAAGCAAGGCTAAGTGGAAAATATTTGAAAATAGAAGAATGTAAGGGATCCAAACAATCCTTATCATATTTCAATGCAAAGTATACACAAAACATGGTAGTGAATTAGTTTGGAGGAAGTGAAGGCAATAAACATGCCCCCATTATAGATGTGAATCACAACATTGTATCTCAAGAGAGTATGTGGAAATAAGACAATGCATGACACCAATGGGTATGAATAAATGTCATATTATATAGGTAAAAAATTGTAGGATCATATATGCTCAATGTAAGCAATAACAATAGCTAGTATAGATAGTCCACATGTAGGAATAAGCAAGTAGTATGCCATTATTGTTAAGGACACATCAACATAAGATAAATATCATGAAATTCTAGATTAGGATAACAATAAATATGTAAGGGCCAAGTGAAACATCACAGGTGTGGATACTAAAATCTCATATTTAGTACTTGATAATGACAAGATTGACATAAATTTACCACATATTACTTGAGTGCACAAAAAATATCATAATCTACCATTTTTTCACACTTACATGTTACCTTATGGGTTTGAATATTTCATTATGTTATTACACACCTATAAGAACCTCACTATTTATTTCAAACCTATTAAATATTCTACACGAACATCTCCAAACCTATTATTTAGTCTACATGTACACAGGTTGGTTCCATTATTTTTTTATTAGTATTGTTAGTTGATACCAATTAAGTCTACTTGAAACCGACCCTCTCCCAACAATGATTACTTTTTAAAATCAAGCCTTTCCTTAGGTTTGGCTCATTTTCCTAACATGTTGGTGGCATGATAAAATATCCAATTGTACTCATATATAAATAAATCAATGTCTCATTCAAAATTGACTTGGCACTTATTTGATACACACACACACACACACACACACACACACACACATATATATATATATATATATATATATATATATATATATATATATATATATACTATTGTGCATTAATAAAATATACCCTTTAATTACCAAATTGTGAATATATCACTAGGATTATTCACAAGCCAAATTTGAAGCACACTAAATCTAAGTCAAAGCAATCATTATCAAGAATCAAATCCAAACCATTAGCTACATACATATAACGAAGGAAAATCATTGCATAATCACAATAGGTTAGAAAAATTCACATGGATTAAATATCTCTTTAGATTATAAGTTACATATCCAAAGTTTAATAATAAAATAGGGGTGATTGGGGTCAACTCAACCCATTATCTTTTTGGTTTGTTCAGGTTTATGTCCCTCACAAACACACCCAAGGTTTCTAATTGAAGGAAGTTGATTCCTAGAGTTGCATACATCATCAAGGTTTGACATTGCACACAAATCTTATAGATATAATATAAGGTGTCTAAACGGTTAGAGTCCCTAATTTTTATGCATATCAATACTAACCACCATAGGTCAACATTTGATTGTCGATATTGACCCAGATCAACATAAACAACCTTATGTAGACAATAGTACAACTCCTAATCTAAATGAATCATGTGCATGCTTTAGTCTAATTTCCACTTCTAGAATATAGTCACAGTCAGACAACCAACCATAAAAGCTAATTACTCATCCCTTTTTTATACATACTATATTTAGCATACACCACTTGTCAAATAATTACTATTTATTTCAATATTTTATATTCAAATGTATGCTTGAATGTTATATCTTATTATCTAAATTATTATATTAGTTTTTATCTTATTAGGCTTGAAAAAAATTAGGTTAAAACATATTGGTGAACCCATTCACATATCAAACCGTGTCAAACCCTAAGTTACGCTCAAGGTTTCATCCTTTTAGAGTTTTAGATTTCAGCCTTAGGATCTTATTTTTAGACATAATATTTTAGTATTCCATAATAATATACATTAATGATGGCCATAATGAATGAACATTTATGGTAAACAAAATTTTTTAAGGTACACTTTTCATATTGTTCTACATGGATTGTGTACCTTTTTTGGATTAATTATGCAAGCAAAAGGGTCAACAAGATCAAATATAATAACAATAATAAGATTAAAATTAAAAAAAAATAATCCCAAGCCTTCTTCCAATCCTATTATTGTAACATCCAATTTTAGTTACTTGTCATTACCACTAGATGTTAAAAGGAATGCATGAATCCTTTTGTTCCTCTTCCCCCTAGATATCAAGTTTTACTATCTACAATCTCACTCCCATTATTCACCCATAACTTATTTTGGATTCTGTAGTCCATGTTGACAACACTAGATAAGGTAAGGTGCCCTATTATGTATTGTAGAATGAAGGTAGTCAACATGTTCCTCCTTAACTCCCTTCACTTCTCATGAATAAAACTAATCAAACTAAATGGTATGACATCATCAATAAACTAAAGAACAACTATGTTAATTTTTTTATCTTAAATTAACTCAAAAGATCAACAGTCTATAAAGACATTTTATATAAGGCATTAAAAAAAATAACTCTCCCTAGTGACATATAATTTGTGTTATCTACCTATATTATGAATACATTAAAGGATAACAACAAATTCATCACCTTCAATAAAGAATACTTTCCTATGCAACACACAATATAACAACACCTATTATTATTCATTCAATTTCAAATACAAAAAAATGGTCAAATGTGTGTTGGTAGATAATAGTTTTGAATTTAACATTTATAACACTACCTTATTATAAGTAATAGGGATAAACATGGATACCATTCAATCATATCAAATTATAAAGTGATTTTATAACACCATGTGTCAAATAATTAGAACCATATCATTAGATGTGAGACTAGGTCCCAAGATGGTACCTGCTACTTTCCATGTTATGCCTAATTAGTTACATTACAAATTAATTTAGGGGTGACCATGGTTACATGTTATGTAAGTACCATTGAAATTACATAGATGTATCAAATACATTCACGAAGACTATTATTATTCATAACTACTAGATGATTAACCTTTTAGATATTACAAGATGACACAATCTTCAAATAAGGACTAATCACAATCATAGTTGGAAAATCATATTATTATTTATCCATTGAAAACCATTTTAGTATTTCAAATGCATACATATGAGGTGGGTTAATTAAGTACAAAAATTAAAATTATCCATTCATAAGATTCAAAACAATTGTATAACCTAAACCATAAGTTAAAACAGAATAATTGAAACCAATTCTCAATTTTCCTTTACTAATGAATTCAAAATATCAAGGTGGAATTGTCATATATTATTATAATGGTGGAAATAAATATACCAACATGGTAGATGATCAACTATGCATGGTAAACTTCAATCCTAAATAGGAATACTTATCCCACACTCTATTCACATGTTGGATTTGGAAAATATTGAGATGATTGATATACAACAAAAAGGGACAAATCAAAAATTCATATTCAGGCACAATATTCAAATGGAAAAGGAAAGGCAATAGTGATAGATAATTGGTACATTTTAAATAAAAAGAATAGTTTTAATACTATATCACACTAGGCACAAGTGACATTTAATTCAAACATGACTTGTACAAAGAAGCAATCATACATTTCAATAAATAATGTGAAAATGGGAGACACCAAAGCTCCCACACCATTTAAAGTAAGTCTTCAAGATAAACCAAGAAATTTTTTGTAAATATTACTTGATCATAATCTCATCACATTACCATCTACTCATCATCAAGTCTTGGAGGTATTTGACATCAATAAGGCAAATAATATCATGGTTATCATATAATAATGGGGCATGACATATATCATTATGATGTATTACAAAAACACATTCATAGATATAAGAATGAAGGCATCAATTTAAATAGGAACCACTCATATCAATCTTTAAAAACACACCATTTATAAATGCAACAAGTAAAAAGGCTTCACTGTGAATCTTTGACCATCACAATTTGTATAGAAAGTGTTTATCAATAACAAATCCATATTGGTGAAAACCAACTCCAAAATATATGTATTTTCCAGTTTTTACAATACTTGGATCTCAACATTGAGGACCTATACAATCCACATGGATGTGCATTCCTTAGATATATTCTCATACCAATTACTTATGGTCCAAAGGTTGTTTATGCATCTATATATGTAATACATTATACCACTCAGTAAACACTCATGTTAGTATTATAATGGACATGCCTAATGTAAGTTATACTTAATAAAATAAATCAATATATTTGATTCTCACATGAATAAAAAACAATCAAGATTCAACACAATGGTAGTGATATTCACCAAAAGGTGATGTATTCAAAGATAATAACAAGAACAAAGCATGAAAAATAAGAGACAATGGAAGAAAAGGCAATGTGTTACATATTCAAAGCCAAGCCAAGATATATCAACTTCAATCTTGACATAGATGACATGTTCTTCAATTCATGAGAACTATGATAAACTATTCCAAATATATCAAATAATCAAGAAAAGATCAAAATATTCAAAAAACATAAATTAGTACTTGATCATGACATGATAAGAGGATTACACTAGTTACTTATGTTATTTATCACATGTTTGGTATATGGCATATTGTTTTCATACATAGGCATTTCATGATATATGAGTGTAGTGCAAGACATACAAGTTACATATGGACATATTTATGTTGGACTTTCCTCTTCCCAGTGGCAATGTCGATACTAGAAACATATTATTTCATATATTTCACTATCATAGGTTATATATTTTGATAACCTTATACGATGTTGAGCTATCTAGATTACTTACACATGTATTACTAGTTACTCATATCTTACACAGTGCTACATTAATACACTATCATACTATGATGCGATATTGATGCATATGGATGGTGTAGACTAGTTCCCTTGTTATATGCTCCATTGATTTTGTTATTCTTGTACACAATAGGTTATTGTGTGTTTTTTTATTGTGTGTGGCCGTTAGCCAGATGTGATGTGATATTTCTATGTCCCTTATTATTTATATATTTGTATCCCTTGTGTGTGTCCCTTGACCTTGTTTGATGTGACATATTTATGTTCTTTATGTGTGTACTTTGGTCTTGTTTGTTTTAATATCTTCATGTCCCTTGTATATGGCCCTTGGCCTCATGTGAGACACTAACACTTGAGGTTGTTGATCTTGTTGAGCTTGTTTACATTGAGTGGTACCATGATACATATCATGAAATTTTATTACATAGCCTTATTCAATAATCATACCATTGTGTGATTCATTGATATATTTATCTAGACATGAAATTTACAATTCCTACATTACATATGTTATATACATGCCTTAATTGACATATGCATTACTATGATGATATAATTTACACATGTTCACATGATTATACATGATGTTATCACTATACATTACATGATATGGTTAACTCTTATTTTGAGATGAGTGACTTACATCACACATCCATAATGTAAAATGGGGGGCATTATAATGGGCTTGTCATAGATACATAAGCCTCCATGAGTAGAAAATTAAATCAGAGTACAAATTTCAAAGATTCATAATGATTTAGATATCATATAGTTTAGTTACATGACAAACATTAGTACATCAGTATAGATTATGGGGGCATATTCCATGCATATAAATCTTCTTTTGATAGCTTTTATTTATGTAACTCAAGCTTAGAAGGTGGAACCACATTTTTAGTAGTTTGTTCAATTGTAAAAAGTGTGATTGAATCTAATGGTGTTTCAATAGAAAGTCCAATGTATGGTCACCATTATAAATAATTTCTTGTATTTTTCATTTCAAAACCTAACAGTTATCTGTATGATGTCCATGCATTTTATGATAATCACAATAATATTTAGATCTCTTAAGAAAATGAATAAGAGGAAAAGTGATCAAC
The DNA here is from genome assembly GCA_037957365.1 of Torreya grandis. Taxonomy (NCBI): domain Eukaryota; kingdom Viridiplantae; phylum Streptophyta; class Pinopsida; order Cupressales; family Taxaceae; genus Torreya; species Torreya grandis. The sequence continues at coordinate 1,952,145 of JARHVA010003081.1, forward strand.
TTGTGTCAAATCATGTTTGTTAGAGTTCCAATTGGAGTCTTCTTAACTATCAATGAACTTATTGATTCATTGGTCATATACACCTTTTATTTCTTGACTCTTACTCGAGATGAAATATTTTGAGACACATGTTTTGGATGGATAACTAGATATAAAATTTTCATTAGCATGCTCATATTCTTGGCATATACAATCTTATCTTCAAGTGATTTAATTGTTATCAATAAATGTTTTATTTAATTTAATATAATCTATATGGATTACCTCATAGTCATCATTTGATCATGATATGGTCGTATTAGGCATGTTAATTCTCATATGTTAGTACTCCACAAGTACTCAAGAATATTTATCTCTAAGTACTCTTGATTTTATATTCATATAATACTATAAGAGGATGCACCCTACCTCTTGGGCTTTTTAAAACATGGATTATCTATTATAAGCCTTTTTTAAATAATATTCTAGGGGTGGTAGCTATCACTACGCTAATGAGGAATGAAAGGAGTCACATATGGGACCATTTCTGATTCCACATTCATACAAGAATACATTACTAAGGAGCATGCAAAATTCATCATTATTAATTTCATCCTAGGTTTTATTACATATGAATTTCACCCATTTCATTGCATGGTTGTGAAATATGTTACATATTTCAAGGAAGCTACAATTAATGATCACAATTGTAGCTTGATTTATAAAATATAAACTATGTATATCCATTATAACCATGATACAATGCCTAAATAAAGAACCAACAACCTCAAAAAAATAATGAGAAATTTTGGAGATAAAAAATGGATTTTGTTAAATATTAGTTGATATAAAAACTCATAATTTGTTTAAAAAAAAGGTGTCTCCTTAGTTTGATAGAAAACATTTACCAAAATTAGAAAAACCTTGATTCCAAAAAATATGTACATAATTAGGGAACAAAAATAGGTCTTTGATTCAATCAATATGAATAACAAAAAAATCTACGTGGAATTAAATTTGAGTAGTTTTGAATCAAATATGAGCCAAATATGTATGGGGATAAGCCATAATCATAATAGAGGAAGCCCTATAAGATAATATGCATGAAACCCTAGGACAAAAGAGAAAAACTTTAGATTTGCACATAGTATAAGGGGATATTAGAAAGCAAACTTGAAACTCTAAGATATAAATCTAAAATCCTAAGAAGGTAGAATGAAACCCTACAAGAACACAGAGATTTTTGTGATTAAAATAATGGTTAGGTTCATCAATAGTTTTTAACTTATTTGGATTTAGTTATCTAAACAAGATAAAACATTTAAACATTCAAGTTATATAAAATATGTTTAAATTACACTAATTTATGTTAGGAGTAGAATACAACTACTAAAATAGTAAAGTATAATCAAGGGACACGTGTGTGACCTACACTCTTTTGTCTTTTGCATAATATTTGTGTATGTATTCAACCTTTGTAAGCATAGAAATATATTGTAGAATGTGAAGAGTAATTCCTTTTGGATATAGAGAGAGGTTGGATTATGAAGAGATAACACTTTGTAAAACTCTATATATAGTACTTATTTATATTTGAATATGGTTTTGATGTGATAGAGATTAATATGGTCATCTGAAATGGTTTTCCTATATATATTTTATCATTGTTCTATGTGTAGTGAGTTCTCTATTTGTTTTAATTTATAAATTATATGAGTTTATATCGATTGTTCAGGGTCTATTAAGTTTGTGTTCTTTGTGTAACTCTATGTTTTATCTATTAATGAATATATTCAGTATAAATTGTCATTTATTGTTTACTATTGTTACTTCATGCTCAAGTTATCCCTGCATTATCATGTTTTAAAGGGTTTTTGAGGAACCTCTAATAATAATGGTGTAGTGAGCATGGAACCTTTTTATTGAAACATGTTGAGATCGTTACCAGGGCAAAGGAATATAAAGATAGTTAGATGAGAGAATTCATAATTTTTAGAAGAAGCAATGAGAAGAATTGGGAAGACTATGAAGGAATTGATTCAAGAACATATATATAAAGAAACTTATGAAATATTTTGGTGTGAATTTTTGAGTTATTAGCATGTGGTTATCTAGATTAGAGTATTATTATTTTCAACTAAGAAGGATAGAATTCATAATTAGGTCAGAAGAAAAGTTAGATATCCTATGTCATATAGATATTGATTAGACCTGCATAGTCAACTATTAGGTCAAGACTACCATAGATGGATACATTATATAATTTGTTATGTAGGGATATTTAGATTTATAAGTTGTGTAGGATCTATTTGTCAAAGGAATCTATAAAAATTTCTTACAATGACTACCTACTTTGATTAAGATGTTGGTTATGGAAAAATCCATGGTGCCTATGATTGTCAATATGGAGTAGTCACTTTAGGCACCATGGGAATGCATGTGATATAGGAGTGAATTATGTAGATCTAAGTAGAGGAACTTAAACCTACACCCAGAATATGAAAGATAGAGGGAGGCAGAGTAAGAAGAAAAATCTAGGATTGGAAAGATAACTGTGATAATAAAGAAGATGGAATAAATTGAGTACTTCAAATTTAACTATGAATAAGAGTAGAGATAAAGTAGAATATTTTGAGGAGCAGGTAGCCTAGAGAGAGGCTACACAAGGTTTTGGAGGTAGAGAAGGTAAAGAGTATGTAGAGTAGGGAAGAAAACGTCCTGAGAAAGAAGAAGAAAGGAATGAGGATAACAAGGATATGGATCAAGGTGAAGAGGAAGAGAAAAGTAGGATAGTAGTAGAATATTTAGAGGATAGGAGTATATTTTAGTTAAGAAGAAGGATATTATTTGAACCGAAGAAGGAATATTTTTGGGAAGAATTTATGCAAATGTGCAGAGGTATCATAGGTTCAAGATCATAGATAAAAGAAGTTGAATATAAAGATCATTCATTTCAAAATTATGCATCCCCCAAGGCCAATTTTCCATTAGATAGAAGAAAACAAAGTGCAAACAAAGGGACATATAGAGGATATTTTGAATCATTTATAGATAAATTTGTTAAACATAGTGTAGAGACTAAAAATTCAATAGATAAGAAAAGATTAAAAGAATTTGGATTCATTTTCAAACATAGTTTTAGCACACCTATAAAAACTAATATGTAAAATCTTTATATAGAAATTAATAATGTGTAATAACCTATAGTCATAGTTACCAATGCATAGAACCCTGTAGTCACAATTCCTAGTGCATAGAACCAGTAGTAGAAACTAAATGTCTGCCAAATATGACATTGAATACATGCATGTTTATTTCTTTGACACAATATGATGGGCCTATGGACCCTAAATAGTATTTTATAACTTGTGATAGGAAATGGCGGGTTAAGGGAGTAACCTCTGAAGATGTAAATAAGTGTGAACTCATAGGATCTTTAGTAGGTCAAGCCTTAGAGTTCATTTTAAAAAGGGATGTTAATACCCTAACTCTTAAACAAGTCAAATTACTAACTAATCATATAATTTTAAATGAAAAAGTGCACAAGTTAGATAATTCAAGATCTAAATGAAATTTAGTAATGAAATGGATAATTAATATAGGAATATGATTGTAGATTCTTAGACATGATGACAAAGATTTATTTTATCATGGAGGACAAGGACAAGGTTGTCTAGTTTATATAAGGGTTATGACCTAGAATCAGATGTACCATTATGCAATCCCAATTCACAACTAAGATCGATACTTGCACAGTTGCTCTATGAGTCAAATAAATTGAGGACTATGGAGACATTCCAATATCTAGCTCTAAATTTAAGGTGAAAATTTATGCTTTCCTCAAAAATATGGATGAGATGAATGAAAATGATAGACCTAAATTAGGATTATTATGTATAATGTGTGGTCGAGAAGGGCATCATATGAATGATTGTCCTAAACTCAAAATAGAATTCTATGAACTATATCGAGTAGTAGGACACGTAACATCAAAGTGTCATCTATTACAATAATCTATTAAAAAATCCTAAAGTTTTTACTATAACTTTTGTAAATTGACCAATCATGATGAGAAGAGTTATAAAGCTTTCTAAGATCTAAAGGAATATATAACCAAAAATTGTCTTTACAGTCATAGTGTAGCAGTTGCCTACTACGAAGCAGGGAATTCCAAGCCTAGAGGTGGAAATCACCAGTGTGACATAAGGTAATCTAAGGTGGATGCCTTCCTCAGCTTAATATCAACCTTAGGGTATGCCTAATGGGATTCCATCATCTCTAAATTATTAGTATCAATCTTTGTGGATCAATGCAAGTCCTCAACATCAATAATCAAACTAGGATCCAACATCACCTTAGAGGTAGTATGATAGATATGGTACACAACAAACATAGAAAAGAGGATTTTCTTGGAAATAATCACACAATTGGGTATTTTAATAGAATAGAGGATACAAAGGAGCATACCAAGGGGGATATGAAGGGGGTCATAATAATGACAACTGACAAGCTCACCAACCCATTTAATGTTATTTGTCTGATGAGTATAATCATTTTGCATGAAATTTACCCACTAATCCATAGAGACAGATGTATTGCATCTATTATATAATTTAAGGACAAAATTAGACTGAGGATTGCCTAATATTATAAAATAAAATAAAATCCTATGCATAATGTAAATATGATAAATGTGCAACTTAGGTAAAATGAATTCATGCAAGTAGTTACTAGACAACAACACGTGGAGCAAGGGTTGCCTCCATTATAAATATCAAAAAATCATGGAATTAGGAAAGTGTAAAGGGATAAAAATCTTGATCCAAATATAGAAAATATTTTAATGTATCAAGTTATGCAAGTCATTCAAGATATACAACAGCAAAGTACATTGAAAGGAGATGCCATAAAAATAATGCACAAATGTAAGGGAAAATTATTTGGATTATGCAGCAAGAAGGTGTTGTCACTACTCTAATAGATTTATTGAAAATAATTAGCAGTCTACACAATAAAGACATCTAAAAAAACATTACCAATATATTTCATAATCTTTTGGAGTGCACACAATGAGGATAGTAGTATACTAACAAAGTGGTATGGTATATCAAAACTAAGAAACCTTGGGATATTGAATCTATGGATATTGAGCTCACAAGATATGAGATATCTAATGTAGTATTTGATTTTAGTAATATTATCAACATGATTTATATATCTAATAGGGAGACTATTGGTATGCCAACATTAAGCTATAGTCCTATTACTTTCAGTCATTTAGATTATGGGAGAGTGGAGTAAATTGGTCACTTGGAAGATGTGGGGATTAAAGTTGTTGAGTTGAGTTTAGGAGGAGACTTTATCATCATCAACATGAAAATAGTTGAGACCCATTATCCTACCTTGATTGGTAAGAAATGGGTTTATGATGTCCAAATGACTATTAACATGCTGCACAATCAATTAAGACACACTGGGGGGATAAGATAGTTGTCATCCCACTAAATAAAGTCAGATCAGAAGCCCTACATTATTCCAAAATAACTAGATTCATATTACACATACTTGGATAATAGTTGGTTAAAAATAAGTGCAGATAGAAATCAAAATGTTTTATGAGCTATGGAACATCAATTATTTAAACCACATCTTGAGAAACCAATACAATCATAGATAGTAAAACAACTGGTCTACAATCTAGTTTTAACAAATTATCCATCTCTTTAGTTTTAAATAGAAGGTTATACATCTCAATCTGTACGATCTCTAACTAAGTCAGAGGTAAATTTTCTATATGATAAAGGTGTAATAACAATGGATTATATAGAACCTACTCCAGAAGGTATCTTACCTTGGGAATCATCATCTTCAATAAGTGGTAACTTAGACACATATGTTGAATTAGGCTAAAGGGGATCATGAGGTATGAACTTTTCAAATGGTGTTCACCACATAATGCTAGTTTCCATAATAATTTATGATAAAGGATCTCAATCAATTATCTTAAGGTTAGATCCCCGTGTAATTTATATAGATCAAAGATTTAGTGCACTTAATTATGGATTGAAATAACTGATGTGACATGGTGGGTAGTTCATAGAAAACTAGACTTGCCATGGGAGGAAGCATGTGAATTTTTACGAGCATGATTTCAGCTTCCTCACACTATTAAAAGAGAGTGACCTTTCTTTTAAGAAGGCCAATTTCCAAAACTGCACAGTCATAAATGTGTAGACATATGGTAGTCATAGGGACTTGAGCCAAGTTATTGGGTACATATTTTTAGTCATACTCTAGAACCATTTCCAACTACTTGGTATATGCATCAAGAGTGTAGAAGGGAAACTAAACATTGGGCATATATATAGTAGGATTTTATCCAAACTTTTGTTTTTTAAGATAAAAATCCAATGATGTACAATACACTACAAAAATTGAAAACTTTTCTATGCTATGGTTAGGTAGAAGACTTGGGAACTAAGAAATACTTGTCATTACACCAAAAAGCATCTTGTGATATGAATGTACTAATCCAAAACTAGAAGGTTAGTCAACAAGATTAGCCTCTTATTAAACCTTGCAATAGAATTATAGAAAATTTGACAAAATCTAGTGATAGGGACCTAGATCTTGAAGGTTTATTCAAATTGGAGTGAGAAGCAGAGCCAACAAGAGTTTAAAGCATAGAACAAGAGGAGGAAGAAATACTATGCAATATAAACATTATGGAATGAGAAGGAGAGCAAAATTTACAAGAATCCTTACCTAGTGGATCTAATAAAGTATATCAAGAAGCACTGAAGAAGATTAAGGAAAATATTAAAAAAGAGTCTGTGTTCAAACTTGTGACTTTAGGAAACTATTGGACTCAGAATCAAACTTTGGAAGCATTAAAGCTACTAAGATATTACTAGGATGTCTTTCTGACTAAGTTTACAGAAGTCAAACATGTAGATCCATTGTTGGGGGAGATGCACATTAAATTGAAAGAGTGTGATAGGACCACTAATAAGCATCCATACAGGTTGAATCCCAATATGAAGATAAAATTAAATGCTAAGTTGGATCACATGCAAAAATTAGGGATCATATATCTAATAGAAAAGGTAGATTAGGTGAGTACGATAGTAGTGTATCTAAATAAAATCGGCGATATTTGGGTATGTGGGGATTACCGTGCACTAAATTATTCTTGCATTAATGATTCATTTCCCATACCATTCATAGATGAGGTCCTTGACTCAGTCACAAGTCATGAGGTATATTCATTCACAGATAGATTAGTGGATACCATCAAATTTTGATCTCAAAGGAAGACCAAGATAAAATAACTTTTATAACATAATTTGGTTTGTTCATATACAAGGCAATGCCCTTTGGTCTCAATAATGTTCCAATAGATTTATCTATAGTTGTGGTAACTACATTTAAATATTTTATTCATGATTTTCAATAAGTCTATTTGGATGATTGGTTTGTCTTCTCTCTATTTGAATATTACTTGTCTAAGTTAAGCCTAATGATAGAATAATTTCAAACCCTGTGCATTTCATTGAATTTGAATAAATATTTATTCTTCACACCTTTCTATGTTTTTTAGGTTACGTCATATGCAGTGATAGAATTTTATTTATTCAGGTAAAGAGTGTAGTTATAATGGGGATGCTACCTCCAAATAGTTCAACAAAAGTGCAAACCTTTTTGGGTCATACAAGATATTACCAAAACTTCATCACAGGATACACAACCATCTCTACACCATTGGAAAATTTATTGTGTAAAGAACAAAGTTTAAATGGACACAAGAGTGTCAAATTACATTTATTGAGCTCAAAAAAAGGTTAGTAAAAGCTCCTATCTTAGTCATTATATTTTTGAAGAAGTCATTCCATGTACATGTGGATGATTTAGGTATCATAGTAGGAGTTGTGTTAGCATAGCCAAGGGATGGCAGATTAGATCATCTGATACACTTCATAAGTAGGAAATCATTGGCTGTAGAGAAAAAATATATGACCATAGAGAGATAAGCCTTATAAATGGTGTTTAATTTAGATAAATTTAGGCATTATATTTTAGCCATACCATTTGAGATTTTTATAGATCATTAGACCTTGCGATACTTGGTGAACAAACCCATGTTGGGTGGAAGGATCTCCAAGTTGTTGATTTTATTTTAATAATTCTAATTCAGAATAAATGTCAAGTTGTGAAGAGAGAATGTAGGACCTTATCATTTGATTGAGCTTCATAATAGAGAAGAACCAAAAGAAATTAAAGATGAATCCCTGGATGTGCACTTGTTTAGATCCATTGTGATCACTAACAACATAGAGGACATTGAAAAATTCCTTGAACAAGGAACTTTTCCTATGCATTGTGTTCAAATGGATAAGAAGTAAATGGTTACACAAGCTAGTCCTTATAGCCTAATCAATGGATTCCTATATAATCTCAAAAAGGATGATGTACTATGTAGAGTAGCCTTAAAACATGAGTAATTTCAACTTCTTCAAGAAACACATCAAGGATTTGCATGTGGCAGTTTCATAGGAGAAGCGATTTTGATAAATATACTATATAGGGGTCTTTGGTGGCTGATTTTGTTTTAGGATGCACATAGGGTGGTAAAACATTGCAATGTTTTCCAAAGAATGGAAAAATTGAATCACTGAGATGTGATGCCCTTAGTTCAAATTCTAGCAAATCAACCTTTTGAATAATGGTGAATTGATTTTTTAGGACATATAACTCCTTCAAGAAAATGATTTCATGTAAGTTACATCATTACTTTAATAGACTATTCACAAAGTGGGTGGAAACTATTGTGATACCAAGTTACGGTGTAAAATATGTTACTAAATTTTTATATGAGAATATCATAACAAGGTTTGGATGTTTGATTAGGTTGGTTAGCAAAAAAGGTGCACACTTCCTCACAACACAATAAATACTCTTACTAAAGATTTCATGATATCACACCACAAAAGGATGACTTATCATCTGTAATCTAGCAAACAAGTTGAAGCTTCAAACAAAGTATTAGGTAAGATGCTAATGAAGATATGCAATGTTCAAAGGGATGATTGGGAGGATCACATTCCTATGATTCTTTAGGCATATTGAATAAATTGTAAACATGCAAAAATATGCACCCATTTTTAGTTAGTTTATGGTCTTTAGGTATTTATGCCTATGGAGTACATTATTCCTAATCTACACATTCCAATGATATGAGGATGGGTGATCAGGACTCACTAAAACACAGATTAATGTATTTGGTCAAGATGGATGAAAATAGGCAAAGATTACAATGGACATAGTTGATTCAAAAAGCATGCATGATCATGATTGTGATCTAAGGAATTTTATCTAGAGCAAGTGATATTACTCTATGACATTATATTTAAAGTATTTCTAGTAAAGTTGCATATTAGATGGAAGGGACCATATATTATTCATGAGGTTTCACAATAAGGTACAATTGTTTTAAAGGATCTATAGGGAACCATTCTAATAGGGAATGTAAATGGATTTAGGTTTAGGCCTCACTATAATTAATATCTATCATTCATCATTGACAAAGAGAGAGGTTGTTAAGTAGCACCATGTAGTTAGTATTTTTATTTAAAGTTTTTTTGTTTTCTATTTTACCTTTTTAAGGGTAGTGTGTTTGTATAATGTGATATTTGGGTTGTAGCACATTAGAATGTAACTTGGTCAGTCAAGATCACAGAGTGAAATCATTATACATATTTTTATTGAAGGAAAGATAGATAGTGATGGGTACATGAGGCTCATCCATTAAATCTAGAAAGGTGACACTGACAAGACAGGTATGGAAAAAGGATGGTTATTGGTCATTCCAAACTATTAATGATGACACACTTGAGAGATTGCATCTTTTCCAAACTGGATCACATTGCAGAATGATAGGATGGGCCATAAAATAAATTAGAGAGATGAAAGGATGATGCATCACATTAGATAACTACCAATGGATTAATCAAAGAATCTAGACATAGAAGGGTAACCTTCATATTAAACAATAACTGATTGACATTAAATTTGGAGGTAAACTTGTGTGCAACCAGATTATCACATTTAAACTAGTCAATCAGATTGATTTTAGTGTCAAACACTATATAACAAAGGGAATGGATAACATAGATACATTACACACTTATACAAACAATAAAACTCTATTATCTACATCCAAATTAGTTATTTGTGCACAAATTTTTCACCAATGCCAAACCAATCGAAAGAAGTATTCACATTTATCCATAATAGCAACCATGGATCACATAAAATTATTGATCCCTCTAACTGATGCATAAAAGGAGGAAATGGGAATTGGCCTAAAACTTAGGCAAACTAGATATCATGACCTAGATCTATTTGATTTTATTGATATAGCGGAAGCTACTCCATTCATCTTGTTGTCCCCCAAAAATGAGTGACATTTTTGGGACAACCTATGAACTATTTTGGTTCATCAAACCAAAATCATCTCTCCCCTTTTCAAGAATTTGTTTTGAGCATTCGAGTTCTTCATTTTTCAAAGCTTTTCTAGAAATCTACAGACTCTACAGGCTTGAATATATGGAATCTACAGGATTGAATCTACGGACTCTGCAGGCTTAAATCTACGGACTCTACAGGCTTGATTTCTATGGACTCTACAGGAAAGAAGCAAGATCTCAAAACTTACATGATTTCAACAGGTTCAATGACCAATTTGTTCAATGCGCTTGGTGAAAAATATTAAAATGGAAAAGCCAAAGAACAACCAATGAACTGATTGAATCATTGAACCAAAGTTGGTTCAACCGGTTGGTTCAATCGATAAGTTTAAGGGGCTACCCCCAAAAGCCAAAGGAACAAGTGCCCTTGTGGAGGGTAGTAAGCAAAAGTGGACAAAATTTGGAAATCCCTTGGGAAAATGGCTAAGTAACATGAACTTTCCTTTGGACTTTTTGTCTGAAGGAATTCTTTCAGGCTTTTTGCCCGACGGAAAAAGTTGAAGCCTAAAGTCTGCCTGAACATCCCAAAGGATAAGTACCCTTACGGGGGGCACTTGATGATAGAGAAAGGACCATTTTAAAATCCCAAAGGGACACCTTCCCTTCGGGATGTCCCAAAGGCTAAACAAATATGCAGAAAGGAACCGTCACAGACTTAGACAAAAGGGGTTTCAAAGGATGAAAAGAATGAACCGATTGAACCATTGAACCTTAGACCAAAGGGTTCAATGAGTTCACAAGTTCAAAGGTTCAAACATGGCTTAGAAAGATAAAGGAAGTAGTGATTGAGCAAGACACAGAATGAACCAATGAACCAATTGAACCTTGAACCGAAAGAGTTCAAAGTTTAATGGTTCATAGGTTCAAAAGTTCAAAGGCAGCCTCAATCAAGGAAAAAGTAGAAAACAAGTGGTTCAACGAATGGTTCAACCAAGGAGTGAAGAAGTGATTGAACCAAGAAGTGATAGAACAAAAGAGATAGAATGAACCAATGAACTGATGAACTTTCAATTGTTTAATGGGTTCAAGGTTCAACATGGTTCAAGTAGTTGGTGACCATTGACGGTCCCATGGACATCAAATTTAAAGGGATACCTGAAGAAATTCAAAGGCTTAAGGCCAAAAGGAAGCCAAGTGCAAAAAAATATAAAATAGTCCAAGTGGCGAAGGAAGGTGTCGACTCAAGGAGTTACTCGAGTGGTTGACACAGTGTCTGCAAATTGGTCATCAAGAGGTGTGAACAATGAATGGTGCAACCCATTTTTCTTCACTTTGCATTGATTAGCAGACAAGCCACATGAATGCCTTGAAGGAATGGTCTTGTTTACAAACAAATGGCATGGCCTATGTTCTAAACCCCTAAAGTCAAAATAGGAGCTGGCACATCATTATCTATCAAGCAGCTTCCTCTTCCCAATGCTCAAAATGCACATGGGCTGTCCCATGGAAAAAAGTGCCAATCCTTGTGTAGTTGTTATAAGATTGTAATATCTCTCATTTATGAAAGAGACTTTTCATTTTTTATAAGATCAAAACTCTGCCCATTTTGAAAGAAGAAAACTGAGACTTTGAGTTTAGATTGTAATTTCATTTCATTTTATCTGAATGAGAAAGCAAGTTGTTTGTAGACTTTGTGCTGTTTTGGCTTGTGCTACTTTAGGAGATTGTTCTTATGTCTATTTCCTAGAAGCATTCTTATTGATTTAATTTGACAAGTATAATTAGTGAAGGTAAAAAGGGAGGTGTCTTGAAAACAATTGTGAGAAGACTTTGTGATTTCATAATTGTTTTCAGTGTGTGTTTTTCCTTTCTTTTTGTGTTGAGGATTCTGGGATGACTTTGTGCCCCCATTATCCTTTGTGTTATACTCTTTTGGAAGTTGAGGTGGAAACTTTGTGTTCTATTTCATCCTAGTAGTTATTGTACTCTTTATCACTAGTTACTTTTACTACCTGAAAGAAAATCCTATTATTTCTTGCAAGAACACTTCTGAAAGAAGAGAAGTGCCTTCAATGTTTACACTAGGATTTTCTCCTTTATCTATGAGCATCATCTCTGAAAGAAGAGAGATGGATGGTTTATTTTCCCCCATGTGTTATTTTCTACTATTTATATTGTATATAGCTCCTACGTATCTATAGGGAACCTCCCCTTGATGAGAGGAGAGATTTGTCCCCTGTTGATGTAGTAAACCTACACAATTGGCTGACCAATCTTCTTGCTGTGGTTGATCAGACCTATTTTTTTTATCAGTATGCTGATTGAAAAAATATTCACCCAACATTTTTTGGTGACTCCATTGGGGATGAACGTGCAGTCTAAAACCTCAAGTTTTAGATTGAAGTAGTTCCTTCCCTTATCCATTACATAGTATAGTGACTCCGTTCCATGTCTTACCCATTATCATTATAGCCTTACCATCTTCTTCCATCTTTGTTATATTATTTGGTCTACAAAACCAGAGCTATTGGGAAGAGTGCACAATTTGAATTATCAAGCTTTAAGTTGAAGCAGATCCTACTCTTTTCCATTTTTGTTCTACAATCTGGCAACTACACGTTATACAAGAAGCCAAAAATCTCAAGGTGTTGTTGACCCTAATTTTGAGTTGGTGCGATAGAGTAATTTTGAGTTATTTCCTCCACAACCTCACCTTTAATGAACTAGGAGTCTTCCTCCTAGCCCTACCAGGTCACCAGCACAAGGCAGAGCTTCTTTTTTACTACTAGTAGAGCTTTGCCTATCCATTCTCCACCTAGATTTGTAATCCCACTTCTACATAATCAAATCATGGCTCAAGGCCCATGGGGTAACTCTTTTGGTCCACTGAATTTGACTCCACCTCTACATGAGCTTCCACACAATTTAAAGAAGAATTTCCCCAAATTCTTTGGTGATGGGAAGGTTCATCCTGATGAACACATTGTAGCTTTTAACATAGCCTTCAATGTAATAGGGGTGGAATTTGAAGACATAGTGGTTAGGCTATTCATGGAGACACTACAAGGTGCTACTGCAGACTGGTTCTACCACCTATAGGCAGGATCAGTGACTGATTGGGACACTCTGAAAGACAAATTTGAAGCCAAGTTTAAGCCTACAGAAGATGCACATGCCTTGCTGGCCCAGCTCACACAGATGAAGAAGGATCCCCATGAACCTATGAGGGATTTCATTGCCAGGTTCGACAAGTTGAGGCACAGGATTCCCATGGTCACCTAGCTGACACCTCAGAACCTCAAATGCTTCTTCATCAACTCACAACTTCCTGAAGTAAGTTTTTTATTGAGACAGGTTAGACACATAGACCTTGCTACTACTCAAGACTTGGCTATTGAGGTAGAAGATGACCTGATCTTGGCTAGAAAGATAAGAAGAGATCCAAATAGAGGTAAATCTTCTCCTTCTTTTGAATACTCCCCTTCAACCACCACTAATCCAATGGTGTAAAAGCTAGAAAATGAATTACTGGTCCTCAGAAGATAAATGGCACAAGTTATGTCTACTTCTCCTAATCAGGATATGCCAAAGAGGACATTTCAGAATCAGGTGTACCAAGGCAATGCTGCTAGGAATCAAGGGCAGCCAAATCATCTTCCTTCCCCATAGAGGAACCTCACCCTTGAAGCACCTCCAACCAACTCAGCAGTTGAATATTTGGAAACTAAACATGATTTCTCTTTCCAACTTGAGTTTGATCAAGAAAATGATGTTGGTCTCTTCATGGAGGATAAAAAAGAATTAGCTGGTGACTCCCATATTAGTTTCTTAAACTATCAAGATGAATCTAGAAGTGAAGGCAATGCAACTGAGGGGTCATATGTTGTATTCACCTAGTCCAAGAATCAATCAGCTCAACAAGTTGATAAGGAGAAAGTAGAGGAGTGACCTCAACCAGCAGTTTCAATTGCTAAGCAGGGATCCACTCTTCCTTTCCAGCTAAAGGACCCAGTGATTGTGAGAAAGGTAAGCACCCCAAATGCCCCTATGCCTTCTAATTCAAATTCGTAGTCTACTCCTCCCCCTTTCAAAAATCAAAAGGATGAACTCCCATCTTCTGATCCTAGCTCATTCCAGACATTTGATATCATTGACCATATAAAGAAAACCAAAATTCAAATGTCTAAATTTGAATTTTTGCTATCCCATCTGGAATAATTAGACAGATTAGTTCAATGTGTTAAAAACTATAACATCCCTATTGAACAAGCAATTCCCAAAGTGACACATGATCCCCCTAGGAATGCACCCACTAGTAACAACCTTGTCATTACTCCCCCTACTGCTCCTGATATGATTGAACCTTTTTATCTCTCATTGCTAATAAATGGACATCAATTAAATAATTGTATCGTTGATTATGGAGCTTCAGACAATGTCATGCCTGCTAAAGTGGTAGAATATTTGGGTCTCACACTAACCAAGACATTTGGGAGATGTTTCTCCATGGAGAAAAAACAAGTGCCTCTGTTGGGGCAAATTAAAGATGCCCAATTTGCATTTGCTACCTTTCTAAACAAGTGAATCAAGATGACTATCCTAGTGGCCAACATCTTAGCATCATATGGCATCCTTCTTGGGTAGAACTTCTGCAAGGATGTTGGAGGGGAATTAAGCATGGACTTGTCTCAGGCAAGAATCCCTGTGAAAGGTGTAATGCAGAGGTTGCTTCCTGAGAAGGAGGCAAAATATGTTATCACTCAGACATCAAGGCCTGAAGCTCAAATTTTTTTTGAGTCTTCAGGCAGGGGTAATTTTTTTATCTACTAAATACATTCATGTTTCAACAGATAAAAATCTTGTAGGTGACGATCTAGGAATTGGTTCAGACAGAACAACACCAAGTATGACTAATAGTGCCAATCATTGGTAGGTGTTGAATGGGAATAATCAAATCATGTGCTGGACTGAACCAAAAGAGAAACCAATTATGGTAATGGACCATGCTGCTACGCATCAAAATTAGGAAAAGGAACTTTTTGCCAAGAGAGCAAAGATTCATGGTTTTTGAATTAAAAGTTAAGTCTTGCTATGGGGCAAGAGGAGAAAACCAAAGGGAGGACACATAAAATTGGTTTCCTGGTGGAGAGTTTCATTCACCCATCACTGATTCTAGGGAGAAAATGGCTTCTTGCTAGTTTATCATGACAGAGTGCCATTTTCACTGCCTCTCAGGGGGCAGCATCTGAAGTACTTCAATTCTTGACATACCAGATAAGTTCACCTGTACATATATACATTTGTATAGTCTTTAGTTTTATTTTGTGATTTTTATTTTCATTTTTTAGAGCCTTTCTTTTTGGGTAGCATATGACTCCATAGCCCAATGGCACACTTCAAGGCACTGGAGATTTTGGTTTCTACTCCCCTCAGATATTCCAAGTTTTCAACTGATGGAAGTTCCCCAATTAGATCCAGCTGTTGTCCCCCAAAAAAGAGTGACATTTTTGTGACAACCTATGAACTATTTTGGTTCATCAGACCAAAATCATCTCTCCCCTTTTCAATAATTTATTCTAAGCATTTTGGTTCTTCATTTTTCAAAGCTTTTCCAGAAATCTATGAACTCTGCAGGCTTGAATCTATGGACTCTGTAGGCTTGAATCTACGGACTCTCCAGGATTATATCTATGGACTCTATAGGCTTGATTTCTATAGAATCTATAGGAAAGAATCAAGCTCTCAACACTTACGTGATTTCAATGAGTTCAACGACCAATTGGTTCAATGTGCTTGGTGAAAAATATTAAAAAGGAAAAGCCAAAGAATAACCAATGAACCGTTGAACCAAAGTTGGTTAAACCGGTTAATTCAATTGATAGGTTCAAGGGGTTACCCCCAAAATCCAAAGGAATAAGTACCCTTGTGGAGGGCAGTAATAAAAAGTGGACAAAAGTTGGAAATCCCTCGAGAAAATGGTTAAGTAACATGAACTTTCCTTTGGACTTTTTGTCTGAAGGAATTCTTTCAGGCTTTTTACCCGACAGAAAAAGCCAAAGCCTGAAGTCCACCTGAACATCTCGAAGGATAAGTACCCTTGCGGAGGGCACTTGATGATAGATAAAGGACTATTTTAAAATCCTGAAGGGACACCTTTCCTTCGGGACATCCCAAAGGCTAAACAAAGATAGAGAAAGGAACCTTCATAGACTTAGACAAAAGGGGCTTCAAAGGATGAAAAGAATGAACTGATTGAACCATTGAACCTTAGACCAAAGGGTTCAATGAGTTCACAAGTTCAAATGTTTAACCAGAGCTTAGAAAGATAAAGGAAGCAGTGATTGAGTGAGACATAGAATGAACCAATGAACCGATTGAACCTTGAACTGAAAGAGTTCAAAGTTTAATGGTTCATAGGTTCAAAAATTCAAAGGTGGCCTCAGTCAAGGAAAAAGTAGCAAAAAAGTGGTTTAAAAGATGGTTCAACCAAGGAGTGAAGAAGAGATTGAACCAAGAAGTGATAGAACAAAAGAGATAGAATGAACTAATGAACCGAAGAACTTTTAATGGTTGAATGGGTTCAAGGTTCAACATAGTTCAAGTAGCTAGTGACCATTGACGGTCCCATGGACATCAAATTTAAAGGGATACCCAAAGAAATTCAAAGGCTTAAGGGAAAAAGGAAGCCAAGTGTAGAAATGGACAAAATAGTCCAAGTGGCAAAGGAAGGTGTTGACTCAAGGAGTTACTCTAGCGGTTGACACAGTGTCTGCGAATTGGTCATCAAGAGGCACGAACAGTGAATAGCGCGACCCGTTCGTCTTCACTTTGCATTGATGAGTAGACAAGTTGCATGAATGGCTTGAAGGAATGGTCTTGTTTGTATACAAATGGCATGGCCTATGTTATAAACCCTTGAAGTCAAAATAGGAGTTGACACAACATTATCTATCAAGCGGCTTCCTCTTCCCAATGCTCAGAACGCACATGGGCCGTCCCATGGAAAAAATCACCAATCCTTGCATAGTTGCTATAAGATTGTAATATCTCTCATTTGTGAAAGAGACTTTTCATTTTTTACAAGAGTGAAACTCTACCCATTTTGAAAGAAGAAGACTAAGACTTTGAGCTCAGATTGTAATTTCATTTCATTTTATCTGAATGAGAAAGCAAGTTGTTTGCAGACTTTGTGCTATTTTGGCTTATGCTACTTTAGGAGATTGTCCTTATGTCTATTTCCTAGAAGCATTCTTATTGATTTAATTTGATAAGTAGAATTAGTGAAGGTAAAAAGGGAGGTGTCCTGAAAATAACTGTGAGAAGACTTTGTGCTTTCATAATTGTTTTCAGCGTGTGTTTTTCCTTTCTTTCTGTGTTGAGGATTTTGGGTTGACTTTGTGCCCCCATTATCCTTTGTGTTATAATATTTGGGAAGTTGAGGTGGAAAATTTGTGTTCTATTTCATCCTATTGGTTACTGCGCTCTTTGTCACCAGTTACTTTTACTACTTGAAAGAAAATCTTGTTGTTTCCTGCAAGAACACTTTTGAAAGAAGAGAAGTGCCTTCAGTGTATACACCAAGATTTTCTCCTTTGCCTGTGAGCATCATCTATAAAATAAGAGAGATGGATGGTTTATTCTAACCCCATGTGTTATTTTCTGCTATTTATATTGTATATAGCTCTTACGTATCTATAGGGAACCTCCCCTTGAGAGGAGAGATTTGTCCCCTATTGATGTAGTAAACCTGCAAAACTAGCTGACCAATCTTCCTACTATGGTTTATTAGACCTATTTTGTTTATCAGTATGTTGATTGACAAAATATTCACCCAACATAGCTTAGACTCATGAGACGTATCATAGATAGGAGTACTAGCACTTCAACATCTACTATGAGGCTCAAATTTGAATGATTGATCAAACTACCTACTTTTAGGAAACTAAATGAGGTAATTATTACTTTGTTAAGTAGGTATAATGAGGGATTAATTAATTTGTCTCAATATGTTATAATTTGGATAAATGTTTTGACCATGGTAAGAGTAATAGGCCTTCCAACTCATGATAAATCCCTCTTGCCTTACAAATCTATAGCTCCACCTATCCACTTTGACACCAGAGAGAAATATACAAGGTTCAAGAGGGGAATTACCCTTCAAACCATGTAATATGTTTTAATTCACATTATTATTTAATGTATCACTAAGAAGTTTTGGTAGACAACCAAACAACTAAAACAAGTAACCAAAGGCATTATCAACATTACAAATTGTATGATATGACTACGTGAGGACTTCAATTGCCCTAAGTTTCTAGCTTTAAAACTCACAAAAAACATTATGAATATTATTAATGGCATAATGTAGGCATTATAACATCAATTTATTGTCTTACTCCTTTATTTCATGTAATGGAAGTCACCAAATAGACCAATCAACCAAGTTATGGATTTTTGTCCAGTTGTTACATTTGCCAACATTAGTGAATTAAAACAAGGAAATATTATGAGAAATTAGGGTGATTCAATGCATGATGGCTACCTAATGAGTACGTAATTCTCACTTATAATTTTATAGTTTCATAAGTTTTGCACAATTTTTTAGGATGGATTTAAGCATTAGGAGTGAGGCTAGGCTAGTTGAAAACTCATAAAGGGTAGCGACTTAGTTAGACTAGTATATTTGAAACCCATAAGGGTGGTAGGATAGTACGATACTTAGTTTAAAACCTAAAAAATTATATAATTAGTGCACAAAGGGTGAAAACTAGTAAATGACACCTAGAGTGATAACCACAACTATTATTTCTAGTTTAACTCCTCAACTTGAGCTTCAGAGTAAGATACCTTGTTGTAACTTTATCTCAAGATGAGACGACTATTTAAGTCTGGGAAAGTGTTATGAATAAAATAAGGATACCAAAATAATATATTATAATTGAGGGACACTTGTGAAACTTACACTTTTTTCTTTTACATAATATTTTTGTATGTATTCGACCTTTGTAAGAATAGTAATAGAGTGCAGAATATGAAGAGTCCTTTTTGGACATAGAGAAAGGATGGAATATGAAGAGATAATGTTTTGTAAAACTATATATATAGCACTTAATTGTATTTAAATATGGTTTTGATGTGATAGAGATTAATATGATCATGCTGAAATGATTTTCCTATATATCTCTTATTATTACTTTATGCGCAGTGAGTACTCTGTTTGCTTTAATCTATTAATCATATGAGTTTATACCAACTATTCAAGTTTTATTAAGTCTTTTTTCTTTGTGTAACTCTTTTTTTCCCTATTAATGAATATATTTAGTATAAATTTTAATATGCTATTTACTTTTGTTACTTCATGCACAAGTTATCCATGTATTAGCATGTTTTAAAGGGTTTTCCAAGGACCTCTACTAACAATTTTAATTAAAAGGTAGATTAAGATTGATTTATTGCACTTATTATTTATATAAATTATCAATATGATAGGGTAATTATATTTTTTTGGTTTTTTTCTAGACTATGTTTGTGTATAGTCGTCAAAAATGCCCTATTATAGATCTATGGTCACTTAGATCAAGAAAAAGAGTGTCAGAATATGTCTAGATGGATTTAGTAATGCTCAAATGCCTATGATTTCTAGATTTATCTAATTTATATTAGAAATGTCCCTTGTTTTTTTTCCAAATTATTCTATTATAGGCTATTTTGCATGCATGTTAAGATGGTTCCTGTATAATTTTCAAAGGTTCAATCCTATGTGCATATTCATAGTTTTATTTCTTCACCTTGAAACCCTAGACTTGATTTCAAAACCTATTTCACCTATAAAAATGGGTTAGATGGGATCATTTAGATAACCCCAACCACCTCCTAATGAAAATTTTGATTTCCTACATTCCAATACTTCAAAGAGGTATCAATTTGCACATATTTATTGCACCTACATGGATGTGTGCTCAATAGTGATTTGATAAAATGTATGTAATTGGTGTGGATTTAACACTTTGATGTAGATGCATCAATACATAAAGCATGATTAATATGTTATTTTCCTTGTAATAGGTGTGACAAGTCTTGTTATGTCAATAGGAAGCCCATATAGGCTTTAAATGATGATTAGTAGGTCATTTAGGAGTATTATAGATTTTCCTTCCAAAAATAAGAATTCAA
The DNA here is from genome assembly GCA_037957365.1 of Torreya grandis. NCBI lineage: Eukaryota > Viridiplantae > Streptophyta > Pinopsida > Cupressales > Taxaceae > Torreya > Torreya grandis. The sequence goes on from JARHVA010003081.1 coordinate 1,972,763, forward strand.
ATTTTGAATGGGTTTTGGTCTAGTTGGGGATTTATAGTATATTTCAAGGATTATGTTCATTAGGTGAGTGGTATTTAGGGTTTATTATTGTGTATTAAAGGTTATTCACTTATCATTTTGGTTGTAAATAGTCAAACTATGTATTACACAATAATAAGCCTAATCTCAACATTGGAAAAGGACTAAAATAAGCATGCAAAACAAGATTAAGGCTTTTGAGAGGTTCTTGGGATATGAAATCAAGCTTAAACATTTAGTTTAAAGATTTATAGGTCAAACCAATTTAGGAGAAGCTTCAAAGAGCATATAAAGGAAGGGAAAATAGAGTTTTAGAGGTTGGAAGAGTTTATAGGGTGTTGTAATGTTTCCAAGCAAGGAATGAATGAGTAAGGCTTCCCATGATATTGTTTTATGATCTTGTAGGTGTGAATGATATATGGTTAATATTTCTTGGCCTGATCAAACATGTATTTTATTTTGTATGGAGAGTAGGATTTGGAATTACATAATTTGAGGGGTTTTGTGTGCATAGTCCTAGTAAAAATAGTAATTTTCATGCATTTTATGACTGTTCAAAGCCTCCAAATTATAGGAGAGGGTGAAATGGATTAGTATAGACCTTATACAAGTGTTATTTTGGAAATATAAGTTCAAATTTTAAAATTGTGGATTTTTTATGCCCTCAGGTCCTATAGAGGCCTACCTAGAGTTTTAGGAGAAAATCTTGAATACCTTCTATTTCCACCAGTCAAAAATTCTCAAAATTGGTAGTAAGATATTTTTGGATGTAATATAACATATTTTTATGGTTTTAAAGTTTTATAAACTATACCATTCAAGATATTTATTGTAGAATATTTGTAGGTCTGTAGATGGCCTAATTAAGGGTTAATTCAAATGAAAATTGCATTCTCATGATCATATAAGCTAGGAAAGAAATTTGAATATGTTTGCTTAGAAATTTTAAGCTATTATTTGAAGTCTTTAGCCCCTTGAGATATCTTCAAATTCATAGATTGATGTGTAACTCTAAATTTTTTCAATTAGGTCTTATAACCCTACAAGATAGTTGATAGGGAACTATGTTTAAAGATCATAGTGGAAGATGTTGAGACCTTGAAATCATAAAATAGGCTAAATAAAACTTGTTAGAGCTTTGGTGGTCATTGAGGAGACATGCATCTTAAAAGTGACAAGTCCAAGCAAAGGAGGAAGATCTAGTCAAATAGATCTAAGAATATTATTTTGTAATTCTTAAATTGAACAAGTGAAGGTTATGGCCTTATGTTTTGGAACTATATGACATTTGTGAAGTATAATATAACCCTATAAAATCATGACATATATGTCTCATTGATTTTATCTCTCGATTGTGGTTGAAAATACTATTAGGGAAGCCTAGAAGAACTTGTTTAGTAAAAGTAAAGTGTGTAAGTTGTAAGACCATGCATCACACTTGATAACTTGTGATTTTGACCTTGTAATAATATTCAAACTTGGCTTGGTGACTACTCATTTGAGGGTATTTTATATTTTTAATTTTTAGGGTAGTGCCTCAAGGATTTGGATATGTATTCCTAAATGTTCTAGTATAGTGTTAGATGTTTTCTACATAGGAATAGGCTTAACCTCTATGTGTATAAATAGGAGACTCTTCAGGTAATTTCACTCCATAATCAATGTGTGAAGAGTGTGGGATAACCTAAGGGAATGGTTTTAATTTTAAAAATATTCATTTAGATAACCTTAGATGCCTCCAGCTAAGGGAAATGATATTGGTAGTTGGAATCTCTGACAATTGCCAAAATAGTCCATAATAAAGGAAGCAATAACCTGGAGAATTTGAAAATTTATTCAAGTTGATAAACTATGGGGGTAAAAACTAGGCAAATCATATGGGTGAATGATAGAAAATAAGGAAGATTGAGCCCATTCATAGATGAATGGATAAGAAAGAATGTGAGCATGTTAAGGGTTGCTTAAACATGACAGTTTCAACTATCTAATACCAAATTTATATATCTACATTTCTTAGCACATGTTTTTCATGGTGCATATGAGTAGGATGTAGGAAATATGGGTTAGATATTATACATGGACATATAAATGTGTGACTTTATTGACACATAGGGGCAACCTTTCTATATTGGGGGCATGCCTACATTATGGGCATCTTCATATAATTATCAGGTTGTATCTTTTTATACTGGTCCATTGGTCATACTAGATTAGTATACATGACTTGCTCTTTCTCATACTTTCCAAGAGTGTTATTTTTAATGGATATTGTTATTTATTATATTATATGATGACATTGACTAGTTTTATAGACTAGCAATGATTACATCATGCATACTTGATGTTCATTATTATTATATTATGGTCATTGATTTGCCTTATACTATGTATTCTAAGTGTGTTGATTATGTTTTGTCATGTTGTGTGTCAGTTGTGTCATAATATCCACTGGTCTGAGACAAAGCCATGTTGTGTTTACGTTAGGTCAGAGTCAATTTTTGTCTTGAGTACTTGTGTGTGTCATGATCATGATATTATGTGCATGCAAGTGGGTAGGTATATAATTGTTTCTTAACTTCATGCCATGAATTCCATCACAAATTTTTCTATTATGTGTGAAGCCATGATTTCTATATGCATCTATTGTGATTTCTTATTATTACATGCCTAATTGATATATCTACTTGACATGACACTTATATGCTCATTGCTTTGGATTACATGTTTCATACGTATTTGAATGATCAAATATTTATATGGTAACATATTATAATGTTTTTATACATAATCTACATGATTACATTTTTATATATAACACATGGTGTGCATACCTCCTTGATGAGATGAGTGATTTGTAGGCTCCAACTCTCATATCAAAAGGGGGGCATATAGTGGGGTTGTATTAGTGATTCAAACCATGATCAACATATATTTCACACTTTACATTAGATTATGTGATTTATATGGAACAAATTGGATAAATTAAGGCATATGTGGGGAATTTTAATTGATTGTGAGAAACATTTGAGATTGTTGGTGTAGTGATTTTTTCCATTGGGTTTTGCCTACATGACCTTATGGACATTCTATGTCAATTAAGCTTCCTTAGATTAGTTATAAAAGGGTCACATAGGCTAATTATATTTTAATGTAATTATCTAATTAGGAAAATTAGAGGATTCCTCATGTTTCCCTAATTCTCCCTATATGTACCCCACTTTTCTTTTTTAGAAGGTAAGATAGGTTAATGTGATTTTATGCAAGCAAGTCATATTTTACAATATTAATGTGTGAAGAGAAGCTTCTTCCTCCTTTGAAATTTATATATGATTTCATTACTTTATACATAGATTTGCTCAATTTTATATGCAAATATCCAAAATCATGGCCAATATGGAATGGTACCAGAGCCATTTTTGTCAGTATTGCAGTAATCTATGTTAAAATTCTTGCTACACTCTCTATTCTAGCAAAAAAAGGGTTAGGTGGGATTCTTTAGAGAATTCATGCAAAACTTTCTATTATAGATTCAGATCTCAAAAATGACTATGCCATTGGTTTTAGAAGGTGTCAAAACCCTTGGATTGACTGTAAACATGACCTAGTTCTGAAATAGTCAAATTTTCCTCTCTTTTTGGCATCCTAAGGCCCCATTTTTTATTTTCTATAAAAATTCATACTTCCTATCTTTTTGTGCAAAAATGCCTTCTGGGTTTTCTTGCTTAAGTCAAAATCTCAAATGGGTCTCTTACAAAATTTTCATTACTAAAGTATTTTTCAGGTTTTTGGCTTGTCTCAATTGCATGCCATCAAACCTCTACGTTACTCAAATCTGTTGGTGGTCATTACTTCGGCTCTAAAATTGATCTACTTCATGTTGCATGCATTGGAGATTCCACTGACCAATTCAGGGTTTTGGAGGGTTGTTACTTAGCCAATAGACCAAATTAGAAACAACTTGGACTTGTGGAGTTGCTTTACTTGAAAATATATGAAGTTAAGTAAAGCATGTCCAAAAACCCAATTTACACTACTGTAGACCAACTTCAGTTTTCAAAGGGTCATTACTACCTTACTCAAGTTTTCAAATTTTGATTAATCCTAGAATTCAAGTAGTGTTGAAACTCTTGATTACTGTTCATAGACCAACTCGAGTTTTAGAAGGGTTGTTACTGCCTTACTCAATTTTTTGAAGGTCGATTACTTGCAGAAGAAAAGCAGTCTGGAAACTTTAGATTATTGTTCTATGACCGACCTAGAATTTTGAAGGGTAATTAATATAAGGAGTTGTGGGGTGTGTCTACTTCATTTTTTTACCATTTATATCTTTTTTAGTAAAAAATAAGTCTGGAAAAAAATTTCCATTTTTGGAAAGGGTCTAGGAATGTGTAGAAGTAAGAACTTGTAAGTGCCATAATTTTCAATCTGTAGCTCCATTTTGGGTGTTATTTTTTTTGAAAGTGAATATTTTTTCAATATCTACACATTGGTGATATATTTTTAGGCCTTTTATAACATCTATTTTCTTCATGGTATAATGGCTTAAAACTCATTATACCTTTTTTGGATGTATTATTAGCTATGCTCGACATCCCTCTCATACTCTCTCATAATATCTACTCATAGATGCATTCTTAGTGGCACCTGACATCTAATATTGATCATGTGTTTCATTATAACTAAAAGAGGGTCTTGTTGATAGTTCAAGGGGTCACTTATACTATGTGTAATTTTTTCTTTGCTTTCATCTCGATTTTATAATTTATCTCAATCTAATCTGCACTAATGGATCTAAACATTGAACCACTCACACCATTTAACTATCTTGATTAGAAGTCTAAAATGTATCTCACCTTGAGAGGTAAATGACTCTATCAGATCACTATGGGTGAGGAAATTGAGATGTCTATAGATGCAAAAAAAGTTAAGTGGTACAATAGATGTGATGAGGCCTATGGGTTCTTATTCTTGTCAATATCTCTCGATCTCCTATTTCATGTCAAATCTAAAAAACTCTCAACAAGGTTTGGACCATCCTAGATAAGATTTTTAGAGTACATGACATCATGAGGGGTCATGAACTAGAGAACAAGCTCATCACATTAAGCCCAGGTGAATATGACACCCTACAAGACTTCTTTACAAAGTTTAAATCATTGAGACTATAGTTGAAATAATATGGCATTGATAAAATATATGACTAGTTGATTATATTCGTGCTTGAAAAAATAGGTCATGACTATTCAAATTTCATCTCTACATTTCATGCTACCAAATGTGCACTTGGATCCACTTGGAAAATGACATCATTAGATGAGTTTGTTGTGATCTAACTTGAGACCAACATAAGCTGGTTCAAATGGGTGCACTAAAGTCTTCAAAATAGCATGCCTTGATTATCAATCAGGATAAGAAGAAGCCTTCTAGCAATGGTAAATAGGAGAAGAAATAGTCTAAATTAGATCATGAACACAAGAAGAATTAGAAATTAGATTTCAAGTCTAAGGCATCATAAAATGAGTCCTCCTCAAGAGGGAAACCTAAGAAGGAAAAAATCAAATGCAACTTTTGCAAGAAACTTGGGCATGATAAATCTTAGTGCATGAAAAAGAAGATTGACACCTTGACTAAGATGCTTAAGAAGAATAACATCAATGTTCTTGAATCATCAACTTAAAACACATCCACACAAGATTTTACAAAGGCTAAAGATAGAAAAAGGGTAAAAACAAGGGTAAAGTACTTGTTTTAGTAGCTTCTCAATCTTCAACTTGGGTTATTGACTTGGGTGTTTCCTATCACATGGCCTCCTTAGAGGATCTATTTTTAGAAATAAAGCCATGTTTAATGCCTTTAATTTTCATGGGAGATGACACTTTGATAGAATTCAATGGTAAAGGATTGGTTGAAGTAAGTGACAGGGCCTTACATGATGTTCTGTGTGTTCCTTCACTATCCACCAATCTTGTATCAGTGTATTAAATCACTCACATAGGTGTAAGGAAGTGATTTGAGTTCACACCTGATTTAGTTGTCATCAAGGAGTTGCAAAGTGACACCAAAATGGCTTGTGGGAAGGTCAATCATGTTGTATACCTTCTCACAATTACCCTAGATCATCCCTCAACTACACTGCTTACTCATGCAGATGGAGTGAGCAAACTATGGCATAAATGGTTTGGCAATTTAAACTACTATTACCTAGAGAAACTTAGTCATTTGGACATGGTTTTAGGGTTACCTAAAGTTAAATTCTCAAATGGCCTATGTAATGGTTACATTCTTGGCAAGCATCTAGAAGAGAAATATTACAAGGGCAAATCAAGGAGAACTGAATAGAAGCTAGAAATTGTCCACAATGACATAATAGGTCCATTTCCAAACCCTTCATTCAATAGGCCCAGATACATGTTCACATTCATCGATGACTTTTTGAGGTACATCTGGGTGTTTTTTTCTCAAAACTAAGTCTGAGGTATTTGATCACTTGAAGGACTTCAAGGCACTTGTGGAGATCTAGTTAGATTGTTCCATTAAAATCTTAAGGACTGACAAAGGTGGGGAGTATATTAGCAATAAGTTTGAAAAATTTTAGATATCAAAGGGGATTTACATTCAATACATAGTTTCATACAGTCCTCATTAGAATGGTTTGGTTAAACGTAAGAACCATATCTTGAAAGAAATGGCCAACTGCATGCTTCAATAAAGTCTCTTGCTCCTTATTTTTGAGCCAAATTAATCAATTATGTGTGCTACATTCAAAACCATGTTCCACACAAATCCTTGAAATGAATCACTCCTTTTGAAGCTTGGGATGGTCAAAATCCCATAGTGGATCACTTTTAAGTGTTTGAATCACCAGCAATGGCCCATGTTCCCAAGAAGAAATGCAAGGAAATAGACCCTCAGAGTTAGTCTTGTATCTTTGTGGGGTATGTAGAGGGTCTTGAGGGATATAGGCTCCTACATTCTAAAACTCATGAGTTGTTCATTAAAATGAGTGTTAAGTTTCATGAGGCCCATTTGAACTCACTACTGGCACTCTAGACTCTTCAAAAGTCTCACTAGACATTGATTCCACCTTAAACAATGACTTAGATCCACCTCAAAATCCTCCTAATGATCAGGATGACTCTTCTTCTTCTTCAAGTTTAAGTTATGAGAGAAGTGATGAGTATTCTCATCCTCCATCTCACACTCACACTTCAGATGATGATGACTCACCTCTTGATTCTCTAATATCATACAATTATGGTCCCACTTGGGCCAAACAAACACTTTAAAGTGTTTGGAAATTGGTTGGAAATCCATCAGATACAAGGAAAACAAATTCATAGTTTCATGGGACTTCACATGCCTACCTATCCATTGCCTTAGATTCGTAAACCTTTTATGAGGAATCTGGCATTTTAGAATGAGATTATTCTATGCAGGAGGAGTATAGTTCCCTAATCAGGAACAAAGCATGGGACTTGGTCCCTCTTCCTAAAGGAAGAAAATTGGTCCATTGCAAATGGGTTTATAGGACTAAGTATGGTTCATATGGGTTTGTTGATAAGTACAAATCTCATCTAGTTGTAAAGGGGTTTTCTCAGGTGCCTAGCATAGACTACACTGAGACATTTGCTCCTATAGATAAGACGACATTTATCAAACTCACTCTAGTCATCATAGTCACACATCAGTGGGATTTTCACCAAATGGACATCAAGAGTGTTTTTTTATATGGTGACCTCAAATAAGAGATCTACATGGAGTAACCACAAGGCTTTGTGGAAGATTATTCCTTGGTCTGAAGATTCAGGAAATCTATCTATGGACTCAAACAAGCCCCTCAAGCATGGTATGCTAAGATGGACTCCTTTCTCCTCACAGTCAGGTTCACCAAATGTCACTCAAATCTAAATGTTTATATCTTATGGTAGGATGATTCTCTATTGATCCTAGTTATTTATGTGGATGACTTGTTGATTACAGGGAGCTCATGATCATCCATCTCAATAGTAAAAATTGCACTTTCAGACTAATTTTTAATGATAGACATGAGATTTCTACATTACTTTCTTGGGATTGAAATCATTTAGTCAGATTCTAAGATAAATTTATCAAAATGCAATTATTCTCTTGATTTGCTTAGGAGGTTTAACATGGTTGATTGTCAGCCAACTCCTATTCCCTTCTTGTCTGGTGTGAAGCTTAAGGCTGATTATCTTACACCATTGGTTGATGTAACTCCATATCATCAACTTATGGGAAATATTCTCAATCTAACACACACTAGACCTCACATATCCTATGCAGTTGGTATGGTCTCTTAGTTTATACAAGAGCCATATGAATTGCATTTGAAATCATCTAAGCAACTGCACTACATTTAGGGTTCACACAACTATGGGATACACTATGGAGTAAGAACAGAGGTTGATTTTATTAGATACACAAATTTAGATTGGGCTAGAGATATTCAAAGTTGAAAGTCCACTTCAAGATATAGTTTCTCATTTGGTTTAGGTCTAATAAGTTGGTCAACCAAGAACTAGCATGTAATTACTTTATCATCTACAGAGGTATAATATAAAGGGGTTGTCAATGCCACCACTAAGACAATCTAGCTTTAGGGGATTCTCACTAAGTTTGGTATCCAATTTCATAATCAACAATCATCTACTGTGATAACTAAAGCACTATCCAGATTTGTAAGAATCTAGTTCTACATCAAAAGACCAAACACATAGATATTCACATGCACTTTATCAGGGAGCTTATCAATGAGCAAGTTATTGATCTTTGGTACTATCCAACATTGGAGCATATTGTAGATATTCTGACTAAGCCCTTCACAGAGAGTAAATTTGTTCATCTACAAGCTCTCATTGGGGTTAGGGTTGTTCCACCTTCTTCTTCCTCTGATGGAGGTTCTTCACTATATACTTTGGTACCTCATCAGGTTTTTAATGTCGAAACCCAATTGTCATCTCACCTAAGCTATGCTTAATGGAGGGTGTTCGTATAGTGCTTTTTCCTATTGATTTTTTCCTATACGGCCTTATGGCCATTCTATGTCAATTAAGCTTCCTTAAGTTAGTTATAAAAGGGTCACATAGGCTAATTATATTTTAATATAATTATCTAATTAGGAAAATTAGAGGCTTCCTCATGTTGCCCTAATTTTCCCTATATGTACCCCACTTTTCCTTTTTGGAAGGTAAGACAGGTTAATGTGATTATATGCAACCAAGTCATATTTTGCAATATTGTTGTGTGAAGACAAGCTTCTTCCTCCTTTGTAATTCATCTATGATTTCATTGCTTTTTACATAGATTTGTTCAATCTTTTGTGTAAGGATCCAAGATCATGGCCAATCTGATAGAGATATTTTATGACATTATAAGATAGATTACATTGGTCAAATTGAGTAAATTTACTATATTTAGTAGTTGAGAGACATTTTATGAAATTATGACAAAAAAATGATGGAATTATATATCATATTAAGGTATAGTTGGATAAGATTTGGGGAATGAATGTTTTTCATGCAGAACACTTTTCTTTTTCTATATTGTGGATTGATAAGGAATGATGGTACTACATAAGCACTTTAGATCTATATTTTGTCTACAATGATTGATCCTTTACATATGAACTTGTTTTAGGGTTCTAAAAAAGTATTATTATGATAGATAAAGTATTACAGTCGAGGTTTATACAATTCTCAACTTCTATCACCCTTCCTTCTCCAATGGGGGTTGAGGCATTTATGCTCCTCAACTCAATATTTTAGCTACTTGCATCTCCTTGAGGCATAATCACCACATATAATTCTCCAATCAAGTTTAACAAATGGTAACTTAGTGTTTTACCCTAATTTGGATTAAGAAACTCTAATAAGATAGAAACTAGTAGAATAATGATTAATTCATATTTTTACAATATATACAAGTACTCATAAAAATTTATGTGAAATATGATAGAACGCATGAGCTAAAATATAGCAATGAATGTACAATAAGAGGTAAGAAGGATCTTAGCTTTTTTTTTTTGATAATATAAGTTATAATTATTTAAATATTGCATCTTTGCATTATGAAAATATTATGTGTATGATTTTTTCCTGCTTGTTATCTCCTAGCCATTTCTATTAGATTGGATCAGTATCGATAGTCAATACTTACCTATAATTGTCAGTACTAACCATGCATACAAAAATCTCATGTTTTCTTCTAAAATTATACACATGTTCCATAATGTTTATTTATGCCTTCAATCACCTTTAGAATCATGCAGGTTCAATTCTATGACAAAACCCTAGTTGTGTACAAGTAATCTTATATCAAATGGGGATGTTAGGTGAAAGGGTTGAATTGGACTTACCTTGGTCAATCCCTATTGACTAACCAAACACTATACTACATTTTCAATAGTTTGGAGAGGACTCAAACTCAAATGTAGTTATCCTACTAATGTTTATGTGTGTAATTTTGAATACAAACCTATATACGCCTTATCTTATTTGTCCCTTAGTATAAACATGCAAATGAAAATTGACCATTATAAAATTAATATTTATCTCTAATATTTTAGTAGGTGAAATGTTTAATCTTGTCTAGCTCTTGATAATGTAATATGCTTGTCTAAAAATACCTTATAATGACTTTGTATAAATTGGAGCCTCTAACTTTGAATTAAAGACCTAGTGGCACATAAAATTTGACCAAAATAAGTTCAAACATGCCCAAACAGTTGTCATAAAATGAAATGTGCCCAAATAAATTAAAATGTCTAGCTCACTTTTGTCATTTCAGATTAGTATTGACAATTGATACTAACTATAAATGGTGAAACTGACCCAAGGTCTAAAATGACTATAGGATGAAAGAAAGGGCTCGATATCTTTGTAATATGGCAAATCAAGCTGAAGATTATAGGATAATGGTGTCATACAACCAAATAAAACCAATAAAATTATTAAAAGACCAAAAAAATGTATTACCAGTTATTTAGTTTGTATTTTGAGATATATAGATATAAAGTATCGTAAAAGCATTATGAAATTCGGCTTGTACCGAATCTGGGTTTCTACACTTAGTTCACATACCCTCATGCATACTTGTTCTTTGACTTCTAAATTTAAAATAATTCAATGATCTAGATTGTTTTTATTTTTTATCATGGAGTTACATAGATTTATATGTGTTTCCTTGCCACTTTTACATTTGTCAAATGGGACATTTGGGGCATACTTGTCAACACCAAGTTTGGTTAATCACATGTACCAATTTTTTTCAGTTATCCTTTTAATATAGAATTTTCAATACTAGACTAAAATGGAGGTATCTTTAGACACCTAAATTTGGTATTAGATACTTTTGAAACATCAAATGTAGCACATATTGATATATTTTGGATTTATATACACATTTCACACTTGTGCACACTTTTCCATATCTAGCTACCCACATATTATCTTGGCCAACCTAATTTACCATATACAAATTTAGGATTAACCTAGTTTATGTAGGAACCTTCTAAAATCCTAAACAAATTGTGTTTGTATCTCAAATTACTAATTTTCACTCCTTAGATAGTACCAACAATAGTCATATAGTTATGATTTGTTGTAAGTGTATGTCTCTATCGATAGAGTTCAAGAACACTTAAATACTAAATTTAAAATTGGGAAGTCTCCATTAGCTCAACCTAAAGATATTTAAGGGGTCAGTCATAATGAGAAATATCATAGAGTTGGCTATAAATACAAATCAATCATAAGCTTATACTTAGTGGATCACTACATGGGAAATCACATTAAGAAATCAATTAACACTCTCTTAAGACATTATACAAAGTCATATATGTATATGTGTATGTATATGTATATGTACATGTGTGTGTATCTCATAAGAGTAGCCCTAGAGCCAAGTATAAATATATAACAAGTCAAAAGTTGCATGGTGTAAAATATTGAAAGCCAAACATTTTACTGCATTGTAGAATAATCATAATGGTGTGCACACCCCCTAAGTGGGAGAACTATGTGCAGTTTGAACCTTGTTTAGAGTATTAAAATCTAGGAAATGCTCAATAACTAAGTTAGGATTGGTTGGGCTTATCAAACCTAACCTATTTTTAAGGGTCATGTTGTGTTCAAAGGTGAGATTAGGGTTTCAAAGGAAATAAAAATAAAATATATATCGATGCACATGGTTAAAGGTGAGGGCACACACAAGCAACATCTATATGTGTAGGTGCATCAATATAAGGCATCACAAGCATACACAATCAACAGCAAAATTGTTGGCAAAGCCTTTATAGTACTAATCATAGTAAGAGTCTCAGTTTCAATGGAAGCATTTGTGTAGGATTTAGGCTTTTGTTTTATGATATGAATAGTTATAAATCAAACATAAAGCATTTTTAGAAATAACGACAAACATAGGGAGCAACAAAATATCAAAACAAGCTAATTACATCTGTTCCATCATATTTAATCAATTATAAATAATCTAAGTTCAATATCAATCTACTCTTTTACATTCAAATTTATATGATTATTGACGTATTTTACATAATCAGATATATATAGTTTTATACTATTTTAAGACACATTAATCTAAAATAGGTAAAACACAAATTATATATATATATATATATATATATATATATATATATATATATATATATAAACAATAAACAATAAACAATTCAAAGCTAGGTTTTAAACTATTAAAAATTAAACAATAATTTTTTTATTTAATATTTTAGGAGGTCAGAGGGTTTTTATAGAAAATAAATAATATAGTAAAAAAATTGGCACAAAGATTTATGTAAACTATTTAACTATGATAAATTGACGAAAGATATTGAGATGCATTTAAGTAAATGCCAATGGTGAAATGTTTGACAAAATGTAAATAAATTCTTGTCTCATTGGTAAATTTTAATGTTATAAGTTTATAAAGCATTTTTGTCTTTGATACTTAAAAGTGGGAACTTTGGAAAAGGGTTGGAATTGCATTAAAAAAATAGTTATCATTTGTAAATTAAATTAATAATAAACATTTACACTTTTTAAATAATGATAGATTTGATTTTAAATGAGAACGATTTGTTTGGGAGAAAAGTCTGATGTTGTGCTCGTGTAAAAAAAATGGCTGACATCTCCTTTCAATTTTTTTAATATAAATAAAAAATAGTATGAGATAAGAGCCAACACAATATTGAATATTTAATTAACACACCTTAAAATTAGGTTTTACTCTAGATTTTAAAGAAATAATTTTTCACCTGGGTCTTGTAAATGGAGCTCTTGTATTACCAACATGAATTAAAAAGAATTTTAATTTCCCATAATATGGGAAATTAAGTTTTACTCTAGATTTAGAAGAAAATGTTTTTTACCCAAGTCTTATAAATGGAGCTCTTATATTAACTTATATTTTTTTAATATAAAGTAAATAAAATACTATGAGATAAGAGTTGACACAATATTTAATTAACACATCTTTTGAATATTTATAAATTACCGTGAGATACAAAATAAAAAATGAACTGGCCCAATATTTAGAATATATTTATGTGTATATATAAACAATAAACAAAGCCAAAAAAATTCAAAGCAAACAAAAAAAAATTTGAGAGAAAAAAAAGAAGCACAACAAAGAAGCGATTGAAATAGTTAAAGGTGAATATTAAACTATTATTTTTATATGTATGTGTATGAAATTTTTATTGTTTATTTGATATATTTTTATTTATTTATATCTAGTGCATTAGTCAATTAATCCAAAAGAATATGGAAAATTAGATTTTACTCTAATTTTTAAAGAATATATTTTTTGCCCAAGTCTTATAAATAAATCTCTTATATTACCCAAATGAATGAAAAATAATGTATTATATCTATAATGTTACTTCCTAAAATAAATATTACTTAAAAATATATCATATAACCCAAATATTAAGTTACCTATAGATTAGATATGGATATACTAAGATATATAATAAGAAATAGATAATATCCATGATATAGAAAATGTGTTTAAACCATATTTATTAGATTACCTAATAATAGATATAATAATAATGTAATAACTGATATCTATTGATTTACCTAAGAATCATTATACTTTATATTAGTTTAAACATGATCTTGATATGATATCTATGATAATGTAGATTAGTAACATTAAGATACTATTATATAATATAGTTTATATATATATATATATATATATATATATATATATATATATATATATATATATATATAAAATGAAAGTTTTCAAATTACATCTTACAAAAATCTAAAGATTACTTTTTCCTAAAAATCAAATAGTTATTTTTTCCTATCATAACAAGATTTAGTTTTTACATACATGCAAAGATCCACAAGCATATTTGCATGCATGCTTGTTTTATGGTAGAACATGCATACATTTTTTTATCAGAGCATGCATGCATGCCTATTTTATGGTAGAACATGCATGCATATTTTTAACAGAACATACATGCATGTTCTTCATAATTAAACTGAAAATAAGTAAATTATTGAATTAAACCATTAATATCAAATTTTATTTTTTACTCCAAACTTGTTGGGATGATTTGAAGCTACAAATCTTGTCCCTCTTCTAGATTTGAGGTTTGATGAAATTCATTCAGAGAAAGGCTTCTCTTCTTGTTTCCTTTTCGTTGCTAATTTTTATCTTTATTCTAGGAAAAACATTAGTTTTACATCTATGTTATTCATAGTGATCTCATTTTCCTATGTACTTTTTGATTATTCTAATTTTTTCAATGGATTTTTTGGTATCACTCCTTCCTCTAATTCCTTCTTTTGATCACTTGATTCATCTGTTGTGTGGTCCAATGTGGCTCCCTTCCACCAGGTAGCTTTATGTTTTCTCTTTCTTTGAACCATTTGGAAATCATTGTCATCTAATATAATATTCTTATCTAATGGGTTTTTTTTACTTAGACCCTATAGATGTGGACATGCAACATCCAAATGGCCATATTCAAAATATTACCTACATATAAAATTAATATTTTCATAGTCTACCTTTTGGGTTCTTATTGAACCACCCCAAACTAAGGAAAATCAATAGGGAGCCCTTTGCTCAAATACACAAACACATAAACTCAAGTAAACATTGATTGTAATCTTTCCTCTATTGAGGATTCTTGGATATAAAAAACACCTATAGCATCTTTGATCTATTTTAGGGTTGGTAGGGTTCAAAAATGCAAACGAAAAATTGGTAGCCTCACCCAAACTGGAATATGGGAGAGGTTTTTAATCAAGGAATCAAAATTTGGAAACCAAGGCTTTATGAAAAATCTTTCCCCCTTATGAAACTAGGCCCCTTTTTAAAAATATCATATTATTTTGACTAGTCTAAAAATAACATAATGAATAACCCTTGTGCACAAGGGAATATTTTCACCTCTTCGAATATGATAGGAGCCCAATGTTAGCTTATCCACTCATGCAAATTAGGAAGAATAGGCCAAAATATATTAAATCTATATATTAACCCTTTTTCACTAAGCATAGATGCAAAATCAGATGTCTCCTCATTATCTGGGTAAATCATGAGGGGTGTAATTGATTTATCAATAATAAATCCTTGTTGAAGAGAAGGAAGGGGAACATTACCTGGAGTGTGATATTTATTTGTAGCTACCACATGTCCTTATTTTCACAAATGTGTATTCCTTGTGTTTTTCATATGAGCAAGATTCAAAATGACCTCTTTGAAAGAGTATTTTCCATGAGTCTTTTCTTCATAAGATCTCCCACTTGCATTCTCAAAGGTTATCTTGGGTTCTTTTTCTGGGTGATCCTCTTGTAGAAGCTTTATAACACCTTTACTCTTGCATGCATTCTTAGGGATGGGCTTGGGGATTATTACTAGTGGATCCTCCTTCAAATGGGAAGAAACCTCTCTATAACTCTTGCATGCATCCTTAGCTTTTACTCTTGAGTATTTACCCATCTCTTCTCCTCTTTATCTATCTATTATATATAAATTGCATTAGTTACATTTGATTACTATATTTGGTTTGGTATTTTTTTTGGTGATTCATATCTCACAATGGTTAAATGCAATATGATATTCTAAATAAACTAAAAACCTTTTATTTTTAAAAATTATGTAGATATGGCTCGACTAAAATTGAATTTTAAAAATGAAGAACAACAAAGAAAATATCTAAGTCAATATTATAGATAATGTTAGATTGCTCTGAGATATCTAAACATCCAATATTAGACAAAATTCCTAGGAGTAAGTGAGATCAAAATCACCACAAAAAAGTTACATCAAATGCATCAAAAGATTCATTTATTGATTAGTCAAAAAGTGCAAAGGAGGTAATGTATATAGTGAGAGATTAGATCACCAAAAAGGTAACACCTCAACTCACTATTAGAAAATAAATTAAATGTATTTTTTCTCTAATGACCTTAATAATCTTAAGCAAGCTGACTAGTAACCATGTAGGTAGAGCTATAAGATGTAAAAAGCCTACACCAACACCCCCTTGAAGCATAGATTAAGTGGGTAGAAGAGATAGGTCCCAATAATGAGGCCTGATGTGGTACCTATTGACCAAATTTCACTTGAGGTCAAAGTTGGTGAAACACCCTTGCATTTTCAAACCCTTCATAAGTTCATTTAGGTTTGAAAGTGGTCACGTGGTCATTAGTAAGGTCAAATTATATCTTGAGGTTCATAATATGTTTTCACCTTCGTCATATTTGTCCACTTGTTTTGATAACCTTTTATGCCACCTTTTGGTCATCTTAAGGAAATTGTATGGATTTTTATACAAAGAACAAATGTTAAGGCTGAGGATAATGTACCACATGTCAGGTAATGTCAGAGGATAGTTTTAAAACTAAAAAAATAGGTTCAATGTACAAAGAAGGATATCAACTACAAAAAAGGGAGTTTTAGGTAGTTGTATAGACTATATGACTCATTTGGCACATGTAAATGCTTCAAGAAGGTGTCTTGAGATCCCCCCATATCATTTCCAAGCTAAGGTAGCTTCAAATGATCAAAAATTGATGAAAACTAATTTCTCTCCTATCACTCTCTTGGACAGGTCAATAAGAGTCAACAATTTTTAGTTGGTATAGATAGGAGAAAAAGATTTGAAGTGAATGCACTTTGTGTATGTTAAGGGTACCTATGTACTTCCATTTCATAGTCATGGTTTCAAGATTGATGGTTTTTATTATATGAATAATCACTAAGATTTTTAACACCTCCAAACTACCTATACAACTCCAGCATCTTGGTTTTCTCATTTGATTATGTTGGTCTGTGTGAACCAAGTGGTGTATGTGAAATTTTAGAAAATTTTATTCCTATTCATGTTGATTTCAACTAGTTTAACATGTGTGAAAATAACGGGATAGGTAGAATCACTCTCTTGTGCTAGTACTGAATATTAATGAAGTTTGTAGAATAATGTTTTCTAGTTATGGTGTTTTCATTTTTCTATGAGTAGCTTCATGTCAAGGTATCACACATATGTTCAATCCCTCAGAACATGGAAGTTAGTTTCTCCATTGAGGGTCTATATTGAAGAGACCTCAAGGGTGATGATGATATGGTTCTAACCTAGTACACAGTCCTATATTTAATGACACCTATAGGTAGTCTCAAACAATGGTTTAAAGTCAATAAAAAAAGAGGTAGGGTATTGTTTAAAGGGATTTAGAGGTGTTTGGATCCAATTGAGACCTTTAAGTAAGTATGAGAGCATAGTGAAGATCATTGTATGAGTGGTGAGGCCATTACATACAGCCAAACTAGAAGAGGGGTGCAGAATTGAAAAAGTTATAAGTGAGAAGTTTTATCTTAACTTTTGTAAAAGGGTTTCTACTCATACATAATAGCATCTCATGGTGAAGGTTTATGAGGCATGTGTAAGTCTAATGGCTCGCTTCTTGCATCTTAGGCCTAGAGGTAACATCTAAGCACAAGAGGAAGTTGTTTGGATGAGAGAGGATGATGGTAGGTTGAGATTTCAACTCAACCAAATCTTGATTGAAACACTCAAAAAAATTTAGTGCATGTAGGTCAAAATGAGCCAAATGACACTATAACTTGTACACTTAAAGTGCATTGATAGAGGGATAAGGGCATGCTCTCAAAATAGAAATGAGTCTATCCAGGTGTGAGATGACCTTAGTAATTTTGAGGATAAACCAAAAGTGGAAATATAATGCCCAAGCCTATACCATCACCTACAATAATCCTCTAACTTCCTTAGTAATCACCTACAATCTGACTGAGGAAATAGACTAATCTAAGCAAAATGAAGAATGCATGTTTGGTTGGTGAGTAGGGGTATAGGTTAAAGATGATCACATATAAATTAATATCATAGTGATGATACCATATTTTCACGTGATTCTTAAAGTCAAGATAAATAAGGTAAATATGGAACTAGGCTAGGTTTCAAAACCTCAATCTATAGTCAGTCAAAATCCTACATACAGTCCTAACATGCCTCTAAGCTAGTTTTGGGAATTGGATATGTTGAGGGATCTATAAGTGTGATCAAAATTTGAAACTTGGTATAGATTATTTCCATGAGTTTTACCATACTTGCATGGTCTCAATTGGGCTAGAATGATAGCGGAAGTGCCCTTTGTTTTGTCTTAGACCAGAGGCACTCCATAGTCAACATAACCTATAGCTAGTTTTGGGAATTGGATATGTTGAGGGATCTATAAGTGTGATCAAAATTTGAAACTTGGTATAGATTATTTCCATGAGTTTTACCATACTTGCATGGTCTCAATTGGGCTATAATGATAGGGGAAGTGCCCTTTGTTTTGTCTTAGACCAGAGGCACTCCATAGTCAACATAACTTATAGACCTAGTACACTAGTGGTGAATGAATGGAATGGTAGAGTCTTGAATAATTTTAGGATAATTTAGGGTTGGAATAATGATTAATAAAGGTTGAGAAGGACCTATAGTCACTGTAAACCTTCATAAGTGGTCATATACCTAGAAATACATTCTATGCCTATTAGGCCTAGAAATAGGCATAAACCCTCATGTCTTCTAACTTAATTCATATGAGAATATTGTATTTCAAAGTAAATTGAAAGCCTTCAGGGTAAAATGAAGGGTTGATGAAAATCATTGATTTGTAGAGAATAACTCAAATTGGCTTTTTTGGCATAAAATTTATCTCAAGGGTGTTCAAAATGCAAGCAGCTAATTGAGAAGCAAATTTATTTCACTCGTATCAATACGGATGAGCTACATGAGATCTCAAACACTTAGGGATAGTTGAGGGATGTCTTGAACTCAAAATTAGTGGCATTGGTTCAAGGGTTAAGGGCTTAATATTTATGAATCATAGTTAATAACCTAAATGACCTAAAACCCTTATGAGAACTCGATGAGAAAGATATGGTAATAAATGAATCTAAGAGAGGTGAATTGGCTTGGAAGATGATTTGGGCATACTTTTCACTCTCCCAAGCTCCTTGCCACTTAGTTGTTCCATACCATCACTTGTATGGATAGGCCAAACTCTTTCTTTTCTACAAGATTTGAGTTAAATTCAAGGTATATAAGGGAATTGATAGGTGAAATCCATTATGGAAGGTGTATAGAGATGTATTTCAACTCCTCAGACCCCATTCTAACCTTGGTCATGCATGAAAACCTCTTTGCTAAGCTAGTTGTTTCAGGTAGTCTTAAATAGAATAGTGCAAAAGAAAGTGACTGCTAAATTGGAGATCACAAGTATGGTTTGAAGTTTTCATTGAAGTCTATATGAGAGGACAAAGAATCCTTGATGAGTTTTTCCACATCCCTGCAATGAATCTTCCTTAACACCTATAAGTCATTATAGTGACAAGTGTGAGAAGTTAGGTTTAGAGGGCTAGTGAGTGAGTGCAAGAAAGAAACAAGTGGCAAAGAGAATGTTATCAATTGGAAGAATGCATGGTGATCTACACTAATCATGTTTTCACCTTCTCAATTTATATGATATGTGTCAATGACCTCTAAGATAGTTCAAGATAGATTAGGGGATTCCCTCATAAAGAAGGTAGTTTCAAGAAGGATAATGGAGAGTCCCTATGCCACCACCAGGAAAATATTATACTTCAAATGAAAACTTGTCTAAGAGGACTTCATGACATATTTTTAAAATCTTTCTCTTGCATTGTAACTAGTTTTTCAAGGTTTGACACTTAACATTGTGACTATTCAATGTCACTTCTTCTCTCTCCTCTCCTATGCTATACATATTTGAACCATCTTGGCCTTGTAAAGAATCCACGATTGTTATGGTGAAGCCCTGATAATTTGACATGTTGTTTTGCCTTTGAATGAATTTCTAAAGTTGATTTAGTCTATATAATTCTTTTCTATGTATGTCAAGTAGTCCATTTGGATGATAAGTGATGAATGTTTTCTCCTTGCTTCCATTTTGTTCTTGTATGCATTATGTGAGTAACATTTATTCTAACATGTCTCATGAAGTGTATATGTTTTTTAGGTGTATTTTGAAGTTTTAATGAGATTATCAGTGTCTAATATCACTCACCCACCTTTGTAAATGCATAACAATCTACCTCCATGTAGAAACACTTATGCTAGAAGACCCTTGATTTGAGATCAGTTTTAGAAATCTATTTTCTTAGTGTAAATGCAAGTATGTTTGTGGATATATATTTGGTGTATCACCTCCATTAGTTTAGGTTAATTTTATGTTTCATTCTTCCCTTTTCACCCCTAATAGTGATTAGTTTAGTGTAGTGTGTGATCCTAAAATATATATCAAGGGAGTTAGACTTTCAACCTAGAGGTTTACCCATGTTATAGACAACCCATAGGTCTAGGCATAATCCCATGTTCAACCAAATTTAGAGAGGTTTGAACAACCTTATCCTCATGTGAAAATTTTGGATATAATAGTTTTGGCATGCTTAATGGGACATGAATTCCAAGAAGGTTGTTCAAGGTGGATGTTGGTTTTGATAACAAGGAGGTTGTAATAGTCCACTTCCTATAGTATCTAGTGACTCCAACATTTAAATCTTGGTGGTAGATTAGTGCACTATTTCATGCCTAAGGTAAACACAAGGCCTCTTACAAAAGGCATTCCTTTTGAATTCTAAGATCTTCCTCATTATTCATACAAAGTAAATAGATTTGATAACATTGATCCTTATCCAAATAAATCTTACCTTCCTCACAAACCTATAAGAAAGCTTTTGATTGGCCCATTCTTGTAAAGTCCTAAAGCTACCATGGCAAGGAACCTACCTTTTTTTGCCTTCAATGGATATAGTCCTCTAAGACTTTCCCACTATGATGACATTCCCATATCTACCCTCAAAAGTGTTCCTTCATATATTGATGAGACTGTCATTACCCCTATTGAACATATTATATAGACATCACTAACTTCTAAAATATACATCACATCATTAAGGATAGCATAGACATTAGGTTGTTGGTTATCTCTTTCAAAGGAAAAGCTCTTGACTGGTATGGTACATTGTCCCCTAAATCTATCACCACATGGGATGAGTTAGGAGATGCTTTAAGGAGGAGATTTGAGGACAAGAGTGACAACTTGTCATTGACTAAGCAGCTGACCAGCATAAGGAAATTAACTCAATAAGTTATTAAAGACTTTAATACAATATTTTAGAAGATATGGGATAGGATCCCAATCTTGGTAAGATATACTACTCATCATGTTTTCCTTTACTATCTCAAGGATTTTGATAATGATATTTCAATGATGATATAACCTATGGATGGGAATGCTTTGCCTAATGATTATGAAGTGGCCATTAGGGAAAATAATTTTTTGATTCATGTTAGGAATATCTCCCTAAGACCTCCCATGCCTTTTTTTCATGTTTTGAAAACCCCTACAACTATTGTTGTTTCCATTCCTACACCTAAACAAAAGTCTATTACCCCTAGTCAGTCAACTAAATCCAATGAGTCAAAAAGAATGAGGGCTCTTTAGTAAGATATCTTATGTCTAAAAAGGATCATTCAATAATATCAAGTGAGGCCTTTCCAAATCCACTATCAACATAATCAGTCTTACCTTAACTATCAAGGCAATAGACCACCCTTTCAAGGTCATCCTCAAGGCTAAGGGAAACTAGTTCAAGCAAAGTCATACAATGGTTACAATCCCAATGATCCCTTCACATCAAAAGCATTAGTTCCTACTCAAAACAACTTTACTTAAGAGCATGATGGTTAACCTTCATGGGATCAACCTCATGATCTATCTTCTTATGTCAATGAGTCCTTCAATCAAGATTTCATGGCAAATTTGGGAACAATGTCAGCCATGACTCAAGATAAGGCACCCAATGGAGGAGAGAATAATGGAAAGAGTGCTCAATTATGGTCTACCTTAGTCAATAGTCATCAAGATGACTCATGTGCTTTGAATTCCTAAGGGTAATCAATAAAAGACTCAAGTCCTATAGCTGCAAACACAAGGGCAAAGAGGAAGGCAATTGAAGAGGTTCAAGGGGTTGGTAATGGTTCATAAATGAGTGTTAAAACATCCCAAAGGGTAGGTATGTCTAATGTAGTCCCAAATTCACAAGTTGATCAAAGAATTTAGAATGTTATGAACTCTCTCACACCTCAAAATTCTCAAGGTATAGGCAATACTATTCCTACTAGTGGACAAGATAAGATTAGTGCCCCTTTCACTAACATTGTAGAGAAAATTAAGAAGGCTCATGTGAATTTGTCAATATGGGATACACTATCAATACCTAGACAAGTAGAACTACTCCAAGAAGAGATGTCCAAACTTAGCATGACAACTAAGCAGCCTTGATAAACACTTTGAAGCCTAGTGAAAGATAGTCAAACAAAATTGAAAAGGTAGACAAAACTTCTCTTTTATAACTCTCTATCATCATTGGAGATGCTTTGGTTCACAATTGTCTTATTGATAATGGAACAAGTACCTGTGTCATGCCCAAGATAGTAGTTGATAAGTTAAACTTAAAGTATGAGCCTCATGATAAAGGAGTGCTACAATTGGATGGGTCATCTACTAAGACTATTGGAATAATCAAAGGTTTGCAACTTGTTCTTCATGCTTGTCGTAATAAAACCATTTCTCAAAATGTTATGGTTATGTATGTACCACCTCATTTTTCCCTTTGATTTTAAAGAGAGTTTACTACTAAGATTGGAGGATATTTGACTTCAGATTGGTCCTATATGGCATTTAAGACAAAGGTGTCAATCAAATCTGAACCTCTATCTAGTTTTCATGTAGATCCATATGTACCTTATACATCTAACATGAATTGAAATCTCAGTGATGAAGAAGATCATCCTAATGGTCAAGAATCTCTAACACTTATTAATGGCATATCTAACTTATACCTTGATGAATGGGGAGCTGAGCAATATGGTTTTAAATAAACTGGTCTTGGTACATACATCCTCCATGAAGAATATGATGGCTTTCTTAAGGCAAATTCTAATGAAACTTTAGAACAAGTTACATTGGGCAACTACCTCTTGCACATGGATGATGATATGCATATCCCAGCTATGACAAAGCATGATAGTCTTAATAAGTAGTTAGTTTTTTCTTGACAAGGAAGATAACACTCATGAACATGAACCTCAAGGAGAGGTAGATGATATGTGGCAATAATTCAATGACATAGTGTAGAAATTTGAGGTAAGTAGGTTTGCAACTCTTCAAAATAAATACAGACCTAATGTTGAAGTCATGATCCATATGAACACAAGGAAGAGATTGAGGTCTCTACTAAGAAATAAATAACCTTGGAAGACCATGAAATCTTTGATGAGCACAAATAAGATTTCCTTGATGACTCCCAACGGTAGACATATCTTGGTTCAAATACATTTGAATTTGGGAGGGGTTTCATGACTCCTAATGATCAAATTGAGGAGTGCCAAGTGGACATGACAAAGGTCAAGCAGGCTTCAAGCTCAAACAAGCCTCTAGATGGAGTGTTCATGAGATCTCCAAGTGATACATTTATAGTTAGCATAATCTCCAATAGTGGTAAGTCATTGGACTATCTCCATAAGTAAGTGTTCATTAACAACATTCATTATATGATGGTTTATTTTCATGGAGTAGTAGTGATGCTAAAAGCATTGTCTTTTACCTTAGTTTAAGTAATGAAGAGTTGTATTTCACCTCAAGTGTTTTGAGGTCTTGTACATATTAAGATAGGTGTTTGTTTTCTTTTGAGTTTTTATGTGTCTTCCCTAAGTGCTTAAAGAGCACAAGTGTGTGTCTTGGTGTCTTGTTTTGTGTGTTTGTTTCCTATTGTGTTTGGTGTGATTTTATGGTCTATTCAGAGGCATTTTAGTGTCAATTTTAGTATGTGTGTGACTCCATTTTCCAAGGATAGGAGAAGGCAACTGGTCCTTAGCATAGTAAGCATGCTACCCCTTAGAAATCACTAAAATGTAGACCAAATTTCACATTAGGTCAAATTTAATCAAACACCCTTGCATATTAAAACTCTTCATAAGGTCCTTTAGGTTTGAAATGGGTCATATGGTCATTAATGAGGTCAAATTATATCTTGAGGGTCATAATACATTTTCACCTTGGTCATATTTGTCCACTTGTTTTAATAACCTTTTGCCGCCTTTTGGTCATCTTAAGGAAATTGTATGATTTTTTCCACAAAGAAAAAATTTCAAGGCTCAGACTAATGTACCATGTGTTATGTAATGTCAAAGGATATTTTTGAAACTAAACAATTATAGGTTCAATGTACAAAGAAGGAGATCAACTACAAAGGGGGAGTTTCAGGTGGTTATACAGACTTTATGACTCATCTGGCACATTTAAAGGCTTTATGAATGTGTCTTGAGATCTTCATAGGTCATTTTTAGGCTCTCAGGTAACTTCCACTAATAAAAACTTGATTAATTTTTTTTTCTCTCCTATCACTCTCTTGGACAGTTCAAGAATGGTCAACAATTTTTAGTTGGTACAAACAGGAGAAGAAGAGTTGAAGTTAATGAACTTAATGGATGTTAGGGGTCCCTATCTAATTACATTTCATGGTCATGGTTTCAATATTGATGGTCTATATTATATGAACAATCACTAATATTTTTAACACCTCCAAACTACTTATGCAACCCCAACTTCTCAATTTTCTCATCTAATTGCATTGGTTTGTGTGAACCAAGTGGTGTATGTGGACTTGCACAACATTTTATTCCTATTCATGTTGATTTCAAATAGATTGGCATGTGTGACCATGAAGGGATATGTAGAATCACTCTCTTGTGCTAATAATGAATGCCAATGAAATCTACAAAATAATGTTTGCTAGTTATAGTGTTGTCATTTTTCTATGAGTGGATTCTATTCAAGGCATCACACCTATGTTTAATCCCTTAGAACATGGAAGTTAATTTCTCCATTAAGGGTTTGCATTGAAGAGACCTCAAGGGTGATGATAAGGTTCTAACCTAGTACACAGTCCTATATCTAATGACACCTATAAGTAGTCTCAAACAGTGGTCTAAAGTCAATACAAAAAGAGTTAGAGTAGTGTTGAAAGGGATTTGGAGGTTTTTGGATCCAATTGAGACCTTCAAGCAAGTCTAAGACCATAGATAAGATGATTGTATGAGTGGTGAGGACATTACATACAACTAGACTGGAAGAGAGGTGCAAAATTGAAAAAATTAAAAAATGGGAAGTTTTACCTTACTTATTCAAAAGAGTTTCTACTCATACATAGTAGCATCTCATGGTGAAGGTTTATGAGATCTGTGTAAGTCTAATGGATCCCTTCTTGTAGCCTAGGACTAGAGGTAACATCTGAGCACAAGAGGAAGTTGTTTGGTTGAGAGAGGATGATGATAGGTTAATATCTCAACTCATCCAAATCTTGATTGAAACACTTAAAAAAATACAATGCCTATAGGTCAAAATGATCCAAATGACACTGCAACTTGTACACCTATAGTGCATTGATAGAGGGATAAGGGCCTGGTCTCAAAACAAAAATGAGTCTATCTAGGTGTGAGATGGCCTTAGTAATATTAATAAGAAACCAAAAGTGGAAATATAGTACCCAAGCATATACCATCACTTATGAAAATCCCCTAACTTCCCTAATAAGCACATATAGTCTGACTGAGGAAACAAACTAGTCTAAACTAAATGAAGAATGCATGTTTGATTGGTGGTCAGGGCTATAGGTTGAAGATGATCACATATAAATAAATCTCATAGAGATGATACCACAATTCAATGTGATTCTTAGAGGTACGATAAATAGGGTAAAGATGGAACTAAGCTAGGTTTTAAAACCTCAACCTATAGTTAGTCAAAATCTTGCATACAATCCTAACAAGTCTATAAGCTAGTTTTGGGAATTGGAGATGTTGAGGGCTATAAAAGTGTGATCAAACTTTAAAACTTAGTATAGATTGTCACCATGAGTTGTAATAGACCTCCATGGTCTCAATTGGGCTATACTTATAGGGCAAGTGCCCTCTATTTTGTCTCAAACTAGAGGCACTCCACAATCAACATAACTTGCAGACCTAGTACATTAGTGGTGAATGAATGGAATGGTAGAGCCTTGAAGCATTGTAAGATGATGTAGGGTTGGATTGAAGATGAATAAAGGTTGAGAATGACCTAAAATCATTTAAAATATTCATTTGTGGTCATATATCTAGAAATATAGTTTATGCCTATTAGGCCTAGAACTACACATGAACCCTCATGGCTAATAACTTCATTCATATGACTATATGATCCTTTAAATCAACTTGAGATCCTTCAGGGGAGAGTAGAGGGTTGATGAAACTTAGTGGTTTGAGATAATAATTCAAATTGGCTTTTTTTGCCTAAATTTGTCTCAAGGGTGTCCAAAATGCAAGCAATTATTCGAGAAGCAAATTTATTTCACTCATATCTATATGGAAAAGTCGCATTGGATCTCAAGCACTTAGGAATAGTTGAGAAATGTCTTGAACTCAAACTCAGTGCATTGGTTTGAGGATTAAGGGCTTAACCTTTATGAATCATTATTAACAACCTAAATGACCTAAAATCCTTATGAGAACTTAATGAGAAATATATGGTGAGAAATGAATCCAAAAGAGGTTAATTTGCCTAAAAGATGATTTGGACATACTTATAAATCTCCAAAGCTCCTTACCACTCAATTGTTCCATACCATCACTTGTACGGATAGGCCAAACTCTATGTTTTCTACAAAATTTGAGTTGAATTGAATGTACAAAAGGGAATTGATAGGTGAAATCCATTGTGGGAGATGTATGGAGATGTATTTAAACTCCTCAGACCCCATTCTCACCTTGGTCATGCATGAAAACCCCTCTATCAAGCTAGTTTTTTTAGGCAGTCTTGAATAGAATAGTGAGAAAGAAACTGACTACCAAATTGGTGATGAGAAGTATGGTTTGAAGTTTTCATTAAAGAATATATGATAGACAAAAGGACAAATAAGCCTTGATGAGTTGTTTCAAATCCCTGTAATGAATATCCATGAACATCTGTAAGTCACTATAGTTTCAATTGTGAGAAGTTAGGTCTAAAGGGCTAGTGAGTGACTGCAAGAAAGAAATAAGTGTAAAAGAGAAGGTTATCAGTTGGAAGAGTGCATAGTGATCTGCACTAATCATGTTTTCACCTTATCAATTCAAATGATATGTGTTAATGACCTCTAAGATAGTTTAAGACAAATGAGTGGATTCCCTCATCAAGAAGGCAATTTTAATAAGGATAATGGAGTGTCCCTATGCCAACTTTTGGAGAATATTGTAATTCAGATGGACACTTATCTAAGAGGACTTCAGGACCTATTTTCAAATATTTCTCTTGCATTGTAATTAGTTTTTCAAGGTTTGACACTTGGTATTGTGACTGTTCAACATCATTTCTTCTCTCTCGTCTCTTATGTTTTATATATTCAAGCCATTTTGTCTTTGTAAAGAATTCATAATTAGTATGGAAAAGTCTTATTAGTTTGACATCTTGTTTTTCCTTTGAATAAAGATATGAAGCTAATTTAGTCTTTGTAGTTCTTTCTTAAGTATGTCAAGTAGTCCATTTCGATGAAAAGCAATGAATGTTTTCTTCTTGCTTCCATTCTGATTTTGTATGCATTATGTGTGTAACATTTCTTCTAATACTTCTCATTAAGTGTATATATTTTTTAGGTGTATTTTGAAGTGTGAAGGAGATTAGCAGTGTCTAATATCAAACCTCCTATTCACCCACCTTTGGTAATGCATATCAATTTGCCTCCATATAGAAACACTTATGCTAGAAGACCCTTGAGTTGAGATCAGATTTAGCAATCTATTTTCTTAGTGCAAATGTAAGTATGTTTGTGGAGATATATTTGGAGTATCACCTCCATTAGTGTAGGTTAATGTTATGTGTCCTTCCATTTTCACCCCCAATAGTGATTAGTCTAGTGTAGTGTGTGATCCTAAAATATAGATCAAGGGAGTTAGCCATTCAACTTAGAGGTTTACCCCTATTATGTACAACCCATGTGTCTAGGTGTAATCCCATGTTCAACCAAATTTGGAGAGGTCCAAACAACCTTCTCCTAGGGTGAAAATTTTGGGTATAATAGTACCAAAACACAATGCAACTCCCATAAAGTGGAGAAAAGGAGAAAACCCATAGGAAATAAAACTCCTCCCTAAAAGAGATTAAAGAAGAGAAGAGGGATAAAAAAGGCCCACTAGAGTCTACAATCACCTATATCCATCTTGTATCCTATAATGGAGTTCTCAGGGGTGACTATGGATCTAAAGTAGATGTAGTGAAGAGTGAATCACCCTGGAATAGTGAATCTATCTACCATGTATATGATGGATCCTCAACCAAGGTGTGTTTCTTATATGAGGAATTGTTGACTTTCTAAGTCACTCCTTTAGCAAGTGTTAAACTCAAAGGAATTACAAAAATAGTTGTGCACTTGTGCAATGATTGAG
Source organism: Torreya grandis (assembly GCA_037957365.1). Classification (NCBI taxonomy): domain Eukaryota; kingdom Viridiplantae; phylum Streptophyta; class Pinopsida; order Cupressales; family Taxaceae; genus Torreya; species Torreya grandis. The sequence goes on from JARHVA010003081.1 coordinate 2,001,834, forward strand.
ATCCAAAAAATGAGTATGTACATAGATGCTTCCTATATGCACCTCACTCAACAATCAACTCATGCTTGCTCATCAACTAAGTATGGATTCATGCCCATTAGGAGTCTTTAATGTGTGCCCCATGAAAAGATCCTTCACTACACTAGCATGAGCATGAGTTAGAGTGTGTAGTTCTCCCTAAATTCAAGAAATAAAGGAGAGTCTATGTAACATTCATTTTACAATTGTACGTAAGACTTTACAAATATGGGTGCATGACAACTCTTTTTCCTACATAAGATGATTAAGGAAAACCCAAGGATATACCTACATAGTCACATGTTAGATAGCCCAGTTGTATTTTTAGTTAACTACCATAAATGGTAATAGTGGTGGGATTCAATTGGATGTCCAAGGAATCAAATCAAGATAGAATTAAATTCTAGGGTGGCTATCAAATTATAAGAACATGGGCAAATGAGCTCTTCTAATAAATATCCCAATTACTTCTCCACATCAGTATTAAATGTTGTAAATATCTTGATATTGGGTGAGATTTTAATTGATGACTCGTGAGATCTTCATTGCCTATAAAATATTGGGTCTTACATTGTAAAAGAGTTGACATCTTTTGAGCAATGTAATGCTACCAAAATTTACCCTCCAAAGAGCCCTCTCCTAGTATAATGATGTTCTACCCATTCAAGCTTGTTGTATCACCTTAGACCTTGAGATTAATAAGATCTGAGTTATTTTATTCATTCTCTATGTTTTGTGTGTAGTCATGGTTGTTGATATTTGTCTACAGATGATTCATACCTCTCATTATCATCCTCCCTTTGTACCTATGCATAGAACCAAAAGTTATTACAAGTCATATTATGTGTATACACAATTCTATGTAGGCATTATCTATGTATTGTTTATTGTCTCTTTTAGTGTTTCACTTTGTTCCCTTACCTCTATATGAAACACTTATGCATTGCATCTAGTTTGAATTTTATGTATTCAACATTTTAGTTTGATTATGTCATCAAGCAAGTGAGGTGCTCACTTTATTCTTGGTACATCATATTTTACATTCCAAAAATCTCTTGCCTTTTCCCTTCCTTTTACCTTATCAAGTCTAGGTTTGGTACCACCTATAGATTTCATTATGCCCTTTGTAGGTCTATGCACTAGTCCTAAACCAAATGCATCTAGAATCAAAGGAAGTTAACCTACTCTAGAGAGTTATCCCAAGGAGCGCAAGAGTCCCACACCTTGGGAGATGATGCCATTGTTATAGTGAGATAATGAATAACTCTTTGGTGCACAAGTCTAAGGCACTAGGCACAAACAAGTTTTGAATCAGTACATTAGAGCCTTCTACAACTATGAGTGCATGTTTTGAGTGATAATAGTTTCTAACATGCCCTATAAGACTCAAGTTTAAATGTTGGCTAAGATATTGTTGTTACTCTCAGTGAATCAAGTGTTGAAGAGATTATCTTCAAGGGGCACTAATTTTCATTTTATTGAGCTACCTATATTTTACTTAAGAAAGTTAATTAGATTATCTTTGTCTCCTGTCAAAAGGGCTATCAATGCAAGATGACCTTCTCCCAAAACAAAATCTACACTTACACTTAGTTGATTCCCTACACACAAAAGAAGATTATTCCATATTCCTTTCATGGCTATTAGATAAATCAAACATTTATTTCCTTTAATGGAGGTAGTCCATTGACCCTTCCCTAATAAGATGATATTACTATAGCTACTCTTAATAACATCCCCTACTTTATTGGAGAAAACTCAACCACACCTTTAGAGCACATATAAGACATTGTAAATATTTGCTCCATTTATAATATGACCAAAGAAAACATCATAGTGTGGTTCCTTGCCTCTTCTTTAAAATGGAGATAAATCCAATGGTATCATAACTTGTGGCTTGATTCTATTCATAATTGGGATGATTTGGGTGTGGAACTATACAAGCAGTTTGAAGAAAAGAGTGACCACTTATCACTGATGGAATAACTCATAACCATCAAAATTTATCCACATGTGTAGATGGTCAACTTCAACTTTAGGTTATAGAGGACTTGGGACCAAGTTCCCCTCTTGGTAAGGCCTAACCTACCACTGTGTTCTTATATTTATTAAGAGTCTTAAACAATGATGTGGTTGTAATGATCCAATCTATGGGTGACACAATATTACCAAAATCATATGAGTTCACTATGAATGCAAAGAATTACTTGATTCAAGTAGATAAAATTATGCCTAGACCCCTTATGCCATTATATATTGATCCCCTATATACAAGTTCATCAGTACTACCTCCTATACCAACTCTAGCCCCTATTCCTGTTGTTACCGGCCTATCGATTCCATCAACTTGTATGCCCTTGAGCAAGATGCATGAGGTTAAATCCTTATTAAAGAGATTTACAAATGATCTAGTGGTGATTAAGAGGTATAATTTGTATCATTTTAAGCCTTATCAACCCTTCAATAAGTAATATCAATTAAATAGGCCTCCCTACCAACATGTTACATAGGCTCAAAACCAACTCACATATAATAGGCCACCCTATGTGTCAAACCCTAACATCTTGATCACTTATAAAGATCTTGTGCCTATGCAAATTAACATGGTGAAGGACTATGAATTGTGTTATTCAAATGATTATCCACACAATCAAGCCATGTGCATGAATGGAGTGATGAATGAGGCACCTATGATGCAGAATAGACCACCTCCTTAAGAGCTTCCATCTATTTCATATCAACCAAGGGATGAACTGTAGGCATGAATGCAAGAGTAAGATGGATATACCCTCTTAAATTGGTAGAAGGGTGACTTCAACTATGTGAATCAGAATGGAGTGCCACATGTAAGAAGCAACCCCGTTGATTTTAACATGATGTTTAGGAAGAGATCAGTGATGGAGGAACCTTCTCCTTCAATACCTTAACTTTCATGCCCCAATTTCAATGCACTAATACCTAACTTAAATCACCTACACAACCTCAAACACCCATAGAATAGGTTATTCAAAAACAAATCTAACCCCAAACTAGTGTGTGGGCATGAAAATAGGCTAAAATTTAAAAGGTGTATGTTAAAGGGACTCAAATCCCCTTTAACATAGTTGAGAAAATGAAGAAGACTAGACTGAACATTTCCATGTGGGATGCTATTGTTATTCCTTCCCAAAGGAATATATTATAGGATGCCCTAAGAAGTTTCCAACCTCATGAGTCATCACATAATGAGCCTACTATGCATGAAAGTATATGTCAACCTAAATAAGAAGTGTGTATAAATAGCAAGCCACCCCCATTCTACATATCTCTAATCATCAATAAGCATATCGTATATAATTATATGATAGATTCAAGTGAGAACTACTCAGTCATGCCAAAAAAATCATAGACATGCTAGGTATAACATATTATCCCATCTCAAAAGGGGTCATCTAGATGAAACAATGATTAAAACTATGGGAATTTTCAAGGATATGAGTCTCACTCTACATGCATGACTGAGCCTTTCTATTATGTAGGACATCACAGTCATTAACTTACCCCCTTACTTTTTTATATGCCTCTCCTAAGATTTCACTATGAAGGTGAGTAGATATATATCCTTGGATTGGCCACACATGCTACTCAAAACCAAATATAGGATAAAGGTGACTATTAAGGTTGAGCCTATTTCAAAGAATCACATAGATCCATACACTCCTAGCTCAATTGATGCAAATTGCACCTTTTTGATTAAAAGAACTCAATTTTTCATGAGACTACCACACCCCTTAAAGAGGTCTCAGATGACTAACTTGACAAATGGGCATGTGAAAATTATGAGTGTGACCCATACGATAATGTAGATGAAATAGGATTAGGCACATACTACATTCTTAAGGAGGATACCTTGTTTCCTAACCTTGTAAAGGCACAAGATGACCTCAAAGGTATATGGCATTTATACTTGGATGGCTCCTGAAGCAAAAATGACATAGGAGCTAGTGTTTTAATGGTATCCCCTCAAAGGAGAAATATTTACATGCATTCAGGTTATAGTTTGTCTACAAAACTAATGTCTCTAATTAAGATGCATTGATATAGGCTCTCCAATTAGTGCATAATAAAGAGATCAAAGTGCTACAAGCTTTTGAGGATAGTGAGCTAGTGGTAAACCAGGCCAAAGCAAAGAACATGTCTAAAAATAATTTGCTAAGATATTACAAACATAGGGCATGGTACATGATCGAAGGGTTTGATGCTTTCAATATCTAATCCATACCAAGGGCACATAATGATGACATTGATAGTCTCATAACTATGGGAGTGTAGTATGACCTCTCATGCAGTATAAAGAATGAGTCCAAATAGCTCATAAGACTTGTCATTAGATTAGTAGTCCCAGATAATGTAAGCAATTTCCAAGTGTTCAAGAGTAATGAATAAATCATCAACTTATCATAAGATGAATTTGAGTTCTATGCTAATAATCAACCTCGATTCCAAGCTCAATATGAAGATTAGATCATTCAACTAAAGGGAAACATGCTACCTAGTGGGATAGCCATGCTAGAAAGTATATCCAGGTATGATGCCTAGCTAAAATGTGAAAGGAAAAACATGATGGTGAAGAAAGAAATCTTCAGGCCAATTTCCATATCTGATGACAAGCTCTTGAAATTTGGTAAGGTATGTTCCCTAACTAAAGTATAAAAATCATTGAGTTAAGCAAAAGGTATGATGATATCTATGCATGGATTTATAAATACCTTAGAGGCCTTGATCTAGGCTTGGCCTAATATATGATCAAACTTGAACCTAATACCAAGCCAATCAGGAAGAAGCAAAGGTCAATTTATTTGAAGCTTGATCCCTTAATGAGGAAGGAGATCTCAAAGCTCATTGAGGCCAACATAATATTTCCAATCAAACATTCCTAATGGGTGGCCAATTTGGTCCTAGTGCACAAGAAAAATGGAGATATTTAGTTGTGCATAGATTTTAGGGACCTCAAAAAAGCCCCCCTTAAATATTACTACCCCCTCCCATCAATGGAGCAAATTTTGTAAATATTCATAGGTGTAGAAAGGTTTTCATCACTAGATGGTTATTCAATCTATAACAAGAGTGTCCTCAATTCAAAACTATAATCACCACCAAGTGGGGTACCTTCACATACCAAATGATCCCCTTTGGTTTTATAAATGTAGGAGATACCTTCTAGAGGGCCATGGATATGGTGTTTAAGGGACGACTCAATAATATCATCTTGGTTTACCTTGATGACATAACTAGTTTTTCAAGGTGCACAGTGGATCATTTGGGCCACCTAAAGTAAGTATTCAAAAAATTCCAAGAAGTTAGGATCTATTTGAACCCAAACAATTGTGTATTTACAGTGCATGAAGGAAAGCTTTTGGGACACATCATCTCCAAAGAGGGACTCATAATCGACTCTAAGTGAGTCAAGTCCATTATATCACTTCCTCTCCCAGGTCATAAGAAGGGTCTCCAAAGATTTTTAGGGAAATAAACTTTGTCAGAAGGTTTATACTGACTTTCACAACTCTAGTCAAACCCCTAACAGTAATTCTCAAGAAGAGTGTTACATTCAACTAGAGCCAAAAATGTTGAAGCAGCTTTGAAGCCATCAAGTGTGTCATCATAGAAACTCCTACATTGATAAACCTATATTATATTAAGTGTTTCATCTTTTATGCATTTGACAGAGCTAAAGGCATATCAACAATTCTTACATAACATAACAATGATAAAATAGAGCACCCTATCACTTTATTAATCCAGATTCTCAAGGATTATGAGTTGTGTTATAGCTTTATAGAGAAGCACACATTCATAGTAATAAGAGTGCTCAAGAAATTTAAGAACATGCTCTCTAATAACAAGATTTGGTTCATGGCCTCACACTGAAGTATAAAGGAATTATTACTAATCAAGGATATAGGTGAGAAGAGAGCTAGTTGGGACACAAAGATGATGAATATGAAATAAATATCCAAATCACCAAGCTAGTGCAAGGCAAGGGACTCTATGAATAACTAGTAGGAGATGTGAAAAATTAAGATTACATAGTTTTTACATTACACAAGGACCAATCAAAATAACAAGCCCTAATAAGCTAGATTCAGAGCATAAGGATCTTCCTTTAGACTGGTGCATATATATAGGGTTTGAATAAAGCCAAGTGTAAACACTTTAGATTAGAAGCCATTCTTTATTTACTTATCAGTGGTATGCTTTTCAAAAGAGACATCAATGGAATTCTATTGTGATTTATAGAACAACATTAGGTGAACTGAATCCCAAAGAAGTTCCATGATGGATAATTAAGAGCTCATTGCTCACCTAAAACTACTATGGTGAAAATCATACAAGCTAGATATTATTATCCATCTCTATTTAAAGATACACATGCATGGGTAGGAGGTTGTAATTAGTGTGCCTTCTTTATAGGCAAGAAAAAATTGGTAGCCTTACCTCTGTGCCTAAATAAGCCAATAAACCTTTTGTTCAGTGGTACTTGGACTTCATAAACATGATAAATCCACCATCAAACACTAGACACAAATGGATCCTCATAGAAACTGACTACTTTACAAGGTGGACAAAGGTGATAGTTATTAAAGAAGATAATGAGGTATCTATCTTGGACTTGTATGAGAGCATCATTATCACAAGATTTGGTATCCCAACCACTATTATCTTATTTAATGCACTAGCCTTTCTCATAACCAACATTAGCAAATGGGAAGTTAAGCATATCATTCACCTAAGAACATCCTCAAATTATTACCCCCAAAGTAATGGTTTGGTCTAATCAACTAATAAAAACTTGTTTCGTATCATCAATCAAATCATGGAAGATAATCATTGATCTTAGCATACCAAGCTCAATATGACCCTCTGGGTAGATCAAATAATTCCAAGAAGGGTGTTGTAGAATTTTCCATTCATTCTAGCCTATGAGAAGGAAACAAGGGTGCCTACATCTCTTGAATTTCCCTCACTAGAGCTAACTCACCAATTAGATTTACTCAAAATTGATCCCATGATAATAAGGTTAACTAAACTAATGGATCTCAAAGAACTCAGGGTGTGGGCCATGAGCACTATGGAGCTTCAACAAGTGTACACCAAGATAACATTTGATAGAAGGGCCATTGACATAATATTTAATGAAGGAGATGTGGTACTTAAATGGGACATGAATAGAGTAAGACCAAAAATCATACAAAGGTTGATGTTATATGGATCAACCCATATACCATAGTCAATTACAAGTAAGCCAATGCACACCATCTTGCAAGGCCAAGTGGAGAAGTGTTGTATATCCCCATCAACAGGATTCACTCAAACACTACCTATGATAATCATGAACACCCCTATAGATTTCAATTTAGATGTTTTAATTTCCATAAGTATTACATTCATGTGTTATTCTTTATAATAGTTCCATTTCCTCCAAGCGCTTGTGCACAATTATGTTAACTTAGTTTTATAATTCCTCTAAGCAATGTTTAGCATAGTTTTGCCTTTTTCATCCTCATGGAAGGTATCTAAATTCATTATAAGTTTGGGTGGGATTCTTGAACCTAATAATAGTTAGGAGAATGAAGATAAAGTAATTTTAGATGACTATGTGCCTAACAGATTACTCAAAGTTGTTGGGTTCTTGCTTAGCAGGCAACTGGCCCACAGAGGTTGCCAAAAGTGTTGACTTTCCAAGTCACCCCTTCAACAAGTGGTGAAATAAAAGGGACCACACAAATAGTCACACACTTGCATAGTGATTAAATTCCTAAAAAATATTTTATGCATAGACACTTCTTGTCCATACCCTCACTCAATAATCAGCTCAGTCTACTCATTAACTAAGTATGGATTTACACCCATAAGGAGTCCTTAATGCATGTACCATACAAATATCCTTCACCACACCAACATGACACATGAATTAGATTTTGTGGGTCTCCCCAACTTCAAGCAATAAAGGAGAGACTAGGCCCAGAAGGATTTTGGCCCATGATGCATTTCCATATATCACTCTCAGTACCCTTCACAAGCTCATAGTCACATTACATAGCCAACTCTTTGCATAAAAGTCAGAGCACAACCACACGTAATACTTTACAAATATGGGCCCATGACAACTCCACTACCTATGTAGGATGATGAGGTAGAAACCAAGGATACACCTACATAGCCACATCCCAGTAGGATGGCCTAGGTAGATTGTTAGGTGATCACCATAAATGGGATAGTGGTGGGATCCAATTGGACATCAAGGGAATTAAATCAAGATAGAATTAAATGCCAAGGTGGCTATCAAATTATTAGAACATGGGCACTTATCTCTTCTAAAAAATATCCCAATTGCTTCTCCACATTAGTATTAAATGTTGTAACTACCTCAATAGTGGGTGAGATTTCAATTAATGATATGTGGGCTCCTCATTGCCTATAAAATCCCAAGTCTTATTTTTTAAAAGGGTTGACTTATTTTGAGCATTGTAACACTACCAAAGATTTCCCTCCAAGGATCCCTCTCCTAGTTTAACAAAGCTCTTCCCATTCAAGCTTGTTGTATCACCTTAGACCTTGAGATTAATAAGAGCTAAGTTACTTTCTTAATTATTTGTGTTATGTATGTATTCATGGTTGTTTATCTTTGTCTATAGATGATTCAACCATCTCATTATCATCCTCCCTTTACACCTCTACATAGAACTAAAATTTCTTGTAGTTGTATATTGTGTATACACGAGTTTATGTAGGCATTATTTATGGACCATTGATTGTCTCTCTTAGTGTTGCATTGCATGAGTTTATGTAGGCATTATTTATGGACCATTGATTGTCTCTCTTAGTGTTGCATTGCATTCCCTTACATCTATGTGAAACACTTATGCATTGCATTTAGTTTGAAGTTTATGTATTTAATCTTTGAGTTTTATTATGTTATCAAGGAGGCAATGTGCTCACTCTATTATTGATGCATCACCTTTTATGTTTCAACAATATTTTACCTTTTCCCTCCCTTTTCCCCTTGTTAAGTCTAGGTTTGGTGCTAACTATAGATTTCATTATACTCTTTGAAAGCTTGTGTGCTAGTACTAAACTAGGTGCATATAGAGTAGAAGTAATTTGACCTACTTCGTAGGTTTATCGAAAGGAGTATAATAGTCCCACACCTTTGAGGATGATCCCATAGTTATAATGAGACATTGAATAGCTCTCTGGCATGTGAGTCCAATGAACTAGGCATAGAAGAACTACACATCAATGTATGTGAGATCCCTCTAAAACTATGGGTGCACATTTTGAGTGATAATAGGAACTATTCTTCTCATGCAAGGTAGGACGGCCAACTTCTCTATGAAATGATGGTACAATGAGAATAGAGGCTAAGAAGGAATACAAAATGCCTTGAAATTATGGAATAGATTGTTTAATATCTATTATGTCCTAAATCACCATACCTATTCCTTGTAATGTCTAAAGTGGACCAGAGGTAGGTTGATCAGAAATTAACCCCTAAATATCTAGAAGTTAACAAGGAGATGGTGGAGGTGTGTCCCCATCACTATTGTAGTCATATGTGTTAGAAGAAGAGTCATCAATATCAGAGGTGTACTCAGGCTCAAAAATGTCATAATGTTTAGGCGAGTCTAAAGAAGAAGAATATGAAGGAAAGTCAAGAGCTAAGTGTGAGAAATTATATAGTTAAGTCTAATGATTGATGATTCCCACTACCAATATAGTATCATTTTGTATCTCTAACATACATTGAATTTGGAGTGAACTTAACTCACAAAATTGAACTAAGGTGAGTGATTTGGTAAACTGATAAGAGATTAGTTGAAAGTGAGGCAACACTTAAAACAATAGTGAATGTTCCACCACTCACTTCAACATACCCTCTTTTGAGAAACTTTTCATAAGTGTCATCACCCATTTGTATAGATGACATGTCACATGGTTCCAAGGAACTGAACTCTATTTATGAAGAGGTCATGTGATGTAAAGCACTAGAGTTAATAAATCATGTAGGAGTCAAAGGTATAACTACAACTAAGGTCTTGCCCTTTACTTCCCCATTACCATAGTTAGAGGTACAATTACAACCAGGGCCTTACCCTTACCATTCTCTTTTGCCTTTTCTTTAAAATTATCATTTGCCTTAGAGGATTTTTGGGTTGATAAAGATGTTTGATAGATTCATGAACACCAATATCATGATTTTCAAGGATGTTAGTGAGGTGATCAATTTATTTCTTCAAACATTTACTTTCATCATGCTTTCCCAAGAAAAACCCACATTTGATCCTATATTTTTTAGGCTTAACATTGAAAGAAGAAGTCTCATTGTTTGATTTATAGGTGGAAGGATTTATATCATTTTCTTAATCCTTTTTTATTTGTTTCTTCTCTCGATTGATTAAAGCCTTTTATTTATTGGAAAAAAGTGCATGAGATTGTAAGGACTTTATTTCACCCATATGTATCAGCTTATCTTTCTCCTGAATCTAATTAACAACAAAGGTATCTAAATAAGCATCTCCATGCAGCTCCAAGAGCACTTTTTGTGGCATGGAAGATGGACACAAACACATAATAGTTTGGACCCAATTTGGAGAGTATAAATATAACAAGTTAATTATCTTTCTTATCTATTCCACATTGTTTCAACTTCAACCTTAGAGATCTAACTCTGTGAAGAAATCATGTAGGGTGTTAAAGTCACTTGGGCTCAAACCGATGAGCTCATTCTCTAGATCATGGCCTCTTATCACATTTTGCTTCTCAAAGAGATTTTCTAGTGTGATCCATACTTCATTAGGTGTTTTAGAAAATTATATGTGAAAGGGTGGATTAGGAGAGATAGAAAGACACAATAGTATGCAAACTTTATCACAACAGTTTAAGCATTTAACTTTCCTTACTTATGTTATATTTTTTTGTCTCTTTGACCATTTTAATTTGATGAAAACCCCTAGATTTAAAAATGATATACATTCTAGATTTCCATTCGAGATAATTAAATGGTGTGAGAGGACTTAATGAACTTGAATCCATAGTGTAGAAAAGAGGTTATTGCAAAAAGTAAGGAAGAAATGCAAACTAAAATTATACAGCACTACACAATACCCAATTAAAATTATCAGAGTAATCCCCCCTTAAATTTTTAAATGTAAGTAGGCTCATATAAACGTTAGGCACAACTGAGAATGCATCTTGAGTGATTAGTGCATAAGGAATTGGAGGGACTCAATCTCAGTTAATAATGCATCCATGAGAGTAAAATATTTGGTTTGAATGGAGTTTTAGTAGGCCTAAGATGACCATCAATGGATACAACATGAAAAATAAGAAAATTTTAAGAAGATGACACTCAAATCTAAGCTATCAACCAAAAAATATGTGTGTTTGAAAAATCTAGCTTACATAGAAAATTTAGGCAGAAATAATGGTGATTTTTTTATGAATCAACTTCCTTAAGAAAAATTTAAGCCTCAAAGAAAAATTTAAGCACTTTTGGGCTAGAAGTGACCATGGGCTTAACTCCCATGTGACTAGGGTCTAAGACCTTTTATGAGTGTTCCCCCCTTTATGATGTCACTTAGAATTATGATATGACTAGGTGAGTGATGTCACTCCCAAAATGCCTCCAAATCTCCAATGAATAGCAACACTTTTCATTTTATTAAATTTGATGACCTTTTGTATGTCGCTCAAGTAAAGATGGTGGTTAGAGTCTATAGAGTGTTTTATAATGTACGCAATGGTCTTAGGTTACAATTCGGGTACATGTATGGGTTTCAAGTGTAACAGATGTGCATGTAGGGGTGTCAAGTTTTGATAGGTGTGCACATAGGGCATTAGGTTTTGATGATGTTATAGGCAAGTGCATCAGGTTTTGATGAGGCTAAAGATAAGCGTGTCAGGTTTTGATGATGTTGCAAGCAAGTGCATCAGATTCTGATGATGGTATAGATAAAGGTGTTGGAGTCCAAAATACTTACAGACATGGGGTAAAGTCCATCGAGACTTGTTTTTCCACCACCAAAAGTCTGACTAAGTCTAAAAACTACCAAAATTATGTGTAAAGGTTAAAACTCCACCTACCATGAAAAAAACCTAAACTAGTATGGCTCTTGAAAAAACATCAAATACCCACTAAGGATATCCAAAACCCCATAAAAACTCATAAAATGATTTTCCCTTGGAGAACCTGATTGTACGAATTTGTACAAAATCACCAAAATAGCCTTGAAACTTTCTAAAAATGGCCAAAATCTACTGTCATGAAACCAAGTCATGTTTATAGCCAATCTTAGGGTTTTAACACCTTATGAATTTGATGGTGCTATCTATTTTGTGATTGAATTCTTAAGTTGTATAGTTTGTATTAATTTTCATGAAATCCAATCAAACCTTTGAAAACATCAAAAATAAAGAAATCTAGCAAGAATGCATGCAATAAATATCTCACCAAAGATTTTAAAAATGGAAAAATGGTCATCAAATCAGATTTAATACCATGTTAGATTGATCCAATATCTCTGAATGTCCAAGATTGCACAAAAATCCTACGAGTATGTGTGATCAAAATTGCCATAATAAATGTTGTGTCAAATGCATCAAAAGCTTCATTTATTGATTAGCCAAAAATTACAAAGGATGTACATTATATAATAAGAGATTAGGTCACCAAAAAAGTAACACCTCAACTCATTATTAGAAAATACATGAAGTTTATTTCCTCTAATGAGTAAAAATTGTGTTGGTAAAACCAAAAATGGGAAAAATCCTACACCAATAGACAAAGACAACAACAAATGATAGATGCAAAAAGAAAGGAACAAATAAAAATTTAAAATGATAATGATAGAAAAAGATTTCAAGAATGTAGAGCTAAATTGATAGTTAGAGATCTGGATATAAAAAAGAGACAACATGCAGATATGATGAAAAACATTTTTGTACAAATATCTCAAGATGAACAATATGTATTAAAAATGAGATTATAAAGATAAATGTGTTTAGATCGATTGACTAATGTATAAAGAAAACATAAATAAGAACTTCATCATGAAGCATCTCAAAGGCACTACCATCTATCGATCGATAATGTTTCCATTAACTCTAAAGAACCAAATTTAATATTTATAGATCGTGTGATCGAAACACTAGATAGTATAGCTAAGATACAATGGATGTTGATGTTTTAAACAATGCACAAAATAATGATACACAAGAGCATACAACATCCCAACCTATAAGAAGATGATAAATTGAAAATAATGATATAGAAGAAGAGTCAACATCGCAACCTAAAATAATAAAGCAAATGAAAGATTTTGAAATTGAAAGTGAACAAAAAAAACTAATCCCAGTGGAATCCTTGGTAGGGATTTGAATACATTTCAAATGATTTTTAAACATGTTTTAGATAATCTTGCTTCACCAAGCATGTTCTATATTTGTCAAGAAAGTTATATTGCAATAAATATTTCTCAAACACCTGAAGGCCTTGTATGAAATAGATGTCAACAACGAAAAATTCATCATCAATTTCTAGCATCAAATAATATGGATCTTAGACCATAAGTACAAGAACTTGTAAACGTAACACATGTTAAGGAAATGTTAATACCATGTGTCAATCCATTCCTAAAAGTCACACATTCAATAGGAGGTCAATATAAATATAAAGGACATACAATTAGTTTTTCACAAGAAGTAAAATAATTTGCTAAGTTTTTTCCACATCAAATAAAACATTTATCGATGATTATAGTTTTACAGAGGGATCAATGTAGAATAAATTACAAAATTACTATCAATAGAGAGAGAGTATATCAAGCACTTAAATAATAAATAAAACATGGTATGTTTCATTTAGATGTTCAGATTGACAAAAATGCACCTAGTGATCTTCCACTTGAATCTAATGAAAACATCTCTAACTAGTTGAACTATGTTCATATGCAATTTGATTCTGATGCAAATGAAGTTGTATTTGTGGGATCCACTAGTGGATATGGATGAAAGAAATATCATTGATCACATATTAATGTCAATGGACTCTAAACCCCCTAATGCCCCAAGGGAGATGAAATTAATCCATGTATGGGTAAATAACCCTAACATGGATCCTAGAATACTAATTGATTTGCCAAGGATTGGAGCATCTCCTATAAATAATGTAATGTTCCCTTCTTAGGCCTAGTTAGTTTGGTGACTGATAGCTTATTCCTTGAGTTTTCATAAGTTAATTAGTGTGGTAAGGGGAATCTAAATATCTTGGAGAGCACCAATTTTGTTTTTATTGTTTTCTATTTACATCTTTGAGCTTAGTTGGCATTATATATCATAGTGATGGTTTTAGAAGCATTTTCAAACTCTTGGTTTGTGTTTCACACTTCTTGAGAGCACATCTATTTTTAGTAAGTTATCGAGTTGGCACCTGTCATCATACCACTTCTTTAGTTATGTCTTGGCATGTTTAATTTTAGTTTCCAATGCCTTGGTAGTGTTTTTCACAACTTGGATGGAGTATTTAAATTATACGCTTAAGTTTCTAATGTTTAATATTTGATTATTCACTTAAGTGTTATAATTTATAAAGTTGTTTTATGACCCCTCCTTAAGTGGGTGCCTAGGGAGTGAGAGGGAATATGTTATTAATATTATTTTCATTCTTCAAAAAAGGCATTAGGGAGTAAGGAAGTTATTTTATATTTTAAAATTATTTTCCCCTCCCAGAGGCTTATAAAAGGAGAATACAAGGATTAGAATCATTATTATTTTCTCTAGAGTTTTAGAGATCTTACATGTTAATCCACTTTACTTAAGGAGTAAAATCTCTTGAGATCCCTGGTTTTAGTGCAAAGGAGACTTTAGACCCTATTTGGAAGGGTTATTTCAATGAGAGGATTTATCCTTAATCCCTAGTAGCTGCATTCATAGGTATCGAGGATTATTTTCAGCATACTGGTGATTATTTTGGTACTATCCATATATATTAGGGAAATATCATAGGTTATATTATCATAGAGTGGGCCCTGAAGGTTGATGCCATAGTTGGAGGATTGGTGTGTTGATTTGGAAGTAGCATGGGAGCTTTGGGTGCAAGACGTGTGGTTTTCAAACCCCTATATTTTCGGTTGTAACAACACAAGTTGTTGTTGATGATTATGGAATGCACAAAAATCATTGGAAGGAGTGCAGAGGTTATAAAGGGATTATAGAATAGTCTACATCATTGTTAATATGAGTCTAAAAATAGATTCAACTATTAATATATTGAGTTTGATCTAGAATACTGATCCATTTCCTTGTATAATGGATTAGTACACTCGAAGATGGATTATCAACAACAGTTATATTAGTTAAGACATCATAAATTATTAATCTAAACACTATATATTGGAATGTTTACTTCAGTTGAGTGTATGGTAAATGTTTGTTAAAATGTCTTTGCCTTATTCTTTGTTTTTTAGACTATTTATGAGAGTGTCAAAGATATCTCCAATGCAATAGATAGATTTCAACCTATTTGATAGAATGACACTACGTAATCTTTGAATATTCTCATGATTATATGATGGATTTATGATTATAGCCACAATTTTTCTAAACCTTGTATAATCATTGCATATAATTATTTGATGAAATAATGACATGTTAAGTTTGGAACAATATCTCCTTGTTGGGGATATTTTAGTGGTATTAGAGTCATGTATCCTACCAACCTAGAGGGTTGTATGTCAATTCTAATGGTTGCATGTCAATGCTTGGTGGTTGCATGTGTGGTATCAATCATTGCATATCAATTTCTCCTATTGCATGTTAGTGACCAACACTTGCATGTTGATTTTGAGCCAAGTTGAATGTCAGTTTTTCCTATTACATGTTAGTGTTTTGGTCTTCATTTATCATTTGAATCATGGAAGATATATATATGATAGATTATTTGCTTAAATCTCTTAGATAAAGTTAGGATAAATTGGAAATAACTTTTTGAAAGGTGTTTGGGATAGATTTAAATCATAATAAGGGTCCCTTAGAAGATCATCAGATTGTGATCAGTTACACACCAAAACCTTTTCAGTCTAGATCCGTACAAAAAGAAAAAGATGTGGGAAATAGGCTTTACACAACAGGAAAGAATTTTGAGTTTTTGCATTAGTCAAAGGATGCTTTACTCAACTTAAAAGAAGTGGAGATTTGTTTGTCTATGATAGACAATTCATATTCTAAGAATTTGCTATGGGTAATGAAGCCATCAATGACTTATTTGGTTAAACCCAATATTATGAGACACTCTGGTAAAGAGGTGAAACTTGTAGTCACCATATGCCTCAATGAAATCATAAGGATAACATCACCTAAAACTCCATAAAATGATCACATAATGAAGGTGCTATTTTGGTTGATTGTAGAAAGCTTACATGGGTTACATGAAATGTAAAGTCCTTCATTTGCTAAGAGGGTAATAATTCTACAAACTATTACAAAAATTAGTTCTTGTGTTATTATGATGGATCTTGATTGTGAAGATCTTATTCTTGAAATGTTTCAACACTTCTTGGTTGTTGTTAGTGAGAAGCATATGAAAAATGTTATATCTTCTATGCAGACAATTATGTTTTTGATTATAAAGGAGAGTAATGATATTTCCTAATCATTAGTATCTATTCTATTGGTTATTATGAGGTAAGAATAAGTTACTTCTTCAGTTGCACATGAGTTGGTTAATAATGTTGTCAAATAATGTGAGTAGAAGTTGATACCATACTTATCATCATGAGTTGCATCCATAAGAGAGGAGTACATGAGTCTCCATGATGATGATGAGTTTGAAGGGCATGTTGATTTAGAGTTTGTGATTGATAAGCCTTATGAAGGTATGGATTCTCTTGATGATACTTTGCTTGATCATAATGCTATCCCACCATTAATACATGATTATTTCAAGGCATAAATTAGTGAGATAGAGGATTTTGATGGTGATATTGTTCCTAAAAATGAAGGAAAATTAGAAAAATTGTTTGATGAGTAATCCTAATTTGTTGATTTTGATCAAAGGCCTAGAGAGTTATAAGTTTTGAAGAACCAATTGATGGTAACTAAAGAAAAGGTTGTGCAATCCTTAACAAATTTTGATAGCACACACAAATTCATTGAAGACCTCATTTGGAAGGCTCAAGTTGAAGAAATATAGAAAGGTTTAAAGGATGGAGCCTCTTTAGTAAATCTACAAACTATCATAGTGTTTTGGAAATAATGAAATCAAATTACTTGCATTTGCTTATAGATAGAGATCATGCCATTACGTATGCAGAAGAGACCTTAGATGCATGCCAAGAGAAGGATAATGAGGTTGATAAGCTTTACCTTCAAATTAGCCCGGCTCACTACTCACTATACAAAGTTGAAAGTTAGTCACTTTTTACAGCCATACTAAAGGAACAAGATTGTGACACATGGACTATGGAGGTCAAATAGATAATTAAAGGAATTAATGAGATCCATAAGGACTTTGATTTGGATCCAGGCTACCCTTGGAGACATGAAGAAGGATTTAGGAGTGTTGAAGTACTACTCAATGATTTTAGCAGTCCTAGTATCATGGATATACAACAAGATGATAGAACTTGGGAAAAATATCAAGAGTGCAATCTCATTGGGCTTGAAAGGCAAATTTTCCATGATGATACATCTTTTATTTTAGATGCACATTTATCTTTTAATAATATGATTTGTGAGGCACTTATTGATTCAAGAGACACTAATGGTGACAATAGCAAGGTATGGGATCCTAGTGATTGTTTATTCACATTGCTTAATTCAAAATGGGAAGCTCACACTTTTGGTTTATTGATGTGTGCTCATCTTTTTTATTTCATCCCACATTAAAATAATTTGGTCACATTTTTGATGAGCCATAAGAGTGGGATAGTTAAAATATTTCATAAAACACTCTTTTATGAGATGATTTCTTCTACAAATGAAGAATCCATATTTTGTGAGTATTTTAGCTTGGTTCATTATAATGGGAAACAAGAAATGAAAATATAAATAATCTACATTGATATCACTATTTTAATCAGAGTTGAACAATATAAGCATGATGGAATTGTTTCATTTATGGACAATCATGCAAGAGGTCTCCAACTAAGTTTGTTAGAGTTTGTTGATGAAGAAAGAAATGATTTGAGGAGGATTAAGAATCAAAATTTCAGAATTAATATTGTTGTCCTCTTTTCAATCATCCATCAAATGATTCCATTTATTTTCTTACAAGTGGATTGGATAGAAATTTTAGTCAAGAATTGGAGCATTTCTTAACTGGTGACTTTATGGAATTTATTTTTAGCTAATATAATGCTCAGTTTACTTGTTTTAATTGAAATATTTTAGTTATTATACAGTTGTTCCATTTTCAAGGTGCTGATTATGAGAAATTTAGATTATAAGTTGTCAATTTCAAACTTGAATAGTTACAAGAATATGCATTTTGAGGCCACTTAGTCATGGAAAAAGGTAGGTTTATAGTTTAAGCTAAAAGGGATGAATATTTTAGCTAACCAAGCTTTGTATTGGGTATAAATTCAAGCACCAAATAGCTATCATGATTTGTTTTTAGCGTACACACAAGCTGATTTGTGTCCTATCTTGGAAGGGTACCTCAAGAATTATGTTTCAGGATTGCAGAAGGCATGGGTGAGATGGTTGCATTTGGGTGAGTACTATTATAATTTTACCAAGATGTCACCATTTATGGCATTGTATGGATATGAATCCCCTAGCTTCATAAATTTACTATTTGGTGATAGTAGAGTGCCCAAAGCTAATGATTTATTGTGACAAAGCCAAGATATAATGAAATCCTTGGGATACAACCTCTAACATGCTTAGAATCAATAGAAGTTGTATATAGGTCCACAACATATAGAGTGTGCATTCGAGGTGGGTGACATGGTAAATTTGAGATTACAGCCCTACAAGTAGCCCACTCTCAAGAAGAGTGGATCAATTCAAGATCTCTAAAAGGATTGGAGAAGTGGAACTTGAGTTGGAGATACTTGAGAGTATCAAGGTACACAATGTCTTCCACATGTCTCACCACAAGAAGGTACTTGGTCATAATGTTGTTCCCTCTTCTGAGTTACCCTCCTTAGATGAGGAAGGGAAACTTGTGTTGGTTCCAAAGGTAGTTATTAATTACAGGGAGTGTACCTTGAGGAAAAGAACCATCAAGGAGCATTTCATGAAGTGAAAGAACTTATCGATGGAGGATACTACTTGGGAGAGTGAGCAGATCTTATAGCATCTAGATTTGCAATTGCTTGGGGATAAGTAATCCTGGGGAGGGAGGATTATTATTTCCCCTTCTCATGCTTGGTCAATTTATTGATCATTAACCTATTCCCCAAGTTCTCATAGGCTAATTGGTGTGGTAAGGGGACTCCAAAGATGTTCGAGAGCATGGATTTTATTTCTATTATTTTCTATTTGTGGTTTTGAACTTACTTGGCATTATGGGTTGCAATGATGCTTTTAGAAGCATTTTTGAACTCCTAGTTTGTGTTACACACTTCTTAGAAAGCATGTCTATTTTTAGTAAGTTGTTGAGTTGGCACCTAACATCATTCCACTACTTCAGTTACATCTTGTCATGTTCAATTTTAGTTTTTGATGCCTTGGTAGTGTTTTCTACAACTTGAATGGAGTATTTAAATTATACACTTAAGTTTCTAATGTTTAATATTTGAAAATTCACTTAAGTGTTATAATTTAGAACATTTTTTTATGACCCCTCCTTAAGTGGGTGCCTAGGGAGTGAGAGGGAATATGTTATTAATATTATTTTAATTATTAAAAAAGGTCAGTGGGGAATAAGGAGGTTATTTTATATTTTAAAATTGTTCCCCCTAGAGGCTTATAAAAGGAGAATACGAGGATTAAAATCATTATTATATTCATTATTATTTTATATGGATTTTTGGAGAGATTGCATGTTATCCACTTTACTTAAAGAGTAAAAGCGCTTGATATCCCTAGTTTTGATGTAGAGGATACTTTGGAACCTATATGGAAAGGTTATTTTGGTGAGAGAATTTATCCTCAATCCCTAGTAGTTACATTCATAGATATCAAGGATTATTTTTAGCATACTAGTGATTATTCTATTACTGGCCATATAGATTGGGGAAAGATCATAGGTTATTTTTTCATAGAGTGGGCCATAAAGGTTGATGCCATAGTTGGAGGATTGGCATGTTGATTTGGAGGTAGCGTGGGAGCTTTAGGTGCAGGTCATGGGGTTTCCAAACCCCTGTATTATTGGATACCACAACACAAGTTGTTGTTGATGATTATGGAATGCACAATAATATTTGAAAGGAGTGAAGAGGTTATAAAGGGATTATAGAATAGTCTACATCATTGCTTATATGAGTCTGAAAATAGCTCTAGTTGTTAATATATTAAGTTTGATCCAAAATATTGATCCATTTCCTTGTATTGTAGATTACTACACTCAGAGATAGATTACAAGCAGCAGCTATATCAGTTAAGAGGTCAAAATTTATTAATCTGATCACTATATATTAGAATGCTTACTTCAACTGAGTATATAGTAAATGTTTGTTAAAATGTCTTTGCCTTATTCCTTTTTTTTCAAACCATTTATGAGAGTGTAAATGACATCTCTAGTACAATAGATAGATTGCCAACTATTTGACAAAGTGACACTACGTAATCTTTGAATATTTTTATGATTATATGATGGATTTATGATTATAGTCATAATTGTTCTAAACCTTGTATAATCATTGCATACAACTATTTAATGAAATAATTACATGTTAAAAAGAAAAATTAGAATTTTTCAAGTTTGGAACAATATCACCTGGTTGGGGATATTTCAAATGAGTATGTCACATTAGGATTACTTGATATGGCATTTCCAACATTGTTTCCTGAAGGAAGATGTGATTGGATAAAACCATGGTTGCAATGAGTACATCTTCACGAATCTATTAAACATCTATTTTGATATAAGGATCACCATTTTAGTTGACATCCACAATTTAGATATTACATGATGAACATGATCATGAGACATTGTGAACAAAATTCAATTGTAGTTTTCATGAAAAAAAGCCTTCAATATATGCCAATCACCATTATTGAGTTACATGAGCATATGGATAATATACCCCACTTCAATTTAGTTGATCATTTGATGTGGTTTGGAGTCTCAATGAGGGGTATAAGGTCCTATTTGGAAAAATGTCATAGTGAATTAATGGACATGTTACATCAAATTAGATCGCCTATCATTTTATTCACATTGAATGTAGCTGACATGTATTGGCCTGATCTACATAAACTAATGTTAGGAAGGCTGCAAAAAAAATCCATAACAATCCCAAAATTAATGAAGATATAATATTATTGATTATCCTCATATTGTGGCACACTATATGCACTTATGGAATTCAATATTCTGTAAGAACATATTACAAAAATGAATGAAAGTAAAATATTATTGGTCTAGATATGAATGACAACATAGAAGTTCACCACATGTGCATGAAATCATATGGTTAGATGGAGAACCAAATATGGGAAACCTTCATTAGACAAATGATTTTGAACAAAAAAACTACTGAAAAAAATTCCATTATGTTATTCATGCATGGAATCATCAGGAAGATCCACACCAACAAAACATATAGGTATGTTATCAATCCTCACCTAATTTATGTTTTATACAATTTTTTTTTATCAATGTAACTAATTATTTTAACCTTATAAGACTTATATGAATCTAAATACTATGTTTTTAAAGGGCTAAATATAGTAAATCAAGTTATAAATATGCAATAAATAAAGCCACTGATCTCTTACAGAATTGACTTAATTTGACCTTTCTAAAAATAGTAATAAATAATGTAAATAAGAAACTAATTATAAAATGATTGAGATGAGTGATCTGAAGGCTAGAAACTAAGATAGACATTGATCTGAGTGTCACAAATAGGATCTAAGTATTAAAACCACTCCTGGACAGTATCTTCCTAATTGGATAGTAACACCATGTGGCACTAGAATCCTTATTTTGGTGGTAATGTCCCTTGTGTAGAACTATTTTGAGCTTCTAGGTACACCTATGTCTGGGTCTGTCAAGCCTATTCTTGCATACATGGGTTTTGTAACCCTATATATGACTTGTTTTGATTAATTTTTGAGTAAACCCTAATATTTCATATTGTTAGGGCATCTGATTGATACAAGTAGTAAAGTGTGTTTGTTAGTGGGGTAGGCTAGACATCCTTAACACCCTGTTATGATGAGAGTCGCCTACATACCAATACTCTAAATAAGGATCAATCCCAATGTATTTATCCCCACCTAAATTCTAATGTAAGTGTTAGTGAAGCTAGTATGATTATAGACCTAAGTGTTTTGAATGTGCTTGAGATTAGAAATTTGAGTAATTTGAGCTTAAGAACATTGTGGATGGTTACATGCATAAGTAGGGTAGAATAGGGACTTGATAACCTTAATTTTACACAACATATTATGATTTTTTATGTGTAATTTGCATATAATTTCCATCTAGTGGTTAGAGGGCTAAAATTCATGTATGCATATATATATATATATATATACACATATATATATATATATATATATATATATATATATATATATATAGTTTTGGTGCTTGTGTGGGTGTTAAAATAGGTCTAGACTGACCTTAGGTGGTTTAAGATCTAAAAATATATCAATTTATGGAAAAAGGAAGGAAAGAATAGTAGCACCAAAATTGGGACACTAGTGCCATGTGGTGGTATTATCCCTATTATGGATCTAGTGTCCAGGCGACAGAACCTGAGGCATGAAGGGCTAAGATGTAAGAATAAGGGTTTGGAATTACTTTAAGGATGACTAATGATGCATGTGGCCCACACAAAGGATAAATAAGTGTGAAAATAGACCCTAAGATAGGTATAGGGCTAAGCTAGGGATAGGTGGTCTCAACTAGCACTCTTAGTATTCAAGTATCACTTTTAGGTGATTATATTTGCCCCCCTTTATTATAGAAATGCAACAAAGAGAAATGACTAGGATAAAGGAAAAATAACCATACCTAGCCTTACCTAAGAGATGAATCCCATGAGTCTGGATCTAAGTATGTGAAACATGCTCCATTGTGTGTTCTAAAAGTGAAACATGCATAGATTAGTCCTTACTTAAGAGATATCAAAATCTAAGACAAAAATGAGTAAAACTAAGTAAATTTGAGTAAAGGGATAAGAGAGAGGAGAGGAATGAATACACCTCATTGGGCACATGAACCAATGCATAAACTTAGTGGTAACCTATGTGTGTATGTGTATATAATGATCAATTAGTTAATAACTTAGATTGAACTAATGACTTGCTCAATCGTCATGTGTGGGTGGCTCAAGAATTCAATCTAGTTTTGACTCCATCACTACCCACCCCTAATTTGTGGATCATTATATATGAATAGCTTGAATTGTACTGATGGTGTGTCCAACCCTATCATGTAGGTGGCTTAAGAACTCAAGTAGACTATGAATCCATCATTTCCTACTTATGTGTAGTAGATGCATCTCAAATTGAAACTATGAAATATAATTACAAATGTCTAATTGGAGATATTTAACTAGAGATGTTGGATTTGTAGCCACTCGAGCATATTAGGTAGATTTGGGCCACTTAGGAATGCCAACCACTATAGATGGAGTAAGGCATAAATATGGTGTGTAAGATAGAACATGGCGTCTGATGTATATTGTGTAGAGAATGACATGGATTTTGCCATTCCATCTGATCAATCAGTGTGTAAGTGAGCATATAGAAATAATGTGTGATGCACATGCCCCCAAATCTAATATCTAAGCATACAAATTCTAGATTGCATTGTAATAATATATATTTGAGTATCTAAACTAAAAATGGGAATGTTCATGTTGTGTATGATGCCCCCAATTTGATTAAATGGCTACTAATCTAAGTTAAACCAAAAATTTTATAAAATTGAGGCCACTAGATAGTAGTACCATATATTAGATAGTAGCACCATGTGGTGCTAGTGTCCCAATTTATTCGTTAATGCCCAACTATTTTGATTTCAATGCAACTATAACTGATCTATGTGTCATCATTTCCCACTGTGTTTTCCTAAGTCTAATTTCTACAATCTAAGCATGTGTGCTAAAAATTGTATTGTGACTACATTATGATAGCTTGATCTCTATGATAAACACCTGTGAATTCCCTCTCTTTTGAGGGGAGTTATTAAACCTATACAAAAACTAACCTTAAAATAATAATCTCTATAAAATGTGTGTTAACTGGAGCATATATGATATCTATGTAATAAACCAATATAATGTGCATACATAACATCAGAATGTAAGATAATCTAAGCATAAATTTATAATGTGTGATGTATGTTATGTCTAGCATTTACAAGGATATCAAGATAGATATAAAAATGTCTGTAACAACAAATCTGAGTAATAACTGAATAGCTACCTAGGGGGTAGGGCATGATGTCCATCACAACACCCGAGTAGGAAGGGGAGATGCATGATGTCCCCCCTGGCATCTAAAACTAGAGTGTGTAACAAGTAAGAGATAAGTGTCATAGCCATGATGCATATAAGAAAGCATACATACAACACACATGAGGCATGAAAAGTAGGCTAAGCAGCCACAATACAAGGGACATGTTCACATGTCACTAAATCTGAGAAAGTAAGACATAAAAGGACATGTTTAAATGTCCACATACATAAATAACAAGCAAGTTGGCTTAGAGCCACGTAGAAGGACATGTTCAAATATCTGCATACATAATTAGGAAAGCAAACACAATGATATGGGCACATGACCAAAGCATACATACAGTGAAAATAATGGCATAGAGCCAAAGAACAATTGCATATTCAAATGCCCTTGAATAGAAGAAGCATAGAGATACAATCAAGTCTAAACTAGGAAAGCTAGAAATGAAAGTATGCATGAACATGTCATACAAATATGTGTAAGATCCAATATGTACATATATTGAGTCTAAATTAGTGGTAGTCGATAAAAAATATGAGTAAGTGTAGCATGATCAATATCAATATATAATAATGTTGAAAATTTGATGTAGAGTATAGAAATATGTAACCTAGTAATCGAAATTATGTATAGGGTGCCCCAAATGGGCTAATGTGACAAATGAAGAACCCGTGTATCTATGTATATGCCCCCAGTGAGTAGATAATAACAAGTCTAGATCAGTGTATTAGACCTGAGTCCTATAGTAATCTGTAAGCACTTGACAAGAAAAAGTGAAATATGTATGTATGATAAAACTAACTATACGAAGATAGCTATCATATGTAGTGTTTGTAAAATATAATAAATATAAACATGGCAATGCATACAATCTATAATTTTATGTTTTATGAATAAATATTTGAATGTTTTTATATTTTCAAAATATTATATTATTTTTATATTTTTTGGATATAATTTATATATAAGCAACATAAAAATGAAATTATATACAAGGAGCAATAAATAAGGAAAGAATGTACAATAAGGGAGGAACAATACTAACCGATGAGTCTCATGGGAGACTCCCTATAAATATGGCCTATGTCAAATAAAGGAATAGTGATTGTGCATGTTGTGTGAAAAGGTAATTGTGGTCCCAAAACATATTGTATTGAGAGATCTATATCTAACATTACCTATGAAGCAATGCTAGGAATCCATGAAACTGACTATGTTGTCATGTGAACTATAGGGGTCTTAGGGACCCATCTAGTAGAATATTTTGTATTTGGCATAGGTGACTTATGCTAAGAACTCAGTAATACTAATCTCAAAATAAAATTAGTAGAGGGAGGCCCTCTAGAATTTATAACATATCTCTAATGCAGGGATCTCTCTAATAATGGTCTCTATGGGAGAGTATGTGTACATGGTAATACTATAAGAGTATACCTCACCTACACTGATGGCTCAACTAAATTGTGTTGTGTACTAATAGGAACTATGGTCAGAGCTGTAACTGGTAACTCAATTATAACTAGTAATTATGATGTAACTTCCTATAGGATAAGTAGAGGATACTCATATGAAAGACCCTCAACTATGATCACCTAATTTGCATGTATATATTTGATTCATATGTGCATGGTAGAATGGGATGGCTAGTAACTATTGTATCCATGGCCTACCCAATAACATGTCAAATGTGTTTGCAATGGGTACTATTAAGAATCTAGTGGCCACATGTGTTGGTCCAACCTATAGTAGAAGTACAATCTCCTTGATATAGCTCTAAACATGGCCATTAAAACCATGAATAATTATTCTTATAAGAAATATATCCTACTATGAATACCCAAAATGCTATAGAAGTGTGATAGTTAACATGTTAATACTTGACCCATTTTTAACAATAACACTCTGAATAGGATGATGGTTTATGTAAGCTCATACAAAGAGTACATATAAATATGAATCATCATCAACAATTTATTACTTTGAGAAAGTGATGAGTGGTCTAATTGGTACTATATTATGGTACACACTGATGATATTATGTAGGGGGTGTGCATCCTCTGTAGTGGTGTGATATGATGTTGGTGGTGGATGAGCCTGATACATGTAGTGAACACTTGAAGTTCCCCTACCTCATTTGTTGTATGATTTAAAAACAAATATAAGAATATTTTCAATGCCTTAGCTTCCATTTGTTGAACTTTGGGTGCCTTTGTGGGTGTGCCCACATCAATTATGTTAGCCTTTATCAAATCTTGTATCTTATGTTCTAATGTGATAGATCGATTTGTTGTATAATCTAGTACCCTATGATATTCATATAATGCATTGGAATTATAGATTTTTGGAAGAGACTGTGTCATATAAACCTCTTTGATGGGAAGGAGAGATATGACATTGTAGTCCAGGAGCTTCTATAAAACACATGTTGGTGATTCTAGAAGGTTGGTGAAAACTCTCTATGGAGGAGCTAATAAAACCAAGTGAGAAGATGGCTTTAAAGTTGCATTAACTATGGCCTTTGGTTTACTCTTGGTTTTAGTGGCCCTTACCTTGTATGGAGGCTTACTATAACTCATAGTAGTTGATTTTGATCCACTTGTATACTTTAGTTTACCCATGGAGAGAAGCTTGACTTCTCTTTCTTTCACTGTGTGGCATAATTATATGAAGGTTGGAAACTTCTTGAACAATATATCTTCATGTAATTCTAGTAGTAGGCTTTGTTTAAATATGTCTTGGAGCTCTCTATCTGCCATGGGGCTTGTCGAATTGGCCAATATAGTCTTATATCATAAGATGTATTCTATAATAGGCTCATTAGATTTTTGCTTTAGTTGTGTTACTTGAGTATATGAGATCTTATCATTGATGTTTATTGAGAAGTGTCTAAAAACATATCTGCCAATGGATTGAATGTGATGATAGATTGATTTGATAGACCATATAGCCAATGTAAGGCATAATCCTTTAGACTACATGGAAACAATTTAGTGAGGAGCCAATGATTAGACACGTGATCCAAACATGTGTGAAAAGCTTGGAGATGGTGCTCTAGGTCACCCTTACCATCATACAATGTAAGCTTAGGTGCCATGATTTGGATGGCAAATGAGTTATCACTTTGTGATGTGCCAAAGGTGTATATAAAAGAACATGAAAATTCAAGGCATGTGATGGCCTAGTGGCTCCCTACTCAAGATGTAACACCTTAGCCTATAGATAATGAACCTCATGCATAAGGGATTGTACATTTGGAGAGGAGTAACTAGCCATATGATTTGTAGCTACCACTAAAGGTTCTTGAGTTAAAATTGGTTGTTGTATTAGTTGAGTTGGCCCTAAAGTAGGTGTAATAATGTTGTTATTTGGGGGAGTAGAAGATTGACCATTATTTTCTTTTTGAAGTTCTTTGTGGATGATGTTGATAAGTTCATATTGCATATCTAAATGTTTGGAAACAAAATCTTGTAATTATCTCTTAGCGATTTCATCAAATTGGTTGTTGAATTCTACCATTATATGTTGGGAGTAGGAAAATAAATTGTTGTATATTTTAAATGTTTAAATATATTTAATCTATGAAATATTGTAAAATTTAAATACTAAAACAAATTTGAGATTTTATAACTAATATCTGAGCATATAAATAAAAAGGATACAAACCCTAAGAGCATTTAGGGTTAAGGTTTGAATAGTATTCAAAGTAAGTCATGTTCACCAAATGTTTCAACCTTTTAGGACTTGGGTGAATGTAAATCATATGTTGTTAAAGAGTTTAGTATAGTAAATAAAGGTAGAAATATACAATAAATACATCTACTGATCTGTTATAGAATCAACTTAATTTGACCCTTTTAAAAATAATAATAAATAATGTAAATGAGAATTTAGCTAGAAGATGACTGAGACAGATGATTTGGAGGCTAGAAACTAAGGCAAAGGCTAGTCTAAGTGTCATAAACAATATATATGTGTCAAAACCCCTTCTAGATAGTAGCGCCATAATTAGATAGTAACACCATGTGGTACTAGTGTTCATATTTTGGTAGTAGTGTCCCTTGTATAGAACTATTTCAGGCTTCTAGGTGTACCTGTGTCTAGGTTTGTTAAGTCTATTCCTATGTACATGAGTTATGGAACCTTGTATATGATATATTTTGATTGATTTTTTAATAAAACCATAATCCTCTATGTTTTTATAGCATCTAGTTGATACAAGTAGTAAAGTGTGTTTTTTAGTGGGGTAGGTTGGACATCCTCAACACCCTACTATGATGAGATTTGCCTACATACCAATACTCTAAAGAGGGATCAAACCCAATGTAGTTCTTCCCATCTAAGTATTAGGGCAAGTGCAAGTGAATATAGTATGAATGTAGACCTTAGTGATTTGAATGTTCTTGAGATTGTAAATCTAATTAATCTAAGCTTATGAATGTTATAGATGGTTTTATGCATAACTAAGTATAATAGGTATTTATAACCTTAATTATGCACAATTTATTCAGAGTGTGTATGTGTAATTTGCATCTAATTTCTATCTAGTGGTTAGAGAGCTAAAAGTCATGTATATATATTTTTATAATGATTGTGCGGGTGTTAAAATAGGTTTAGGCCGACCTTAGGTGGTCTAAGATTTGAAAATATATTCATTTATGGAAAAAAGAGGGAAAGGATAGTAGCACCAAAATTGGGACACTAACGCCATGTGGTGTTACTGTCCTTATTATCGCACTAGTGTCTAGGTGAAAAAAACTAAGGCACGAAGGGCCAAGATGTAAGAATGAGGGTCTAAGACTATTTTAAGGATGACTAGGGATTCCTATAGTTTGCACAAAGGTTGGATAAGTATGAAAATAGGCCCTAAGATAGGTTTTGGGATAAGTGGCCTCAACTAGCACTCTTAGCACTCAAATTTATTTTTTAGGTGATTACACTAACAAATTATTATATGCCATTAATTTTAGGCATTACAAAATATTATGCAATGTCCATGTCTTTAAAATGCAAGATAACTTACATAGGTGGATATGGAGCGTGACTATGAATAACTACTCAATTGTGTAGAATGACATATAATGTGTAGAAAGGGTGCCTACCTACATAATAAAAGAGGAAAAATGGTTTGTAGGTAATAAGTTGAATTATTTAATAGTTGTACAAAAATTATACATAATATTTGTGAAAGAACTAAAAATTGAGTTATTATTTCTTATGCATGGTGCATCATGGCCATTGAATCTTAATGGATCAAAATTATATCAATACTTTGAGACAAAAGATAAAAAGTTCAAGCCTAAAATAAATGATGATAGAGTAAATACACAAAATCATTATATATTACAATTCTGGAGAACAAATGTAGATTGGAAACTTGTTCTTTCTAAACACATTATGGTTAAATACATTTCCAAGTATGTAGTAAAGACAAATAAGAGTTCTAAAACTTATCATCAAATGTTGATGTGGTTTGCAATAAATGAAAACCTTAATAATTTAGCAGGCAGAACATATAGGATACCTCTAATTGAATCAAATGTCGAAAGATACATAGGGGCACAAGAAGCATGTCACATGTTGTTGGAGCTTTCATTAGTAGAGAGCGGTAGATTATTTATCAACCTAAAAAGGCAACTAAATATTCAACATATAATCCAAGGTGAAAAAAAGATAACAAAAGGGAGGCAAAGAGTACTAAAATAATTGTGAGAGTATTCCCAAGGTTTTCCTTCATCCCTGCACATGAATCAAATAAAAGGATAGTTTTTTATTGGTTAAATTTATTAATTTACAAGCCATTTCATGACATACAAAGAGATATTGGAATTGATGATGAAGAAATAAAATCAAATTGAGATTCATTCAATTATAAGTATTGGCATGTTGAGAGAAGAACAATTCGAGAAGATGTTGAAAGTCATGGTGATTCTAAAGATATTCAACCTATTCAACAAAATAAAATGGAACATGAGTGGGAAATAATATCTAGGCTACAACATGGCCAAATTATGGAAGTTGATGAGATAGATATGTTGGAAAGAAGAGACACTGATGGGCAAGCATTATTACAACATCTCTACTGGGATTGACGTAGAATAATGTGATTTTTTTAAATTTAATCAATATATTATTTCAATAAATTTTACCATGAGAATATAATTAGTGATCCAAGTATAACATACCAAGCATGTTAACTTATAAAATAAACACGTAACATTATCTGACACTGATCACTATCATCAAATGAAACAAAACATAACTAAATATAAAAAGTAATTACACATTTTTAGCCATGGCTGGTACAAAAATGCAGTCACTATTATCATGGTATAATGAGTAAATAATTACATCTCATCAGGGATAATGTTTTAATAACAATAATTAAAATACAAGATATAAGGCTCCATGGAGCATGAGTTTCCTAAAATTCAGTATCTATGGCAATCTCATGTGTAGTCTCCAAATAAGTACTGTTGTAGAGAAGGAGAGTATCATCTGATCACTTTTTCACACCAACCATGGACCATTTATCCTTCGCACAATCCCCCATTAGGGAATGTCCCTCCCTCCATGGATGAGTAGCTAATGATGGTGTAGGAATCTAGAGAGATATGCCAGTACCTGTGTGTTGTATGATTTCTAAGAACATAATGTGTACCATAAAGAAATATGTTATAACATGACATCACATAAACATGTACATCATATATATGAAATAACTATGTCTAAACAAACATTACTTTGGCCAAAGTTTTTAATATTTATTGATCTCTAGGATCAGTCAAATTCATACACACCACTTGATTGGATTACCCGCATCTGGCATTGGTGATGCTAGTAAGTTAGTGAAGTCCACCTCACTACTTACTTAGTACTAGCAATGTGAGATTTGGTTAACATTTATATAACTAACAAATTTATATAAATTACTTCTTACTAGCAGGCATAAAACATGATAAATACAAGAATAATCAAAATGCATATATTTAGTCCATCAAACGTATGAATGAATCCCCACTATATTATTTATAAATAATAAGCATAACAAGTACAATTTATACCAACCAAGTACAATATATATTTAGACTACAAATTTTTAATATTTGTAAGGAGATTTAATTATATTCTATGACGAATAATAATGTCATAGTCCATTGTTCATATGTATAACTACTCGATAATAAACAACCAGTCATGATAATGAAAGTCATAATTCTCCCAAAAACCTAATCTTTCCTTAAACAACTTTGTTATATTATTAGGAGGTTGTATGCAAATATAAATAGTGTTCTATACTCTAGGAATCTATGACTTAGTTTTTAATAGACAATAACATATAAATGTAATCACACCTTGCAATGTATTAATATATACTATATATGTATATGCATTTGTACATATTAATATACTCATAGTATGCATCATACACAAGTTTTCAATTCATATATAAATATGGCATGTAAATGCCAACAGTCATTTATAACTAGGATTTTATAAGATTTCAACAATCATTATAACCTTCCTACTCATGAACCATCATAATATATTAATATTCTTGTATTATTAATAAACTAAGTAATATAGACAATAAACTTTCTATATCCATATTTAAGTCAAATCAACGTCAACACTCACATAGTTTATACAAGTAACTAATCTTCCTATGATTAGTTCAACACATATCTTAAGTGTAAGGCTAATTACTTAACCCACTAAATAGCTACAAGTTATATTTTTTGAATAAAACATAGGTCAAATCCTCTTATATTTCAATTTAATGTCAACATACATTTTTAGTAATTGTTTTACTTTTCCATAATATGCTACGAGTCTACTAACAAAACTTACAACTAATTCTCTTTACACATAAGCGTTATACTAGCCATATGTCTTGTATATAGGTGTATGAGAAAACTAATTATTCTAATTTCCAATTTGATTCTATAATGAAGTTTCTACTCCAGATAATGATGATTCCTTTCAAACAAGGCACTGAAGATATAAATGCATAACAGACAAAGAGAGACTCATATTAGATCCATATATATGAATCAAGTGAAATGGATTAATCAAGAAAGAGTATTCCTCCACTTTCAAGAACATCAAATAAAAGTGAAACCATTCAAATCATTGTTTTAAATCACTACTTATATAAATCACAATTTTGACTAACAATATACACAGTAATATATTTTCACTGGTTGATTAATAAATATTTCTCAGTTCATACATATATATGAATCATTATTTTAGAAGCCAAGAGCATACAATATATGTATCATTATTTTAGATGTTTTTATATACATATATATTATTATTCATACTTGTATATATATCATTGGTTTTATGTGATGAATAAACACACACACACACACACACACACACACACACACACACACACACACACACACACACACACACACACACACACACACACACACTATATATATATATATATATATATATATATATATATATATATATATATATATAATGTTTGAATAAAAGATGCACCCAGTTTGAATTTATCAGTTCGCTATGCTATATACCTAGTTCATTATACATTATATATATGGTACACTATATATACATGAGTCATTATATGTATAAGGCTCAGAGTGAATATATAGGTTACTTCATTTATCTTTAACTAAATCAGATTCATAATGATCGTTATACACTTATGCATCATCTTTCTACTCAGGATAATGATCATTATGTATACTCAAGAAGGATCGCTATATATCTAAATCAAATCACTATATATCTAAATTAGTTCATTATATATATATATATATAGTTTTTTGTATAATCATACCACAAAGTCAGTGACTTAATTACACTCAGTCCATTCATAAATATAATCACTATTCCAATATTAATTATATACACAACTTGTATATTTATATAATGTCTCAGTTGTAAAACAATAATACACACAACTAATATAGTTATAAAGTACATAGACCATTCATATGTCTACACGTAGATTTTTTTTAGATTTCACAAAATTATACAACAATGCCTACCTTATACAAGCTCATACTTAGAATCGTATGATTCAGAGAATATCCTCCCTTTTGCTCTGCTCACTCTTCTCACTTTTGCATTGCCTCTCTTCTCCACTTCGCTCCCTTCCTTATCTCCTCTTCGCCTCTTATCCTTCTACACCCCATCTTCCTTTCTATCATTCCTTTTATTGAATGACGTTCCTCTTTTTATTTAAATCTCCCATTTTGAAGCTTCGTCATTCTCTCCTACATCATTGATTTATTCTAATTCTCCCGCAAATCATGTTTTAATCTATGTTTTATTCTAATTATAACACAATTGATATACAATACAATTGTTTTATTGGTTTTATTTTCCAATTATAATTCAATATAATTGCTTTATTTATTTTATTTGTTTTACTCCTTGTATGACACTTTTTCTATTTATATATTTTTCTAATGACTTAATAATAAATAATAACTTAGTATAAATAAATAACCATAATGATTTAATAGAAATATGACTAATATAAAATCATTTAAATTTTGTTATCAAAAATGGTAAATCACACACTATTATACCAATCCTAATTATAAAAACATAATTGTTGTGTTATTACTAAGTTATGTAGATTATATATGTATTTTGTTATATATTAAGGTGTTAAGCCATATAATTATATTCCCTATTATCATAAAGATTACTAGCTAATGTTCTAAAACATTTCAAAGATGTGATGGTTAGTCTATAAACAGTAGTACCAGATACTATTCATGCAAATTTACGTTCTTGTAAGCATTAACAATCATGGATTCAATAACATGACATAATCATACTATAACATTATACATCCAATATACGTATAATATTCATAATGAAATCACACAAGATTAATTCTACATAAGCATTAAACTGAACTAACACACAACTAACATGCATAAACAATCATCTAAATATAAATAACATCAAAAACATACTAACGCTTATCATTCAAACTATGCATATAATGAATGTCATTAATATGGTGTGTGCATCAGTTTTAGCCATTCCTCTGTCATCCCCCAACACCTCCATTTATGTCACCCTTTCCGATGATGCTCTCTCTCAATCATGCTTTGAGGGATGAATCTCTCCTACATTGAAATCATGACAAGAAGGTAGTTAGTCCATAACATCGTGACATATATCATAAAATAATATTATAATAACATATCAACATGATCATAATGTAAATAATATATAATATACCTAGCTCATAGAAATGAAATTGTGTAATTGAAACAGCATACAACTGTCCCATAACAACATATGACTTACAACTTAGTTAAATAATAATCAAATCAAATTATCGACCATAAAAATTCATGGATAACCAAGTAAATTTGCTTAGTGAAAAATTGGGATGTAACGTTCTTCCCCCCTAAATATGGTCATCATCCTAATGACACTTATTCAAACACTAGTTTAGAATTAAAAACATTATTCAATAAAAAAATAGCATAGTATGAAGCAATAAATCAAGGAAATAAATGTGAAAATTGCCTATAAAAATCATCATAGTCCTCCCAAATAGCACTATCTTTAGAGTACTAATCTCACAAGACCTTGCACTATAACATCTCTCTATCAAGAAAATGAATTTTATGAATGTCAATTACTCTAATTAGTTCTACCATGACCACTTTGAGATCTAGAACCTTCAAAGCATTCTAATCCAACACATGTGAAGGATCAGCTATATACTTTTTAAGATAAAAAATATGGAAGACATTATGAAATAGAGATAGATATAGTGGTAATACAAGCCTATATGCTTCAAGATTGACCACTTATAAAACCTCGAAGGGTCCCACATATATTGGTGAAAGTTTCATTGACTTCCCAAATTTAATTGAGCTCTTCTACGACTTAACCCACAAGAACACTTTATCACCTACTAAGAACTACCTATCTATTCTCTTTAGATCAACATAACTCTTATGCCTATCATTGGCCTCATTGAATCTATGCCTGATTGATTTGACTTGATCTTTCATTTTTTAAAGCATCTCGGGTCTAAAGACTACCCTATCTTCCAACTTGTCGCAGTTGATTGGTGTCTTGCACCTTTTTCTATACAATGCTTCAAATGGTTCCATATTTCAAAGATAATTGGTATGAGTTATTGTAATCAAAATCAACTAATGGAAGATATTTTTCCAACTTGTATTATTGATCCATGTAATACATATGAAGAAGATCCTTTAACACTTTATTAACTCACTCAGTCTGACCATCAGTCTCTAGGTGATATGCAGTGTTGAAGTTTAGTTGTGTATCCATAGTTGAATATAGAGTCACCCAAAACCTAAAAGTAATTTTTAGATCATATTATGAAATGATATTTTCTAAAAATCTATGTAATCGATACACTTCCTTTACAAACCTCTTTGCAAGAGTGGGTGCATGATCTATTAAATTACCTGGTATAAAATGATATACCTTGGTTAGTTTGTCAACCACTACCAACATCATGCCATGCATATTTCTTGAAAATGGTAACCTTTGAAAAACTTCCATACTCATCACCTACCACTTCCATTCCAGTATATCATGTGGATATAACAATCCAACTGGATGCACATGTTTAGTTTTCACTCACTGACACTCTAGACAATGTGACATAAAGTCCACTATGTCTTTCTTGATTCCCTTCTAGAAATAAAATGGTCTAAGTTATACCATGAGCTTGGTTACTTGTAAATGTCCTAAATATGGAGTAGTGTGCATCTTTTTTAGCACTATGATCCTCAGATTCTCTCGATCTGGTACATACATCCTACCATTGTATTGTAAAAGATTAGCATTCTCTAATCCTCTATACTTAGGATTCTAAGCATTCTCAAATAATGCTTGTTTGACCTGATCATAGAATTTATCTCTTGGTGAGAATTCGATCACTCAATCCCTAAAAGTACTCTTGATAATATCCACGATTGTTATGTACCTCCTATGACATAGGGCATCAACTACTCTATTTTTTTGCCTTTGACATAGTTGATATCAAAATCATAATCAGATAAGATCTCTAACTAGAATCTC
Source organism: Torreya grandis (assembly GCA_037957365.1). Taxonomy (NCBI): domain Eukaryota; kingdom Viridiplantae; phylum Streptophyta; class Pinopsida; order Cupressales; family Taxaceae; genus Torreya; species Torreya grandis. The sequence continues at coordinate 2,038,551 of JARHVA010003081.1, forward strand.
TAACAAGCATTAAGATTCAGTTGGGTGAATATGTTCTTAAGTCTCAAGTTGTCAGTCTTGAGTTCAAATAGTTTTTCCAACAAGTAATACCTCCAAACTTGCAAGGCATGTAGAATTTCTACAAGTTTTAGGTTATCAGGGGCATAGTTAACCTCATAAAGCTTCAACTTCTTTGATTCATAGGCTACCGCTACACCATCTTGCATAAATACTCCTCCTAGTCCATCCCCAGACACATATGTGATCATCAAAAATTGACCTTTAGGATCAAGAACTATTAGCACTAGTGCTGAAGTAAGCCTTCTTTTCAATTCTTAAAAAGCTACTTCACACATATCTGATTAGATAAAACTTTGGTTCTTTCATTGTAAAGAAGTAATTAGATTAGCTATCTTAGAAAAATTTAGATTGAACTTCTTATAATAGCCTATTAATCCCATGAAACTTCTTACCTCATGCACATTCTATGGTTTTGGCCATTTCATAATGGTTATTATCTTTGTTAGATCTACTAAAATACCATCTATAGAGAAAATATGTTCCAAATATTGCACTCTTTTAAAAAAATGCACACTTAGACATCTTTCCATATAACTTATGTTTCCATAGCTATTGCAAACTAGTTTCAGATGTTGAAGATGTTCCTCTTCATTCTTAAATTATATAAGAATGTCATCAAGAAGGACCAAAATAAAATGATCTAGATAATATTTGAACACATTGTTCATGAGATTCATAAATGCTACTAGAGCATTTGTCAACCCAAATGGTAACACTCTTAACTCATAGTGCCCATATCAAGTTATAAATGTTGTTTTTGGAATATCCTCAGTTGATGGTATCTTGCTCTAAGATCAATCATAGAAAATAATGTTTCCTCTCACATCTAATAGAAAAGATCATCTATACAAGGTAGAAGATACCTATTTTTTATAGTTGCCTTATTCAACATTCTATAATCTATGCAAAGTCGAAGAGTAACATCCTTCTTCTCAACAAAGACAACTAGTGCACCCCATGGTGACACACTTAGCCTGGTCAACCCCTTTGATAAAAATTCCTAGAGTTAAGCCTTCAATTCAACCAATTTAGTGGTTATCATCTTATATCATGTTTTATATTATGTTTCTGATCTAGGTATGATATTGATAGAGAAATCAAACTCATATTTAAGAGGCAATCCTAGAAATTCCTCCAGAAACACATCATGAAATTAATAAGGAATGGATAATATTCAATGGATGGTTCCATAGATTCTTTCATTTCATTTATTTTGATAATAAATTCTTAGCATCCTTTTCCTTGAGCCTTCTTGAGTTTCATTGTAGAAATATACCTAAGCCTTTACTTCCTTTTCTCACCTTGAATTTGTGTCTGATTTTCAAAATCATCTAGACACTCAAACTTCTTAAGAGAGTAGTCAACTTTGGTCTTATGATTTATAAGTCAGTTGACTCCTAGGATCACATCGTATGACCCTAGTTGTGCTACATAAAGATATACTACTATTATGAATTCGGGCAACCTAATCTTTACTTTAACAAAACACTTGTCAACCTTAACCTTGAACTCATTCTCGTATTGTACTGATCATGTATTTTCCATTACCCCAACTTTTCTAGATAACTTATTTAGAATTATAAGAGATATAAAACATTATATATCCCTTGTATCTATCAAAATAAAAATTGGATGTTTAAATAAAAAATTTGATAGTTTAATGGCTGAAGCTTAGAATTTAGCTTGTTGATTATCAGTTGTTGCATGAATACATTGCTAACATGTTCCTTACTAAGGAGTAGAACCTTTGTTCTTTGACTTATCTTAGGTACACTCATGAGCATAAAGGTCACCTCCAAAAATTAAGCAATCTCTAGGTGGTCCTTTTCTCTCAGACTACTAGTGTCCCTTGAAAATGCCTTTGAAACCATTCCCTGATTTTTTTTTTCTTCAACCACTATTGAATTTGGTATTCTAATTTTTTAACTAACTCTTAGAGTCTCCACTTCTCTACTTCTAGTTCTTTTTGAAAGTTGGTTTAGAACTTCCAAACTTTTTCTTAAACTTGTCCCTAGCCTAAGTAAGATATTTCCACTTTTATTCCTGCTTGAATGCCTTCTAGAAGACCTACTCCATGGTAATGGTCCATGAACATCCACCTCTCCACTAATCTAAGATTTTTTAATCCCATGATAAACTTCCTAATTTTGAACCTCTCATCCACTTGATATTGAGGTACATACTTCAGAAGTTTGGTGAACTATTCCTAATACTCATTCATCGATAATTCTCCTTACTTTAGATTCTATAAATTTGTAAGCTTCTGGTCAAAATATCACTATGGAAGCCACCATGAATTGAACAATGTCACAAACTGCTCCCATGTAGTGGTGGTTGAATTTAGATTTATTTCCAACTTCTTGTTGGCCCACCATGTAATTGCTTCACCAGCCAACTAATAAGCTCCCCAAACTACTTTGGTAATATTAGAGTAGTTTCAAATCTTGAAATACTTCTCCATCTTAGTTAGCCATGCTTTAGCTCTATCACCTAAAATAGTTCCATCTAACTTAGGTGGATTCACTTTTTTCATATCTCTAGCGAATTCTATAGCTACCTGGGCTCTCATGTCTTAAGGGTTTTTCTACTCAGTAGGATGATTTTTAGGTATATCCCAATGTACTTCCTCTTCAAGTCCATGAACTTTATATTCTAAAGCTAAAATTTAATCCTTGGTTTCATTCATGGTTGCGAGAATCTAATCCAACTTTAATGCTTGCTCAATGGCAAATCGATTAGGATCAAATGGAGGGTTATTGTCATTAACTTTTGAAGGACCCTCATTAGATAATCTAGATTTCATCATTCTCCTTTCTAGTAAATAGAAGGATACATAAATGTTAGTGGACTCATTAAGTCCTAGAGTTTGAATCGCATCTCTGATGCCAAATGTAACATCCCCACTGGGATTGACTTAGAATAATATGAATTTTTTTTATAATTTAATCAATGTATTCTTTAATTAGATTTTCATTGTGAGAATATATTTAGTGATCTAAGTCTAACATACCAAGCACGTTAACTTATAAAATAAACATGTAACATCTATCTATCACTGATCACTATCATCAGATGAAATAAAACATAACTAAATATAGAAAGTAATTACATATTTTTAGACATGACTGGTACAAACATGTAACCATTGTTATCATGGTACAATGAGTAAATAATTACATCTCATTAAGGATATTGTTTCAATAATAATAATTACAATACAAGATACAATAAATAAGGCTCTACAGAGCATGAGTTTCCCAAACTCCAATATCTATGGCAAACCCAAGTGTAATCTCCAAATAAGTATTGTTATGGGGAGGGAGAGCATCATCCGAGCACTTTTTCAAACCAAACATAGACCATTGATCCCTTACATAATCGCCCATCAGAGAATGATCCTCCCTTCATGGATGAGTAGACAATGACAATGCAAAAATCTAGAGAGACATGTTAGTACTTGTGTGTTGTATGATTTTTAAGAACATGATATCTACCATAAATAAATATGTTCTAACATGATATCATATAAACATGTAAATAATATATATATGAAATGACAATGTCTAACTAAACATTACTTTGGCCAAAGTTTTCAATAGTTATTGATCTCTAGGATTAGTCAAATTCATACACACCACTTGATCAGATTACCTTCATCTTACATTGGTGATGTTAGTAAGCCAGTGAAGTCTATCTCACTACTTAGTACCAACAATGTGAGATTTGGTTAACATATATAACCAAAAAAATCATATAGATTACTTCCTACTAGCATGCATAAAACATGTTAAACACAAGAATAATCAAAATGCATACATTTAACCCATCAAACATATGAAGGAATCTCCACTATATTATTTATAAATAATAAACATAACAAGTATAGTTTA
>JARHVA010003081.1:2047500-2179087 GCA_037957365.1 Torreya grandis
GCTTAATCATGCTTAAGAGCTAATTAACCCAAATCAATATTTAATCAAGAATTCCATGGAAACTTGTTGAATAATTATTTTTGGAAATGAATATTAAATATCTGCATCATCAAGCAACCTCATTTCTTAAGAAGACATCCTTAGGCCATAAATACCACAAATATCAAGATTCATGCCCTCCATGCCTCTTAATTTCCCCTTCTTCCAGTGTCATGATGATGATAATTATAAACTTAATTCAAAAAATTGAATTAATCCTCAACCACACATCTCAATCTTAGGGTGGATGCTTCAGGTTGATTCTAGACATTCTCAAAAATCTATAAATAGACAGGCCATGAACATCATTTCTAAGTGTTGATAATACAAAGTTATAATGCAAAAATGATTCCAAAATCCATTGAAATTAATGTTGCCATGCCAAATTGATTCCAAGCCAAGCCAAGCCAAATCCAAAGGTGCCAAGGAGAGATGGAGGTAACCAAGCTTCCATTGCCAGAGACTTCATGAGTACAAGCCAAGTAAGTCACCACTACAAAGGCATTTAAAGCATCCAAGGAAGGTGAAGGAATTATTATGTGTTATTCCTTACTTTTTAGTTGTGTTTGTCATTTTTTTTTGTTAACTAAGCTCTCCCTAGTGTCTAGGCCTAGAGATGTTATGTTATTAGTTTGTTTCTTTCATTTTGTTTTCATTTTAAAACTAACACCATACTAACCATCCTCTCTTGAGTCAGATTTATAGATCACATAATGGCATGCCCAATGGGATTAGATGCATCTCACACCTAAATAAGATCATTTTTCAACTCTAAAATATTCATTTGGACCCTTAAAACTCATGCAAATTGATTTTCTAACTTTATTTTGCCATTTTTGTTTGCCACATTTTTACACAGTAACCGACGTCAGCAAGTAAGACCGACATCAGTTACATAGCTTAACTGATATCGATTAGAAAAATTGGCATCAAATATATACTTGTTGAGATGGTCACATTGGTATAATTGATGTCAGTTAGATAACTGGCATTAGTTAGCCAAAGTAACTATCATCAGTTATATATAATTGATGATGGTCACTATGTTTTTGTTTAAAACATAGAGCCAAAGTAACTGTTGTCAGTTGTATATAACCAACATCAACTCGAGAGCTATTTTTCCAAATTTCATTATTTCAATACAAAAAAATCTTCAAAGCTAAAGGACATGCTAACATTTTTACTATAGGACCAAGCTTGAAATTTGCTCAAAACATGTTTAGATCACCTTTTGCATGCTTAAAAATCAATTAGGAACCTTGTTTTGGTGTTTAACAAAGAATTTAGATGTTTAATGTGAATATTTTCAAAATTTTCAACTAAGACCAAGGGGTCAAATGAACACTACCAAATATTTCATTTGGGCTTAAAATTAAACACACTTGTCAATTCTTATTTGTAATAGTTGTTTAATCAAATTTTTGTTTGGAAAAAAGAGGGATGTTATATGTATGCTCTTCCATTTGTCCCCTTTAGGGAAACCTTAGAATCAAAATCACCATTCCTATTGCAAGTAGCCTAGTCTAAGGCTTAGAAATAAAGTCATGTAGAGCACTTCCCAAAAACTCATCAAAGTTTGGGTGACCTTGAAAATGACCCTAAAGTCTTTCTACTTTCATGATTTATTTATTTTTATGAAAACTTGGATTATGAGGTGGACTTCATCACCTCCCACAAGTTATTTAAGGAAGCTTTGACCTGAGGTTTCATCTCTCGATATTGACTTCATTTGGCTCCTTTGGAGTTTCACACAGGACGTAGTGACACTTTGGACATCATACTACACTAAGTGAACAATAGGATGTAGTGGTTACAAAAATGACTAGACATTTTTGCAAAAATCCAAGTGATATAAACCCAAAATCCATGCTTTTCTTTTACATTTTTTGACATGAAAGTCATTGTGTAATTGATTCCCCTAGATCATTCAGAACCTTGTTAGATCTTAGACAAATCCCCACTTGCAACAAAAGTATTATTGGTGAAATGTGCACTTCAAGGTCCATGTCACAGTAATATCATTTGAGAGAAGGGGGGTATAAAAACCCTACTATATAATGTGTATTTACTTTTGGATGAACACTTAAAATCCTCTCAAATGATGTATATTGATGAATTCCAGTAATACCAAGTGACCTTGTTAGTTTAGTATCTAAGGGTGATTAATTAGTTATTCTTGTCTTAGTTTAAAGTCTTGTTTGAAGTAAAAAATTATTGTAAACAAACAATCCAAACCAAACACATAGTCTAACTTTTCTTTTGAACAGAGAAGCATTATGCTACTTGTGTGAGATCATTAATTTTCCTTGTTCAATCCATCAAAAGCTTGAGATTCATATCATTCACTTTGGTGTAGTTATGTTGCCCAATTAAGTCTATATATTTACCAAAGTTGTTTAAGTCCTTCATTTATAATCTAAATTTGGAATTACACCTTTAAAAGTTGATAGGGTTGATGTGTTAAGTGGGTTTACCATTTGCACTAAAATTGAGGGAATTTAGGTTTAATTTCCAATTTGGGTTGAAGGTCGTTTAAGACTCATAATCATCATCATCATCACTTGAGAGAATTAAGCCATTTTGTGCTAAACACTTTCACTTTGAGTCTATGCACCACAACATTTTGAGTTAATAAAAGTAGTGTTTGCTATCAAAATTATGGGAAATTATCTATCTTAGAGAGTCTTTGAAACAAACTTTTTTGTCACACCTTTTAGGTAGTATAGCATTATTACACTACCCAAAACATTTCAAATATTGTTTCATAGACCCTTTTACATAGAGTTCCAAATTTTTTCCTACATTTTCAAGCCAATCCAAGTACACTTTTGTGATCCTTTGTCTAAATCACAGTTATACCATTCACTTTTCTCTAGCTTATTTATCAAAAGAACCTAGTTTTATACCATTATTTATGAGAAAATAAACTATCTCTAAAGTGCCTTTTGTTTCATACCTTGTACCTAGTTGATCAAGTTCATGACCAAGAATCAAATGCCTAATATTTGTTAGAAGTGTTTCAAATCTGTTAGATTAAAAACTTTCATCTATTTCAAAGTCTAGCTTTTGATGCTATTTGGCCAAGAGTCCTAGTGCATGCCTTGTTTGAGCCTATATTTTGATGTTGTATTTGGCCAAAAGACCTATAAATTTTTAAATTCTTAGATTATACTTATTTGAAACACTTTGACCTTAGAGTTTGACATTTTGATATTTGGTCCATTTACTTGCTTATCTTTGTGTGAACAATGAAATGTTAGATACTTTATGCTAGCTTGTTTCCTCACAAATATTTGCATAAACCTTTTGATCCTTTTGACAAATATAGACCAAGTTAAAACATAATTTGTTTTAAATTTTGTCCTTTTTAGAGTTTGTATAATTCTTTGACCTATTATCGCAAAGTATTGACTATGGATCCCAACATGTATTCCTACACTCATAGTGGACTCATGTATAATCCAAGGATTAGTAATGTAGTTGCATAGGAAGAAATGGTGCAAGACCCGTATGTAGATAATAGTAATTATGAGATGGATTCTTATCCCTCTTAATAATACTCAATCAAAGGCACAAATCTAAGATCCATTGGCTAACTATCTGGTTAACACACCACCTTATTTAGAATAAGACCAAGAATAATCCATGCAATACCTAACTACAATACCCACATCAGATGAGCTAGTTCTTCAACAGTCATATCCTACTAATATGACTTCCATGTATGCTCCAATTTTGTTTGAATGATATTTTTTAGAGAACAAAGATGAGATTTTAGTTAGGGCCATAGAGGTAGGGGCTAAGTTTCCAACAGACTTCCCCCATGAAAATTTACCAAGTCTAGTAAGAGTACCCCATAATATCATTTACGATCAACAAGTTTCTTTTAGAAATCCTATGGCTCTAGTCCAAACAATGTATCAAGACCCTAATATATCTAATAGAGGCAAAAACATCATGGAAGATCACTTTAACCAAATGCAGACAACATATCAAACCTACTTGAATTTAGCACGTGATTTCAATTAGATGAATATGGTAAGTAAGCCTATTATTGACCTAGTTCCTTCAATAGGGTTGTTGATAGAATTAACTGGAAAAGAGAATCCATGTTTTGACCCATTCATACAAATTGATTTTATAGATAACTTGATGCATATGCTTGTTATTGAAGAAGTGTCTTCAGCCTCTACATAGAATAGTGAGCCAAACATAGTGGACAATGTGCAAACAATGTTCAATCCTAATTAAAGTGGTACTAACACACAAACAACTAGCCAACAACATGTTCCTATAGTTAATCCCATGAATAGATCATCATACCATGGAATAGGATTTTTTACTTCCTAAAGTGTACAACCTATGAGATTAGGTAATAAAATAATGACTAATGTCATGCCTTAATGATAAAACATGATAAATCCTACTCCTCCTCAACAAATGGTGAGTAGTATTCCACAATGTTAGACACAATCTAGTGTATCAACACAACAGAGGATAAATACATTTCCACCTCAATTAGGGGAAACTAATGTTTCACCTCACCAGGTAATAATGAACATACCTCTTTAGTTGTATACTAATATGCCAATTTAAAACCAAGAAATGACTAGTCAAAAATGTGAAAATATTGGTCAATGATAGATACCAAATCCATAACCTGCTTTCACTTTCTCATAGGGATTCATGCAAAAAGGAGGTTCCCATGTTTTTCAAGTACCTAATAGACAACTATTTGTTCAAAATGTGCCACAAATTTAGAGACATGGTCTTGGTCTACATGTTCCCACTCCACATCAAGGTTTGATTAGTTGACAACATGTCCCTTTTCAACCATAAAAGGCATAGTATAGTTATATCCTACCATCCCAACCATAAAATCCTCCAAGTCAAACCTTTATCACCAACTCAAACCAAAATATCATACAACCAAATGTGCAATTTCATGTACATCCTAATCCATGTATACATATTTCTAGTCCATTGCCCAACCAAACCAATATACCTCAACAAGTATCTCCATCATACCTTGGTCAAAATGTCCCACTTGTGACCTTCCAACCATCTACCCAAACCAATAATCTCCCTCAAACCAATGTTCCTTCCAATTTCCTATCCCAAGAATTGCAATAGATGAAGGATACAACTACAATAATTTAAATAGGTAAATAGACTAAAAAGTTTAAATTAGATGACGTGTGTTCCTATCCATTCAACATGGAGTATTTGTAGATAACATTTCCTCCAGGATATAAACCACCAAAATTTGACAAATGCAAAGGGAAAGGTGACCCTAAGGCTCATTTGATCAAATTATTTGTCGTATGTCAACCAGTGGTATATAGTGACATATACCTTTTGTTATTGTTTCCAAGGAGCTTGGCTGGACAAGCTTTGGAGTTGTTTTTTAAGTTGCCCAAAAATTTAGTAACAACTTTTGATGATCTTTCTGATAAGTTTGTACAACACCTTTCCTATAATCTCGAGCATGAGATTTCATTAGTGGACTTAACACAAGCAAAGAAAAAAGTTGATGAGAGTTTTGAAAGTTATTATAGTGATGGAGAGCCCTTGAAAGCTATTTTACCCATAATTTACCAGATAAAAAATTAGCCATTGTGTTTACTAAAAATTTGCATAGTGAGATAGCTTACCATTTGAAACTACAATGTGCACATATGTTCAAAGAGATCATTGATAAAGGTTTGTTAATTGAGTGGGTGTTCATCAATAAAGGAGTCATCAAGCTTAAGTCAACTAATCAGAATCAAGGTACCAATCAAGGAAATGGCCAACATCAACATCATATTCAAGTGTAAGCATCACAACTGGCATAGGCCAATAACCAAGAAAGATCGAAGCAATTCAACTGTAATAAAAATGTTGTGGGAAATGGAGTAACTAAATCTCATTATGTCCAAATGGTACAAACATCATCTATACCACCTTTTCAGCTTAATCCTACCTAGAAACCTCTCCAACCAATGCCACAAGCACAATAACCAAAACCTACACAACAAACACAATAACCTTTAACATTACAAACCCCTCCTAAGAGAAATGTGTCTACATGTTGTGTCTTTAGTAACCTAGGAGAACCTATTGAATCTATATTTTTCAAGCTTTCTTCTACTAATATGATTAGTTAGCCTATACCAAATAATTATCCATAAGGCATTCCTTATCCTGATTGGTATCATGAAAATGAATTTTGTGACTATCATCTAGTCAATGGGCATAATCTATGAAGATGTGTCCAAATCAAGCATTTAATTGAAAATATGTTGGAGAATGAGGAGATAACATTAGATAATGGTGCTTCCACTTCTAATAAAACTATTGGGATTTATCAAAACCCCTTTCCTTGACATAACAATCAACAATAATAAAATAATCAACAATAACAATAACAATGACTAGTATAGTAGCAAAATCAATAGTATCAAAATCAAAGGCTGAACTAGCAAAATCAACAAAATTAGTATTATAACCCACAATGATAGAATAATGGACAAAACCAAGGTCAAAATGGTAAAAACTAATAAACCTACCATGTAGTTACAAATAACTACAACAGGGTTGTAGGTCATATTGCAGGGGGTAGTGTTAATACCATCTCCATTAATCCTAGACCAAACACTAATTAGCCTAGACCATTGCTAACAATAATATTTATCCAAATTACATGGATAATCCTTCTTTAACCTATGAGTGTATATAGGCAAACCAACAAACTATGACTTCCCATTTTGGACCTTATATCAATTCCTCATCCTTGCCACGTAACCACATGCGAGTACATTGATAATCGAGACTTGTCTTGTCTAGTCCCACACCATTCCCAAAATTGGTTAGCAATAATGGTCCATTATTTAATCTTGATTGTGTAGTCATAACTTAGAGGTTTAAGATTACTATTCCAAGCCCACAACCATCTACCACTTTGCCTACCATCCAACTAACTGTTAGCCTCAGAATAAACCATTCACTCTTGACCAAGACAAGAAGTTTGATATTGTGGAACAATTGTAGAAGACACCAACACAAATTTTTATTTTAGATTTATTGTGAATGTAAATAATCCAAAATAACATCTTGAATGAGTTTTTGACCCAATCCACTATTGCTAGTGACATATCCCCTGAAAATTTCAAGCTTTGGTTGGACACCTAGCTCTAGCCCAATAAGTCACATTCAATAAAAGTGATATGTCTTCCCTTGGACCACTCCATAATAATCCATTATACATAGAAGTTTATGTAAGATGGAATAAAGTAAAACATGTCTTTATAGACAATGGATCCAACCTCAACATAGTGTCTCTAAAGCTCATCAAGCTTCTTAGGTACACAATGGTATATCTCAAGATAGAAACAATAACTATCAAAGCCTATAATAATCAGGAAAGAGAATCACAAGGCACCATTAGTTTTCCAGTTATCATTAGACCTTTGACCCATGATAAACTTTGCCATGTTATTGATCTTGAGTTATCATACAATATGCTTCTAGACAGGCCTTGGTTATATGAGATTCATGTAGTCCCGTCAATGCTACACCAATGTATCAAGTTTCCCCACTTAGGGATGGAAATAAATATTTTAGGATATTTACACCCATATGAAGAATGCAAGCATCTTGAGGCCAAATTTCAAAGCTATAATTATCATTATGGCATGAATCTAAGTTCCAAGAAAGATAAAGGAAAGGCTATACTTATTGATCCTTCACCAAATAATTGTATAGATCTTAATACCTTGGATTCCCTTTCCCACATGCCACCTCTTGAAGCTTCCAATAATTTCACCATTTTAGATAATATATTGAGAGAGTATGTGACCCATGATACATTTTATATTTCCAATCTTCCTAAGAATCAAAAAACCTTTGGGTGACCTAAAGTCACCCCACATATGCATTGGTAACAAAAGAACAAAGATAAGGGATCTATCACATTTGTACCAACATTTGGCCTAGAATCTGACCCCCTTAAAAGGGACAAATCATGGTTATACAATGACAACCAAGTTGATTGTTATAAAAATGCAAAGTATCCTATTCCCAATAGGATCATGAAGCATCACAAATATGAAGGAAGAGGCCTCAGATCAAATCATCAAGGAACCATCGAGCCAATTTCTATGAATAAGTATGAAAAACATTATGGACTTGGATTTAAACCACCTAGGGGTGACCCCACATATCTTATTCAAACTCCATCACCAATGACTAGTGATGATGATGCTGACAATGAAGTAGAGTTTGATCATAGCCTCACATTTGATAACCTAGTTGAAACCAACCTATTTGATAAAAATGCCATTTGTACCCTTACCTTGGCCATTCATCACAACCCATTACCATTATATTATCTCCAATTGATAGATTAAGACCAACAAGAATCCAGTCTATTGATTGATGAGTTTTAGAATGATTAGGCATTTTGTGACTTTTTAGGCCTTAAAGACAATGTTTTATTGGGGGAGATCACAAATCAAGATTCTCAATCACATTAGATCCTATAGCCTATTTTGGAGAGTGAGTGAAAAACCTTAGCCAACAACAAATAAGTAAAACATTGAGGTCCTAAAGTGAAAACTTCTTTGAGGTGATTTTTAACTAGGGAAAAAGTAAAGATAAAGGCCAGTCTAGTGGTGAAAACCTATTTCAGGCACCATTAGATGGGGGTGTTCATTTTTCTTCAAATTTAAACTAGGAAACCACTAATGATGAACTTATCTATGGATCTGAGTTCAACTTTGAAAACAATAAGTATTTGATCAAATTATTCAAGAATTTATGACTATTTTTGTCACATGGCCAGATATCCCATTAGGGGAATCAGATTCATCATGCTTAGGAGAAGTTAAAGAGCAAGTCTTAATGGAAGAACCTAACATAATCTAATAGTTCAAATCATTGCCTACTATCCTAGAATATGGTTCGACCCTTCTAGTCAAAGATATAATAGAGGTAAATATCAAGACTCCATCAGACCTAAAATGGATAAAATTAAGCACGTCTCTCATCAAGGAGGAACATGACATCTTTATAGATCTATTGAGAGAATTTATAGATATCTTTGCATGGGCCTATTTTTACATGTTAGGTTTAGACCCCACCTTGGTTATGTACCACCTTATGGTTAATATTGATGCCAAAAGCTATGTAAGATACATCCTTACATTATTGTATTGGTAAAGAAAGAGTTGGAAAAACTCTTAGAAGTAGGATGTATCTGATCCATTGACTATTCATAATGGATCTCTAATGTGGTACCTATTAGAAAAAAACTTAAAGGGATTAGAATTTGTATTGATTTTTGAGACATCAACAAAGCTGCTCCTAAAGATGATTTTACCTTACCTAATATCGACATGATCATTGAATCCACAGTAGGTTATGAAATGCTTTCACTCATGGATGGATTTTTAGGATACAACTAATCAAAATAGCACCAGAAGACCAACATAAAACAACATTCACCACTCCATGGAGAACATTTTGTTATCAGGTAATGCCATTTGGCCTTAAGAATGCTATAGATACATATCAAAGGGCCATAACTATCATATTCCATGATATGATGCATGATATTGTTGAAGACTATGTTGATGACATACTAGGAAAATCCAAAACCAAGGTTGATCATCTAGTAGTGCTACGAAATATATTTGAAAGATTATGAGAGTACAAAGTTAGACTCAATCCAAAGAAATGTGTGTTTAGTGTAAATTCAAGAAAATTACTTGGATTCATCATATCTCGTAGAAGCATTGAAGTTAATCTGGCTAAAGTCCATGCTATAACCAAGATGTTGTGACCAACCAATTTAAAGTAACTATGTAGTTTGAAGGGTAAGATCCAGTTAATCTAATGCTTAATCTCTTAGTTAACAAACAAGTGCCATCCATTTACCCAAATTTTGAAGAAGGGAGTTGCATTTCATTGGGATGATCATTGCCAAACAACTTTTCAACAACTCAAAGACTATCTTGTTAATCTACCTATTTTATTACCTCTTATGCCAAGAAAGCCATTCTTATTAATACCTATCAGCTACCGACCATGCTTTGGGGGCACTCTTGGCTCAACATGTTGATAATGGAAAGGAGCATGTTGTATACTATCTAAGTCATACCTTGGTTACATATGAACATAACTATGCACCTATTGAAAAAGCATGTCTGGTCATGGCCTTCATAGCTTAGAAATTGTGCCATTACATGTTGAATAATTTGACCATGGTCATTTCAAAAGTAGATCCGCTCAAGTATCTACTATTTAAAATAGCTTTGCAAGGTAGAATGGCTAAATAGATCTTGTTTTTCAGTGAGTTTTACATAGAGTATATCAATCAAAAGGTAATCAAGGGAGAAGTTCTTGTAGATCAACTTATTGAAGCACCTCTCCCAAACACACAACCACTCATATTTCAATTTCTTGATGAATCCATAATGACTGTCATTAACACACCCCTTGAGGTGTAGCCTTAGAAGATGTATTTTGATGGTTCATTTACTACACATGGATTGGGGGTAGGCCTATTGTTTATTACACCATAGGGGGATCTAATCCCTAAATCATTCAGAATCAACTTTCCTTCCACAAACAACATGACCAAGTATGAATCACTTGTTGCAATACTTTGATAGGTAGTGCATTGGAATATATCTCATCTCTAAGTTTGTGGTAATTCTTAGTTAATCATCAATCATGTCACAGATCATTTTTAGACCAAAGATGACAAGCTAGTTCCATATAAAGCCATGGTCGACACTCTTAAGCAAAAAATTGCCAACATTCAGTTTGAGCACATACCAAGGGCTAGTAATAGAACTATAGATACCATGGATACTATTGGCTCTTTGATTTGATAAATAGATAAAGCTAGAGAGTATCAATTCCTCATTGAGAATTTATCAGCACCAACTCATGAACCTTTAACTATTTCCATGATTTGTGATATTATTGGTCCTAATTCTATCTGGTACTCAAACCTTTACAAGTACCTTCATGACCAAGTTATACCACCTAACCTATCTCAAAAATAAACCAAAGCCTTCATTCATCATTCCACTCATTATACTCTACTATGATCTAGCCTTTATTACTGTAATTTTGATGGAACTCTACTTTGTTTTTTTTAACTTTGAATGAGTTTACACTAGTGTTAAGAGAATTTCATGGAGTATGTGGCACTCATTCTAACAGGGTAGTCTTATCAAAAAATATTTTGCGTACTAGTTATTATTGTCCCATAATGGATTCAAATGCTATTGCATATGTCAAAAAATGTGACAAATGTTAATGGTATGCTAATTTGATTCATGCCCCAATAAAAACTCTAAAACTAATGTTGACACCATGGCTATTTTCTACACATTTGACCTCATTGGGAAGATCAACCCCACTTCATCTAATGACCATAAATATATCCTTACCACCATTGAATATTTTAGCAAGTGGGTTGAAGCTATACCCTCACTTACATTACTAGAAAGCAAATTTCCAAATTCATCTTCAACCATCTCATTTGCTGCTATGGTATCCCCTCTAACATTATATCTGATAATGGAGGATCATTCAAGAACAAGGATGTAGACCAGTTATGTACTAAATATAACATCACACAACATTTTTATATAACATATTGCCCTCAAGGTAATGGCCAAGCTAAGGCATCCAACAAAACCATTGTCAATATTCTCAAAAATATTATCAATGATGTTGATCATGATTGACACCTCTAGATATTCCCTACCCTATGGGCATACCATACCAATCATCATACCCCCACAAGATCCACTCCATACTCACTTGTTTATGGTACTGAAGCCATCCTTCCTATTGAGGTTGAATTGCCTTCACTTTGCATCTCTTTCAATCATGTCTTGGATGATCATGACTATCGAGTAGCTTGCCTACAAGAGCTAGACCTACTTGATGAGAAATACATAACCACGCTTAACAATCTTCAAGCATATTAGAATTGACTCAAAAGCCACTATAATTGGCATGTTAAGAATAGAAAATTTGAACTTGGTGATCTTTTTATTAAAGAAAACCAAAATAATACCACAGTTGAGAAGAATCATAAAGAAAAATTCAAACCAAACTAGATAGGGCCTTTCATCATTATTGTAGATTATAGATCAGGAGCATACAATCTTGCCACACCAGACAGAGATGAACTTCTTAAGCTGATGAATATTATTCATCTCAAGTGGTACTATGCTTAAGCACTAAGGTGTATTATCTATAAGGACTATTTCAATTATGCCATTTTATCACTATTATTCTTTATATAAATACCATCCTTGTATGTCCTCTTCCCTATATCCACTTTTCACTTTTGACCTATCAGCCTAGTGTGTTCTAAAGCCTAGCCCATTTGACCTTAGTTTTTTCCATTCATTACACATTTTTAGCATCAAGGTATCTGATCAGTTTCATCAATTGGTTTAAGAACTTTAGATAGAGATCGTATTTTAGGATAGTGTGATAGAGGTTTTGGTAGGTGCATCCTTCATTTGTTATTCTTTTCTTACCATTGGTCTTACTACTAATTATAACTACCTTTGGGAAAATTAGTACTATTGATCTATGTCATTATTTCTTATTTTTAACCACCTATGAGAAAACTAGGGGAAACATTAAGCCTTGACATACCAACTTGCCACTTCCTATGTCATATAATGCCTTTTTACCAACTATGCTTATTTTGTTTGAATTGACTGCTACACTAGTCATATTCCTCCATTGTAAGGGTGAAACTACATTGACTTGAGGTCCTACTCTGGGACTATATAGGTAGTGTTCAATACTTATTGAGGTCAACTTAGTCACCTTTTCCCCCCATGATTTCACCATTATGTGAGCAACCTTAGTTTAATTGCTCTTACCATTTTGTGAGCTTGAACCATTTAGTGTCTCGTCATTCTTGATTGAGTTGAAACACTCCAAAAAAATTCCAAAAACATTTGAAAATCATTAGAAAACAACATTCCAAAAACATTGACCACTTCTTTGCCTTAAGGATTCTAGGAACCCTTACTAAGTTATAAGCAAATCACTTGTCATTTAGTTTCGCCATCCTTTTTGGCCTTTTCCTCTCACACACTTGAAATTTTTCAAGACCATTCCTCTTCTTCTCTCACATCCATTCTGTTTATTTTCCTTAGTTATCACATTCTTCTCATTCCCTAGGAGAACTACATTTGACCTAAAGTTTTTTATTAGATATTACATCCATGGAACTATGGAGGTAGTGTCCACTTACCTAGTGCATATGGAGACAACTCAGCCACCCCCTCCCTTTTCTTCTATTCCCCTATTTTGTTCATTTGTTAAATTTTCACCTATTTTCTAGGGGTAATGTTTGTAGGGTTTCTATTGTGTTGTTTGTTTGTTTATTTCTGCTTATTTTGTTTATTTGTTTATTTGTTTGTTTAATTTTATCATTGTTGCCTTGATTTAGTTTATGTGTGTTCATTGGGTGATTCCTTGTCCACACTTACACTTGAATCCATCCATATTCATATGTTTACATTGTCATCATGCTTTCTATCATTGGTGCATTATTTTCTATTGAGGATTGGATTATGAGAGTTAGTTCTTATGCATATTTTGACCAAGTCCTCATGATGTTATACCATGATGCCTACTGACACATGCTACAAAAAACCTTAGATTCAATAAGTCTATTCAGTGATGGTGGCATCTCTTCGGCACCAACATCCTAATTCACTCCCAATCATATCCTAAATAGATTAATTAACCATGATTTTTTTTAACCTTTATTGGTTTAGACAAGCATCTCCCTACTAGTAGGTTGTTCTAAATCATCATTACCCTCTATATTAAGTTATCATCATTCTTGTCCAAGTTTATCATGTTCTCCATAATTAGGGTCTAATGATTATAACTATGTGAAAATCATTACACACTGTCCCACCTACATTTCTCAATGATTATAACTACCTTTGGGCAAATCATTGTGTTGACACCACTTTAATTTTTTTTTCCATACAAGGGCATGATATTATATTGTTTGTCTATCCTAACTAAGGTAGCTCCATCTTCTCAATGATTATAACCACCTTTAGATAAATCATTATGTTATCATATCACGTTACCACTATCAGGGTATAATGCTTATAACCGCCTTTGGGCAAACCATTGTACACTATTCCACTTGCATTCTCAACGATTTTGACTACTTTTAAATATCATTATGTTTTTACCCCATCATCTTTCCTTTCTTTCGTCCCCTCATTTTGCTTCTTTCTTTTTGAGGTACCATTTGCTGACTTACTTGTGCCAACCATTCCCTTGAGGGGGAATCATATAGTTAGTTTATCATCACAATAGTTTTAGTCATACAAGACCTTTTAATTATTTGAGAAGATGTTACTATGCTTATATCTTTCAATGCCTTCCCAAATAGGGGTAAACTATAGACACCTAAAATTGGGTACCGATAACCTCTAATCAAATTTTTGACCAATTTCCACCCAAAATGCATAATTTAGCCTAAAACACTAAATCATGCTAAATGATGTGAAACTGACATATTCAAGTACCAATTTTGGCTAGGGAATCACTAAATGGGGTAATGTAATTTATGGGCCAATTAACTTTGATCAAATCATTCTGAGTCAAAATGCCAATTTTGGACCTAGGTGCTTTGGATTGATCTTTCCTATCAAATCTCTTATACAAGACATTTGACTTCATTATTTGTTATTGGTAACATCTTAAATGGAAATATGGTCCAATGAATCTGACATCACCTTCCAATTCCAATCCAGTTGAATTTTGGACCAATAACAAGGCATTCTGATCAATTTGAATAATTTGTGCATAAAGTGCTTAATCAAGCTTAAGAGCTAATATAAATAAATCTTAAGTGCTTAATCAAGCTTAATATAAATCAAGGCTTAATAAATAATTACATGGAAACTTTTTTAATACTTATTTTTGGAAATGAATATTGAATATCTACATCATTAGGTGACCTCATTTCTTGGGAAGACATCCCTAGGCCATAAATGCCACAAATATCAGGATTCATGCTCTCCATGCCTCATCAATGCCTTCCATCATGCCCTCCATGACTCTTAATTTCCCCTTCTTGTAATTTCATGATGAGTATAATTATAAAATTAATTCCAAAAATTGAATTAATCCTCAACCACACATCTCAATCTCAAGATGGATGGTTCAGGTTGATTCTAGACTTTCTCAAAAATCTATAAATAGAGAGGCCATGAACATCATTTATAAGACTTGATAATGAAAATTTATAATGAAAATATTATTATAAAAGACATTTCAATTAATGTTATCATGCCAAATTTATTCCAAGCCAAGCCAAATCCAAAGGTGCTAAGGAGAGATGGAGGTAGCCAAACTTCCATTACCAAAGACTTCATGAGCATAAGCTAAACAAGCCACCACTACAAAGTCATTTAAAGCATTGAAGGAAGGTGAAGGAATTATTGTGTGTTATTCCTTACTTTTTAGTTGTGTTTTTCATTTGTTTTTTTTAACTAAGCTCTCTCTAGTGTTTAGGCCTAGAGATGTTATGCTATTAGTGTGTTTCTTTCATTTTGTTTTCATTTTGGAACTAATAACATACTAACCATCCTCTCTTGAGTCAAATTCCTAGATCACACATGATTATTGATCACCAAACTATTAAAAAAAAGGAGTCTTACTAAGGTGGGCCCCTCATAACTAGGTACATTTTTTTCTCTTGCAAGGTCTCTTGGAGTGGATTAGGAATTGGAGAAAGGAGAAAGAATTATGAGAGACGTGAAACTCAATTTAAAAATATGAGAGAGGTTTATGATAAACATACATAGGAAAATGTTTTAAATAAATGTTATAAGAATTTGACATCATATAACTGAAATTAAACCCTAATGTATAAATAAGGCCTTAATTACATATATCAAACCATATGATTTTGGTCATAGTAAAATTGAGATGCTTAATTTTAGTTTTTTTAGCATTGTTATGATTTATATTTTTTTTAGATTTGCTATGGGATAACTTATAAAACCAATTTTTTTTCATTTTAGTCTTAGGTAATGTATAAGTAAGTCAAAATGAAGGTATTTATCTAAGAACCCTTCTTTGTCCATTATAATAATTTGAATTCTTAATTATTTGCACATTTCAGATCTATTTATTGTTATATTATGGTATTTAGTTGATATTTGTCTTCTGCAACCCATTTTTATGATTAGTGTATTATTTCTAAACCATGGTGCACCATCAACATTTTTAGGTAGACATGTGCTTTCTTGCACCCAACCTTGGGTTTTCATCTTTTGGTGAAATATTCCCTTTTATACCTCCCAAGATTAGATTGTTGATTATGTTGAATATTAATTTAATTACCCCTAGGGTTTTTATTCATATTACTGTAGATAATAAAAATAAATATTTATACCATCTCAATCTTGAACATTTGACAAATATAAATAAGAGATATACCCTTTATTTCTAGACCTTCCTACTACTGAAAGGCTCGCATTCAACATCTCATTGTGCCTAAATGCCTATGTCTTAGTATGATCTATATCATTCTAATGACCCATGTTCTATGTACTTCACATGAAGCTAAAAACCTAATAAACATCATTCACTATCAATTTCAAGCCAATAACTATTTTATAACCCTCTAGACTACTAGCCACAAAAGGACACTATTATTGATGGTAGTGTCTAGATACTTGTCTAGTATCTAGTAGACAAAATTCATCCAAAATATAAAATGATCAAAACCTATGGGTCAGCTTAATTATATTATTAAACTCTACCATTAGGTATTTTCAAAAGGTATGATATAAATACAATTATAGACCTTCTCATTCATCATCTAGAAAATACCAATAAAGTACCCACTAAAGCTAAATCAATCAATTTCAAAAGCAATCTACTCTTCCCTATCCATAACTATTTTCATATCAAGCATAGGGGTAGTCATATTATAGGCCCAAAGAATTTAAAGAGAAACACATGAGTGATATTTCTCAAATCACAAGCTAAATCACTGCATGCATATTTATATAATATATTTCACCCTTGTGCACAAAATTTCCCACACACATAGGAGAAATATATAAGTCTGAGGCCCTCCTTAGAGTATTGGATATGTAGGAAATGCCATTGACAAAGAGGTATTTGGTGAAACTTGACACTGTGAGCCCATTATCCTATTTTAAAGTAAACTTATTCAAAAAGTGAAGAAGGGTGAAGAGTTAGGGTTTGATAAATCAATAAAGAGTGACAACTTATATCCCATATCTAAACACAAAAGTAGAAAGGCAATAGAAAACCTAAAATAATTAAATTGTTTTCATCCAATTTCATCCATTATTCCATACTAAACACCTATGTCACAGTTGAACAATAACATTAATGGTAGTGTCCAAATCTAATGGTAGTGTTAGTGGTCATAAAATTATAATTTATAAAATATGATGACTAATCCCAAACACTAACCCTACATAATTTACACCTATTTTCAATCTATATCTACATACACATAATAAACCAGTTAATCACCATTTTTTATTATTGATTGTAATATATCTCAATAGTTGAAATTTACTATTTTTAGAAATCTCATTAGTATAAATTCAAAATATTATTTATCTAAGTTTTATTTAATTGACATATTATATATTAGTTTATCACCCTTGTGTTAAAACTACTACATTTCTTAACCCTAGATACCCCCCATATCTAAAATTTAGGGTTAAACATTTGGTGAACCTAATTTATGAGATATTTATTTTATTTATATCACTCATTATGGATGGTATAGATGGTTTTGATGATTATGATGACAAAACTATTCCAATTTATATTAAAGTAGGAGTGAAAATAGATTACTCTTATCTTCCAAATCTTACAAGGCCTTATTTCAAATATTTGGATGGTAGTAGCTACCATCCCTCTAACCAGGTCCATGCCACTACATCTCAAGAGATGAGCTAATAAATAACAAAGATGATAGTCACACTTTTATTTCATCTCCTACATCCACATTTTATTCATATGAGCAAAATATTTCATTGTATGATCACAATTTTTTTTGCCAAATGCATAATGACATCATGGATGATTTGTAAACTAATAAAAAAGGGAATGTCTCTTCAAATACATTAATTTAAACTCCCACTATTCCAACACTTCCAAATAATATCCCCCTTATCAAAGGTGATGAATCACTTGTTTCTTTATTTGATATTAATTCTTTTTGAAAAGTGAATAAAGATATAATGGAATCTTTATCAAAACCAATCAAGACACCAAGAAAAAAGGTGTATTACAAACTAAAAGTGTAAAAAGTTCCTCTTATAGTAAAATATGTACCTTTACAAAAATTAACTAAACTTCCAATTGTATATCATTACTCATGGTAGATGAACCTTTAAGTGGTAACAAATATCAAAATTTTCAAACTTTAAAGATATAATACCATTAACAAAATTTCCTAAATTTAGTGATTTTAAACTTGTGCTTATTGTTCATAAGGATGATAATAACAATATACCTAAATTCAAAAGAGGTGGTGGATTAGAACCAATGATCACATCTTTCCTAAACATCACCATTCCTAATGACTTTTTCATGTCTATGATGAGTACTTGGAAAGCTTCAAAGACAAGCATATATATTCCAAATTCAAATGGACTTACTATAATACTAATGAAACTATTACCTCATTTAAAAATCAACCTATTTCACAATTTATACTTAAATATCCTTATTGACAAGGTTTTTAATTAACACAATTACCTCTCTTTGATCGTCATTAAGATCTATTTGATCACATGATTAAATATGCACATTATTTTGGTCAATGGGATAAAGATGACATAATATTGATAAAATAATTTCATATGAGTATTAATGATAAAGCTCATAATTGGTTCTATAGCTTAGCAAAGGGTTCCTTGACTAATTTTTTAAAATTGGAATATGTATTCTTTCTAGATTTCAATATACACAAGGATTGTAGACTCACATTAGAACAATTTCACAATTTCAAACAACATGATACTGAATCCCTTCAATACTATGTTATTATATTTAAAAGTACATCATATTCCTTAGAATTTAGACCCTTGGATTTGGAATTACAATTCATCTTTAGTATAGGTATTCTTTCCCCATTAAGGGAAAAACATTACATAAATAGTACAAATCATTTACCTATTATATGCAAAGTATGTTCATAGATATGCTTCATTCATATTCAAGTATCCAAACAAACTTATTATCTCTCCTTCCAAATACAAAAGTTTTATTCCATACATAAATGAAAAGATGAATTATTAAATGAACACTATGAAAAAATATGTGGTGTTCCTCACATTAATATGGGATATTTACAAACATTACTCAATATGGGACCAATATAAGATGCACATCCAAAATAAATATCTTAAATAGAACAAATAAAAGAGTAATCATGCCTCCAATATTCTCACATTATTAATGGGTGGTGCTTATTTTTAACTTAACCATATTGATCCTACATAAACAAAAAACACTTGTAATTTAAAATGGTTGCAATAGCTTGGGTTTGATCTAAAGAACTTCCAAAATAAAGGAGGATGCAAAGACTCCTTAGGAATTCCAATTGCCTATGGTCCTATAGTGATTTAAAAAGGGTTTGGGTTATTACACACACATCATAATATGAATTTACATTGGGAGCTCTTTGGTTATACTGGATGGAAGCCAAAATTTACAAAAATAAGTAGGACATCTCATTTTCCCACGATGTAAAATTGATACATATACCACACAATGACATTTATTATTCTACTTCACATATAAATCATGCATAAGAGCATGCCATGCACCATTTTCACCTATCTAACCATGATACAAAAAATACAATTGATCCAACCTAAGATTGAAGGAAACTGATTCAAAAATTTAAAAAAAATCAAATATTTTAACAATATAAAAACATTCAAATTCACAAATATAAAAAATATTCAACATCCCTAGATTTTTATAGCTACTTGGACTTTATGTTTTTTGATTTAGGTTAATAAATAGCATAGCATTTCATTCCTATATACATATATGTTTCACACATATTTAAGTGTGATATAGCCATACCCAGACACATGATCTATGTATTTTTAGATGTTGTACCTTTCCTCTACTCACATTATATAGTACATTGGGGGAATATGCTTATTTGATCATGAGTGATATAGGTTATATATACCTAATGATCATTTGTACATTATCATGTTTGAGCTTATAAAATTTTAATATGTTCATATCCTAATGGCCCATATGCCATTGTATGTTGATTGAACTTTGAATATGTTATTATATGTCAGAGATTTAAATATGTCATTCATTTTGATTGTGTGACATTTGAACATACCCCTTATATGAGGCATCCTTGGACCATTGCTTTGATTTACATTGAATTATTGTATGTGTGTGATTGATTGATTGTTAAGATTGTACTTTAATCCTCTATACATTGCCATGGTCTATATCATGCATCTTAGGACTTGATGTGATTACATACTATGAGCCTAATTGATATATCTACTTTGACATGTTATCCATATATGCTACATGATTCATACATAGATTATACAACTACCTTATCTTTTTGAGGTAAGGTACATATTATATTATATCTCCCTCACCTTAAAAGGGGAGCATATCACGGGGGTATGTTATATAAGAATGAGCTCCAAATTTTTCACAAATTTCAAATTACAATGGAGGCATGTCATAATAACATGACCTCCACACTTATATACTTTTTCACATTTTATAGATTGTAATGGGGGCATGTCATAAGATCATGAACTCCACACTTATACACTTAATATCTCTATATTTTAGTAGGGTAATGTCATAATAACATAACCTCCACACTTAGACACTTACTCATTATCGCTAGATTTTAGTAGGGGCATGTCATAAGAAAATTACAACCACACTTGCACAATCTTCAGGTCAGTTTCATGATTAAAATATACACTTAGGTTATAATCCTGTACATTGCACCAATTTTTCATAGAATTGAAACATATTTTTTAGATATATGACACATAAAATCTAGTTTAGACATATTAGAGGTGCATATGTCATGTTATTTCACCAAAAATTGAAAATTTTACCAATTCTACTACCCATTAAGATACACTGATTACACTAGGATGTACTATTATCAATCCCTTTTTGCTATGATAATGGGCTCATTTTATAGGTTAAAGTGATTAAATCATTCAAACTAAACAAATTTATATATTTTAGTGATTAAATAATCTAATCTCACTATATTTATAGGATGAGTTGATTAAATATCTCACCTTCACTAGATTATGTATATTCACACTCGGGTTATGCAATTGAGATATAATGATCTCAATGTCTATGTCAAAACTCATATTTACACTAGATTGAAGGAGTTATAACTTCCAATTTCCATTTTTAGATATCTAAGGTTAGTTTTGAACCTTATCCATCTCCAATGCTTCATAAGGAAGCATATTTATTAAATCAAAGCATCAAGAGGAAACATGATTGCATCGACACATAGGTGTACTCTTTTCTTTCTCTTTTTCATTTCAAACATTTCAATTATTTAAAATTTTATGCACTAATGTATATTGTAACATGCTCTTGGTTAAAATTCATATACCAAAAAATCACTCAAAGTGGGCTCAAGCAAAGGCAAGTTGTGTTATACACACCTAGATACACATTTCTTTCCTTTAACCTAGTAATTTCATCTTTATGCATTACTAGATTAAAGTGGGGGAGTGTAGATATTAAAATTAAATATTTATAGCTTCCTAGTCTTGTACATTTGGAAAATATAAATTAATAAACTTTCATTTAGTTTTAGACCTTCTTGCTACCAAAAAGATTGCATTCACCATCTCAATGTGCCTAAATTCTTATCTTTTAGTTTGATCCATATAATTTTGATGACCCAAGCCCCATGTACTACATATAAAGATAAAAACTTGATAAACATACTTAAATATTAGTTTTAGATTAACACCTATTTTATAGCCCTCTAGACACTACCAGCCATAGAGGGACACTACCACTAATGGTAATGTCAAGATCCTTATCTAGTGTCTAGTATCCAAAAGTCATCCAAATTAAAAAATGATTGAAACATATGGGTCAACCTAATTACCTTATTGAACCCTATCATGAGATATTTTCAAGATATACAAAACCAATTTATCTCCATTTTTATTGGTCTTTTCCACTTTTCTCCTCATGACTTAGTCAAAATGATCAAAGTGAACCTCAAACTTTCCTTTATCTATAAAGGTGCCATCTAGATGGAATAACACCATGATGTTGACTTCCTTGAAGTAAGTCAACATACATTCATTTCTCTCTTCTATAGGTTCCATAACCATCTATTCTAGTGCTAACCATTCTTAAATTGAGGCTCTCATGATCCCAACATATGTTTGATACATGCTCAAGTTTGAAGTAGGCATGAGTTTAAGATTCAAGAATATGCCATTTTAAAGGACTACTGAGAGACTTATGCACTTGTTGTCTATGCAAGTGATCCTCTCTAAGTATGTATGTTCTTGTTATAGGTTCTCTTTACTTGTGGTTCATGTTTTAAACACTTCCCCAAGAGCTATGAAGCGTTTCATGAGGGTTTCTTTGACCTGACCAATCCATTCTATAGGAAAGGTGTTCTTCACCTCCACCTTGAGAACCTAAACCTACTCTTTCATGTCCTCTATGAGATTTTAAGACATGTCATGAGTGGCCCAAAACATAGAGACTAGACCCTTAGCCATCTTCTCATATTTGATAATCATCCTCACTCTGGTAAAGGATAAGAGGTTTTTTTTATCTACGTCATGACTGGGTTTCCCTCTTGAATGAATCTCTATATGAGAATCCTCATATTCTTGGATTCCTTGTCAAACTCCCACTAAACCTTTGATCACCTTGAATGATCATCTTAGGTCCCTGTGATATGTGGTAATCCCC
Organism: Torreya grandis; assembly: GCA_037957365.1. Classification (NCBI taxonomy): domain Eukaryota; kingdom Viridiplantae; phylum Streptophyta; class Pinopsida; order Cupressales; family Taxaceae; genus Torreya; species Torreya grandis. The sequence goes on from JARHVA010003081.1 coordinate 2,070,586, forward strand.
AAGGTAGAAGGGGGTGAAGGTGGGGTGGTAGAGATAAAGGTGGAAGGTGGAGGCATGTGAGGAGAAGGAATGGATGAAGTGAAGGGAAGAAATGAAAATCATAATGGAAGAGGTGGAGAAACAAGGGTGAAAGGGGGAAGGACAAATAGGGAATCCCATAAGAACATCTAGGCATGCCACTAGCTCTAGGTTAAATAGACCTATGGGCTCATGGTACCTAGGAGAGGACTATTCAAAATGAATGAGGAAATTGACTACTTAAAGATAAATCCTTGGGCACCCAAAATGATATAAAAGAGAGACCTAGGAAGAATTAGAGGATCCACTAGAGTTTGATTAAGAGGCTGAGAGGGAGATACATTTTGCTTCTTCTTAGACATCTTACCTAGTTCATATTGTACAATAATAGTGGAAGGGTACAAGGGGTGATGGTGAGAGGAGATGACTAGGGATCTTGCAAAGTGACTATAGGTGCCACTGAGGTGATTAGAGATTACTGGATTGTGCACATAGGTGCACTCATCATTGGTGGTGACATTAAAACTATTGAAGTGGGATTACTAGGAGGTGGATGAACTTGTGTAAGGATCGAAGGGGGTGTTGAGTGCTAGGAAAATGAGGCTCCTAAAGACTTAAGGTGAGTTTTATGGATCCTTGTTGATGAAATGGGATGATTGGGTGGAAATTAGGATGTGAAGATGTCATACATGGATGGAGCCATAAGTAATTGATTAAATTATAGGGGATTTGGAATGGGAAATAGGGGAGGCACCACCTAAGTGGTCCATTTAGGGAAAGGGAAATAAGTGGGTGTTCTACTGGGTTGTTGAGGGATGATGGAAGTAGGGGAAGGGATATTCATGGATGCCTATTGTTCATCATGATTTAGGTTATTATTGATGTTGAATCATAGTACCTATATAGCCTAATGTTGGGGTGCCTAAACTATATGAGGTAGTGCATTTACTTAGATGTCTCCCCTAGCCTAAGTTGGAGATGTTAGAGTAGGGCCACCCTAGGTAGATGGCACAGGTTGAACCCATTTGACCTTATTTTTCTTGGCCTCAAGCTTGTCCAACACCTCCTTGTCATCTATTGGGTTAAGGTGAATCTTGTTATTTTTGGGATTGTGGTTGTAATTAATATTGAGTCAAGATTAATATTTCACCACATGGGCCCTAATGATGCCATGCAGTTCCCATTATTCATGCTCCGCTCTACCTAGGACATAGGAATACGTGTTTATTATCATATTCCATAATGGAGGTAGAATTTTATATATGTGATTATGGATGATGATGGGAAGACTAAGCAAGCCTTCTGCTAGTAGCTGAGGCAATGGTTGAAAACACCTTCAATTAATTGATAGGAAATTTCCTGCTTAGCCAATCGATCTTGAACTTGATAGGGAAAGTAAAGATGGGCCTTATCAATTCCTTTCATTTAAATTATGGTGTTATCCATGTAGTACTAGTAATCACTTATGGGGGAAATATATTGTCTAATTTCATTAGGGATCAAGGAATGACCACCTCATTAATGGTCATATAGATCATTGGGTAGAATGAATTATAGATTACCCATATGTGATTTCGGTAGTGGTGGCCATATAGCTTATATAAAATCACTTTCTCCACAATGCCTCTAAGAACCCATGGTGGAAAAGTATAAGGCTTGATAATAATATTTGCATATATGGCATCCACCAGGTAACTCATCATATAGAAATTACCTCTAGCCTGAGCCTTTGATACTACCCTAACAAGGTTGAAATTGAACATGCTTCCTAAGTCTAGGACCTGATCCCCTTTGAGTATTATGTTAAGAAAAGGCATCCATAAGAGATTCACATGCACATAGTCATTTCCACAAACAAATGATTAATCAAGATCATCCCAACATAGACCCTTTACTTGAATTTTGAGACAATATAAGAATGTATGTCCTCTTTGTTGACCCACTTGTCATCAAGGTCATCTGGACAATCATTCAACACATCATCTATTTGATAGATGTTAGCCCATGCATATATGATGGTCATGTCATATGAGACTATGTACTCTAGGAGATTGTAGTATGCCTTGAACATAACTCCTGAAATGTTTGCAATCTTGTCCCTAGACCTTGTAGAGTACACATTGTGGGCACCATCTTACACTTGCTTGAATGTGAGAAGAATATTATTGAAGAGGTTGGTGCATGAGAAAACCTCTATTTTGGATACAACCTTGTAAAAATTGAATATTTTATATGCCCTAATGGCATCTAGGAACTCAACTTAATCCTCATCATCACTAGACATAGATTTTAGCACAATTTCAATTACTTTAAATAATTTATTATAGTGATTGAAAGGGGTTAAGTTCTTATGAAAGATGGTATCTATGTATTCAAGATTATCCTTAGGGTTGGAGGATGAATCAACCATTTATGTGGGATGGGGATTACTGAGTTCTAGGGTAAGCAGACTCATATAAAGTGTGAGAGAGCACTATAGAGAGGGATTTTAGGGAATTATAGGGATTTTAGGGAATTAAGAGTGGTAAGAATCTAGTTGATAGATCTAAGGACTTGTATGGATTCAAATATATATTATACATTAATGGTGTTTGATGGATCACCCAATGTGAATTAAAATTTGAGTTGGTGGAAAAATCCACCCATTCATTTCCCAATATGGAGTTAACCATGGAATTTTAAATATGTGCTACCTACTAGATTTTGGTAACTCTGTGAGACATTTTAAATTATCCAATCAGGGCCCAGTTTCCCATTTAATTGATGTAAAGAGTGTAAAGTCACACAAATAATTTATCCTTATGGCATCTTATGTGTATTTAGCTTGTGTCATGTGTCTACCATCAATTGTTCCTATCTATAATGGATAACACCTAGATGCAGCTAGGTATAACTTTTTTACATGTTTGAGAGCCACTATGTATATTGTGGAAACATGTGGTGTCTTCTAAATGGTTCTTGATTTTGATTGTACTTCATCATAACCATGTTAAGACATCATGGGATATTTCATGTTAATTTTTATATAAGTGACATGTGGTATGGTCTGATATGTCAAGCTCTCTTAGGATCTAATTATTGGTGTAGACTTTTGTCCCACTAGGTTTTGTTTACACGTGTCTATTTTAGCTTTCTTAGGTTATTAAAGGTCATTAGTGAAAATTTATCCCATATGCATGAGGATTTTGGGACATTTCTAAATTTCACCTATAAATTTACCTTTCCTTTTACTTTTATGGCTAATGCAAAATACTATTTCTACAACTTCTCTTTGGTGAGATTAGTTTCTTCCTCTTGAGGGTTTTAAGATTTTATGTAGGTTATCCATACAAGTTCACCATGTAATCTTCACTATTTAGTTAGTATTGGTGTCTTATGGCATGGTATCATATCCATTTTGATAGCCATTTATTATTCAAATCTTTGTGAGATCCTTATTATGCATTCCTGTTGTTTTCTTGATTTTGGTTTTTAAGGGTTTGGTAGGGGTTCTCAAAAATCCATGAAAAGTTTTATAATTAGTGACTCTAGATGAAAAAAAGATAACACCATTGGATTTAGAGGGTGCTAAAACCCTAGAATTGACTATAAACATGAATTTTTTTTGTAACAACCATTTTTGCCCATTTTTAGAGGGTTTCAGGTAGTTTTCTTGGCTTGCACACATTTTTGTACTGCCAGAGTCTTCAAATAGAAATGGTTTCTAGGTTTTATGGGCTTTATAGATTACCAAATGATTTCTTGTCATTTTTGGATAAGTTGAATGATTTGTTGCATATGTAGATTCTTCTTTAGGCATTTCTACCCATTAACTATTTCAAGAAATTTTTGGAAAAACTTGAAAGTTTTAGGTATTACTATATGGATCATGACTTTGTGACTTTATTAGCCACTACACCATTGCATTTTCATGGGATCATGAGTTGGATAACCTAATAATATTTCCCTATCTAGCACGTGCATGTGAATACAAATTTACAACTAGCCACATCCATAGAACTGTAAATCCAACCTTGAATGATGCATACATGTGGCTATAGGACTTTATCCCCATGTGGCCCCATACCTATATATGCCCATGAACTGACATCTACACTCTATGAATCTAAGTGCCCCATTGATCAACCCTGGGCAATGTGAATGTGTAGCTGTGGGATTTAATCCATGTATGAGATGTACTCCATAGTACCCTCTACATGTGTTAGACTATACATGCCTCTCCTGACACTATGGGACACCTCTATCATGTGATGATGGTCTTTAGGCCATAAATTTTAGGGTTTAAGACTCCTATTTCCTTGACATGTGAATGACTATCAAATTTAACATAGTGAAGTGAAACACTAGTCATTTTCAAAATGGGGTCATATGGAAGGTGATGCAACACTCACATCAATCAAGGTCACATCAAAAGGGAGAGGGGGAACACCCATAAAAGGCATCAGCCCATTGTCATATGGGAAATTAGCCCTTGGTCACAACCAACCTATGGAGGCTTAAATTTTTATTGGAAAATTTTTGACAACTATTTGTAAACCCAAAATTTTCTCAAATTTATGCATCTTATTTTTTTGAACACTACTGCCACCAAATTTTTCATGGGAGTAGATTTTCAAACATGAATAACTTTTGATTAGTAGCTCAAATTTGAGTTTTGTCTTCTTCAAAAGTGTTTATTTTTTCATGCTCTATGCATTGGTCTTATTTTTTAGCATTCTATATTTACTTATTTTTTCACATATTGAACATTTTAGATGAATTATCGATAGAGCCTAATGTCTCTCAAGTTTCTTATACTTGTGCACTTATTACTCAAGACACATTCTCAGTTATGATTGATGTCTATACGACCATGATGGTATCTATAACATTATGGGATATTCAATGATGATAGTTATGATGGGGTATTATATAGTTTTATGCATTCTTTGGTGTCTCTTTTTCACATTATCATTTTATATATTGTGTTGATTCTTGCACTTACTACTCATTTAGACATATTCTTAGTTGTTCTTGACATCCTCTTCATGATCTGACATTATTATTGTAACTAGGGGTCATTAAAGTTGTTTCATGAAGTCTTGTACTTCTTTGGTGCTTCTCTTATTCATGTTGATTTCATTTGATATACACTCCTAGGGAAATTTGATTTTACACCAGTGGTTTTGTTTGGAAAGACCAACTATGCTTCTTGGAGTGCTTGCATAGAACACTTGCTCACAAACAAGAATCGTAATCCATTATTATATGGATATATTCCTACTCCCCCTAATCCTATTTAGTTAAATAAGTGGGATAATACTTTTGATAAGGTTTTTGGTACCTTACTATTACATGTTTTCATGGATATTCATTACAATGTGGAACATATATCGTGTCCCTACACTACTTAGAGCATTCTTCAATCTCTTTTCAAAGATCTTGTTGAGATTTATATCACTCCTCCACTTTATATCATCTCTTTGGAGACCATTGTATTCTCTCCTCCTACTCCTACTTCTTGTGATGACACATACATGATGGAAAATTTTCTTCCTTCTATTTAGCCACTACTACAAGATAATATTATACCAAGCCTTAGTTATCCTATTGTAGATTCTAATTTCATTCTTGTGCATGATGTTACTCATCTATATCCATCACATATTGGTACTTTGGAGGAATGTACTATTTCTAGTGAGATTACACATTATGAGATCATCAACAACTCTTCTCTTCTTATGGATATATAGTCTACTAATATATATTATTCATCTATAATCTCTTCTTCAACTTCAAGGGTTATTGATCCCTACTCTCCACTTTACATAGACATTTATTTAGCAAATGTTCCATGCCATTCTTCTTCATCATACTCACTTGTACTTATTAACACTTCTAATCCTGATTAGATCTTTGAGATTGATGACTCTTCTTCTAGCATAGATGAATACAGTAGTGATGGGGACACACCTCCACCATCTCCTTGTCACCTTCTAGATATTGAGGAGTTATTTCCTGATCAACCTACCTTTGGTCTAATCCTAACATTATAGGGTGTAAGTATACTGATCCATGACTCATTAATCATTAGGCAGTCTATTCCATAGGTATATGGCATTCTTCAATCCTTTGTTGCCTCTACTTATATTGTATCATCATTGCCGGGAGAAGTTGGCCCTCTTACTATGCATGAGTACAACTCCTTGGTTGGATTTATATTAGGCACTTGGTAGACCTATTCACTATTCTCAAGGGATCTAATCTACACTACAATTACTTCTAACATGTTCACTTTAGTGGCATTACATTCAAATCTTGTGCATGATCTTGCTAGACCTATGTCACACTTATATGTTGGACCCTACTCATAGTGTTTTGTATTACTACCTCCTTTATCTTACATTTTGTAATGGGTAGACTTCTAGTACACCATTCGTGTTCTTACTTTGATAAAGGGAAGAAACATTATTCAATGTGGATGGAGCTTCTTCAGTATTTAGGCAAAGGATCTTGTCAATGACATTCATCATTTTGTGAATTCTACTATAGGAAATGCCAACATCTTCTATGGGGACTTCTTAGTTCTCCTCTCTTTATGTGCTCTATTAATCTTACTTGTGAATGTATTTTTAGTTGTGCTCAACATCCTTAAAGCATGCACTATTTCTTGATTTGCTATATTTTGGGAAGGGGTTTTGTTCTTATAGATTTTATACTTTTCCCCACTTTATGGGAGTTGCATTGTGCTTGGGTACCTCATCAAGCCTCATTATTGGTACCCACTTATTCTACCCACCTAAACTACACTTGAAGGGGGGGGGGGTGTTGGTGTAGACTTTTATCCCACTGGGTTTTGTCTACACTTGTCTATTTTAACTTTCACTTATAAATGTACCTTTCTTATTGATTTTATAGTTAATTAAAAATACTCTTTATATAAATTCTCTTTGGTGAGACAAGTTTATTTATCTTGAGGGTTTTAATATTTTATGCTAGGTTCTCCATAGAGGTTCAATATGCAAGCTTCACTTTTTAGTTGATCTTGGCATCATCTGACACTAAAATCTATGATAGGTCTAGGAGACTGAAACTTATGATGGGATCCATGTGGTACCTCCTCATTTTGTTGGGATATCTTAGTCTCTAACATATCTGACAAGTCTGGGAGACTAACACTTATGATAGGATCCATGTGGTACCTCCTCATTCAGCAAGATCTCCTGGGCTTTGACATATTGTATAAGTCTAGAAGACTAAATTTTTTGATAGGATCCACATGATGCCTCTCATTCGATTAGTCTCTATTGGTATTTATCATATTTGATAGGCATAGGATACTAACACTTTGGATAGCTGGTCCACATGGAACTTCCTCATTCAGTCAGGTTCTCCTAGGCTCTAACATGTTTGACAGGTCCAAGAGACTAACACTTCTAATAACTGATCCATGTGGAACTTTCTCATTCAATCAGGTTTTCCTATGAGATTTCATGAAAAATGACTAATTTAAAATAAATCCATGTGATTAATTAAAATATCACCTACTTACCACTAAAATTTTTATGAAACGCTAAGTAGGACTCTAGGAGATGGACACTCCATGGAAAACAACATGAGTCCAAATCTATGAAAAACATAGTTAGTGAATAAAATATTCTAAGTGTGAAACTCCCTTTGTCATTTTTAAGCATAGTAAGGAATCAACTATGTTTACACTTAGAAGACTACATGGATATTTAATAAATGACCCAATATTTATTACAAACATTGTTAAACTTTTGACAAACCAAGGCATAACATTATTTTAGGGATTATCAAAGTCTGAGGGTGAATATAAAGGGATTGAAATTCTAGGAAGTTTTAATTTGATAATTTTTAGAGGGGTCCCTAACTTCTTTGAATAATGGGATTGTGTTGAGCACAACATATGGATACTTTATTGGGAAATTGTTTCCCCAATGTTTAGAACATAGAATACAATCTTCTGATATTGAACATAGAGATAAGCAAGTTGAACTCTGTCTGATAAATTTTGAGTTTTAAAAGCACTCAAATCTATTCCAAAAAGTAACATACTAGGCTCTAGTTCCTTCCAAGGTTAATCTATTCATTAGTGATGAGTTCCTTTTATTTAATGGATCACATCAACAAGCTTAGGTGAGTTTGTTATATCAAAATAATTCTAAGGGGATATGTATTTATCATGACTTTGGCTAAGTGGGAGGCTCAAAGAATTATTCTTCTTACATCCAATCATCTATAGTCTTGTTAGAAATGTTTTTAGTCTCACTCATGGCCTTGTTCTATTGCCAACCATGCTAGAAAACCCATGATGGAAGTTGATGAAATCATCCTTTATAAGGAAGAAACTTAATATACATATATTTTTGAAATTCATACTTATTTTGATTTGATATTTAATGCTTGATCCATGAGGTTTGAAGACCAATATATCCAAGTTTTATGGTATTCTTAGTGGTCTTTGCAACATCTAGACGACCTTTCACTTATTTATCCATTTATAATATCCTTGTTCTTTTCTTTTGAAGTGATTGTGATGGAATTGGTTAGAGTAGATATTTTATCAATTCACCTACTCAGTGATGAATTAGTGGCTTTTAATTATCTCAATTCTCTTTGGAAAGTTACCTTGTTTATCACTATGTTCAATATTAGAGGTTGGCCTTTTGTTTCCCAATTTTGGCACTAGTTTTCATTGTTAAATTATCCTTTGGAGTATTCATCACTTAATTTAAACTCAATTTATATCTATAAACCAATTGGGGTTAAGGCCACCATCTTCTAGGGAGAGACTTGGGAGTAAAACTATAGGAAGGTCAACATGAGACACACAAAATGAATAACAAAACAACACTATGAAAACAAACACATAATAGAAATAAACAAACAATGAAAGTGAACACAAAAAAAAGTAAACTAACCTAAGCCTAATATAATATATACATTTCCACCCTTACTAAATTTATTATAAGATTGTATCCAAAGGGATAATTGAGAAAGAGTGCTTTAAGAATTGACCATTCACAAGCAATGGGAGGTCATTGCCTTCAAATTTATTAAGGCAAAATGAATTTTATATAATTAGCTTTGAGATTTGATATGGGACAATCCACAATGGGTCAAAATTGGAATGGAGGCCTTTATTTGAATGGGATTTATCCCATAATAACATTAAGTAAAAAATGTTTAAGGACTTCACTTTTTCTCTTTTGTCAAACTATCTTTTGACTGTACATTGGTGCTTCCTAAAATTTAAGAGAGACTCTTTTTTATCATCTTCCAATTGGATGATGTCTAATAGCCTCGAGTCTATCTTCTCATTGATTTTCATATATTTTTTCGTAAATTTATAGATAATAAATCTAATAGTTATTGGGAAGATGGGATCTAACCCATATACCAATAGGAGTGATGAACATTTGAGGACCTATTTATACTGAGTACCATCAATCCAAAGGGTATACTTTAATAATGAGTGTCATTCCTAGGGATTCTTCTTAATAGACTTATTGATCACATTGATCAAGTTATTATTTGTAGATTTTACCAAACCATTCCCTTGAGGGTGATAGTTACACAAGAATCTCAATGTAACTCAAGGTTAATATGCTCATTTAGTAAACTCTATAGATTGGAATGCAGGTCCATTATCACAAACCAGAAATAAGGGTGTTAAATCAGGTGATTATGTTTCCTTCAAGAAACTTGATCACCTCTTTGACACTAATATTATTGGTGGCTACTTACTTAATACAACTTATACCATAGTTAAAGGTTGTAAACATGAATTTTTGGTTAGCTGAGGAGTTTGGATTGATAACTCCTATGAAGTCTAGCCCCCATTGCATAAACAATTTTCCTTCAATAATAGGCTGTAAGGGCATTGTGACATGAACCTCCCATTTGGAAATATATTGGTATTAGTGACATGAGCATGGATGGTAATGCACATCTTTGAAAATAATGATCTAATAATATATTTATCATAGGGTCTTATGTGTCATATCATTCCTAAAGGGATGGATACTACCAAGATTTTCATAGAAACTAGTCATAACATCTTTGGCTTCTTCCTCATATATGTATTTGAGATAAATGACTTCATAATTATTTATGTAAAGGACACCTTTATTGATAATGTAATGGAATAATTTTAGCTTTAGGATCATTTTCTAGTTTTGGTTTAGTCTAGGTGGTGGAATTCCATAGAGAAGGTAGTGGGTGATCGCAGCATACCAATATTGATGAATTACTTCTACTTAGTCCATATGATGTAGTGTGATCTGTGGATCAATCTTCATGATTAAATAAATAATAATTTAACATCATAAAAGCTTAATAGGTCTGATCTCCAAATAATATTATTGTAAGTTGGAAATTCATAGGCCTCTGCACTCCCCCAACTCATTTTGCCCAAGTATAAGCTTTATTGCTAGGTTCAGGACAATGACGTGCACCTTATTCCTAAGGATGTAATGATATAATTTCTTCACCATCTTAACTAGGGTGTAGGTGTGTTTTTCAAGTGTTAAATAGTTAAGCTCTACATCCTTGGGGTTTTTTTCTCATGAAAGCTATTGGGTGTTATTATCCATTCTACTTCTAAGTGAGGATGGTAATAATGGTATGCTCAGAATCAAAAGAGTAGAGGTAGAAGTCCTTGGTGTATTTCAATATTATCAAAATTGGTGCCTACATGATGACCTCATTGATGTCTTAGAAGGCCTTCTTGGATTCAATGTTACATTCCATTTGTCTTCATGTTTCAACATGAAATTCATAATTTTAACAATTTCAATAAATCTATAAGTAAATTTTCTCATGAAATTGATTTTCCCAAAGAAATATTTTAGTTCTTTTTTACTATTCGAGAGAGATATATTATAAATAATATCATCATGTTTAGGGTCAATATAGATACCTTCTTTCATAATAATGTGATCAAAAATATTACCTTCAATAAAATTAAACACACTCTTCTTTGGGTTTAAAGAGATACCATACCTTCTGCATCTCTCGAATATCTTCTATAGGTGATAAATGTGTTTCGACCTATATTTGGAGAAGATAGCCAAATCATCCATATAGATAAAAATACATTTTCCTATCAAAAATTCAAAGGTGAAATCCATGGCTATTCTAAAAGTTGGTTCTAGCATTAATCAAACCAAATGGCATCCATTTGTAGGCAAATCTACCCCACTTCATTGTGAATGCAATCTTATTTCTATCCTTTAGGTTAGAGAAAAATTGGTTGTATCTTGAGAATCCATCCAAAAAAGACATCATATGAGATATAATCACCATCTAAATCACTTATTCTAAGGAGAGTAATGGGTAATTATCCTTATTATATACTTAATTTATATTTTAGAAGTCTACACAGAGCCAAATATCTCCATCATTCTTACAAATGGGTACTAAGTTGGCTACCCAAGTGGAGTGGTAGACTACAAAATTAATTCCTATCGATAAAATATTATGAACCTCTTTGTGTATAAGTGGTTATAGAATCAGGTTCATGGTTCTTTTCCTTTGTATGAAATGTTTTTTATTTGGTTTGAGGGGGATAATATGGGTTATTATACTCGAATTAAAAATCTTAAGATCTCCATAGGCCTTGTCAATCACATCCCTATATCTTAGTAACAACCTTTTGAGTTGTTCAATCTATTCTAATATACATTTGAGACCAATTTTAATGGTTTTAGGATGGTCAATGGCCCCAATATTGATAGTCTTGAACCTAATGTCTTGGTCCCATGGCTTACTAATTAGGTGTTCAGACTTATCCAGGTCAAACACTCGATCTAAGGAGATCATGCTTTTTGGGACATAATTTTATCTAGGGTTCATGATGTAATATTAGTCATAGTCTACATTTTTTAGGTCATATTTTTCCTTATCATCAATGATCTGAGCTTCAAACACTTCAGTGTTATTGAGGAATTTTAGGATGTGATGGTCATTCTAAAAAAAATTTAAAGTTTTTAAGATTGTCTGGGACAAAGGGGATAAGGACTAAGTTGATAGAGAAATCCTACAATTTTGTGTTATATAGAAGCACTAAATTCATAGTATAAGTTTCCAGTGAATCAACCACTCAATTTTCCTCTCAGGGAATGGGAATAACATTAAAGGTAGTGAACATTTATATCAAATCCCATGCCTAGTTTTTGTACTTCCTAAGATAGGAATGTTTACACTATAACTTGATCATGACTTGGTTTATGACTAGATTAGAGTCCCCAAAAACTTTGAGTTTTTTAATCTATGCTTTAAGGCCTATTGTATCCCAAAGATTAAGGCTTCATACTCTACCAGGTTGTTAGTATAGGGGAATTGAAGGCTATAAGTGGCTAAGTGTCATTATCTCTACATCTTAATCAAAAGGATATGTAACCAAAAATCTTTTTTATAATGAGCCTTTCAAAATAATAAGGACTATAGACATGGCATCTCAGGGTCATTATGGCTTTCATGCTTAGATTTTTCTATAGAAAGGCTATAGATTCCTAGGTCTAAGGATACTAAATTCACTTTTTCATTCATAGTGTTGTATTTCATGATCATGTGTTTCATCCTAGGTTCTCTATCTAATTTTATTTGATTGGACACACATCTAAAGGGTAGCCACATATGATAAAATTTATTAGTTATGTATGCATTTAATGGTTTAGACTAATCCCTATTGAGAAACATTTTGTAGGCCTTGGGAATTTGTACCACTTGGGTGTTTATAAACTATTAGATTCTAGGTTAAGATACTAACTGTATATGTACATTTAAAATATCACCAACTACTTTAACCTCTGATTTATCTATCTAGACCACCACATTGTCTAATTTGAGAGGGAATAACCCTAACTTCTCATAAATTCTTATGAGCATCACATTAGATGAAGTTCTTGAGTCAACTAGGTAGTTATGTAGGTTCTTCCCAAATAGTTTGATAGTCAGAAGTAAGGGAAGGACTTTAGCTTTATTTTTATGGATGACCATGTTGGCATGGGTAATTTTTTTATTTTGGTTGGGTTGGCTTCTTAATAAGGGACTTCAGTATAAGGTCTCATTATTTGGTAATTTGGGTGAGATCATAAAGTGTTATATTGGATTTTATTTTCTTCATGTCCTCTACTAAATTATACCCCACCTTATTATGAACTGGTTGGGTTTATGTAAGAGCCTTTGACTCATTAGGTTTGGGAGGTAGAGGGTCATTCCTAGTTTTGTGATCAAGAGGAGAGGTGCCATTATTTGGAGTAGAGGTGGTGAGGGGTTATTGCTACGTATATTTCATAAGGGCATAGTTTCTCCTTTGGAAATACTGAGATACATGGACCTCACTTAAATCTCTTTTGGCTCATTATACTCTTAGTTATGGAAATATATAGTTTCTAATACCATTTTTATACTTGAGATTCTAGTAGTGATAGAGGCTTTTGGGTGGCTCGAGACCACCTTGTATTCCTCAATTTCCCTTTGGAAGATATCAAAAGAACTACATAATTATATGCAATTGAGTTCCCCATGATGGAATATGTTGTGCACTAACCCCAGTTTGGGAGGGCTATCTCATAGATGTTAGTCTTAGGTATCTTATTAGGTGATGGCTCATATTGAATATTAGGGTGATTATAGGATCTGTTATGCCTTTGGTAGGTGAATTTATTGTTGGATATCTCACCACTAAATTTTCCCATTTATTTTTGGAGATATAAGAAGCCATCAATCAATCTTTGCACCATATGTTGGATAACATCCAACTAGTTCTTGGTAGACTCATGGGATATGATTTGAACATTATTAGTAACTACCAATGTTGTTTGGTGTTAAAAGTGTGGAACTACCTAATTATTCATTGGATTAAAAAACCTAGGTGTTGATTTGGTGTGGTGTGCCTTAGTGGAAGCTAGTTAGTTCTAATTTGCATTAGAAATGAGGTTCAAGGCTGACATGTTCAGTACAGAATTAGGAATGGGAACCATCATCTGGGGGTTGAGTTATATGTCTACTTTTATGACTTTAGAATAAGCTAAGGGTAGATCTATTATCAAGGGATCCCATCTCAGGGCTATGGCCATCTAGGGGTATAGGGAGTTATTATACATTTCAAGCACTAGTTAAACATTGAGTTGGTAAATCATAATGAATCAACTATACATATTTTGGAATATAGCACTAAAGTTTTTAATGGGCTCTTTTGGCTCCCTCTTAATACAAGTGAACTATTGGTAAAGGACATTGGGGTTAATAACTTGATTGAACTAAGCTATAAAGGTATTGATAAATTATTCCCATCCCATGATGAATTCTTTAGGGATATTGAGGAACCAGTCGTAGGCTACATCCATCAAATTAAATAGGAATAACCTAAAAGATACATCCTCATGTTCCACATTTAGGAGCCTTAGGGGAGTCTTATATGAAGTTATATGCTCTTTGGTAGTTCATTCCACACTAGGTATGAAACATGGAAGGTACCTTTTTGGGATTTTAGGAAGGACATGGATGAATCTGAGAACATTGATAGTAGACCTGACTAACCAAGCCATGGGGGTAGCCATTAGGGGTGGTCTATCTGGGGTAGGATAAGAGGATGAGCTAGTGGAAACAATTTTAGGTTTGGGTCTATTTACACCAATTCAAGCTCTCATATAGAATTACTAAGGATAAATAATAAATTTATCATGATGGGATCTATATATAGTGATCCACTCAATAGTATTTAGATTATTGAAGGGTAGATCAACGAGTCAATGTTTCTTTATTAGGCCCTCCTTTTAGTACCAACCATTATTGTGTGTGTTTAAATCACATAATAATAGGGAAAGAAAAAAGTAATGGTATTGAGATCCACTTAATAAAATATTATTTCAAGGATGGAATTCTCAATGGTAATTACTCTTTAGGCCCTCCTTCTAATGCCAACTATTATCTAGTTAAAACTCCTACCCTAAGACACTTATGAATTAAGAGTTTAGGACAAACTTTGGGTTAATAAAGGACTTTCATCCTCCATTTTAGGATTGAAGTGAGTTCAATCTAGGGCATGGTTTAAAGTATTTGGCTACATGATATAGCCTAATTTAAATGAGTGTTTGAGAGATGTAGTATTACCATTGGGAGTCCAATATCAAGTTTTATATAGTAATTCTTACCTATCACCTTGTTCAACCAATTCCAATCATGAGTGATACTGGGTTTTAACTTTCTGATTTATAAATAAATGGAATGGAATTATTTATATTCATAAACTAAACACAAAAAGAGAAAGTAAGGTAAGCATAAAAGGATGTTTTAGGTTTAAGAGGATGTTTAATGCTTCAAGAACCAAGCTACGTACCCAACCACAATTAGATCAATCTGTACCAAGTTTCACCAGGGAATTGAAATCATCATCACTCAAGGTAAGAGTTTAAGGAAAATTAAAAGGAATGCTTAATTCATGAATTATTCAATAAATATAAACACATAGAAGGGCTTGTAGTAGATTACACATAGGGTCTCTAAACATAATCTATAACTTCAAGTACATAGATTACAAGTGTTGCAAATAAAATGAGAAGAATTCATAAATGAGTTAGAACAACAAAACACATCCTCACTATTGAATTCATTATTAGTAACAAAGAACATAGTCAATTCTTTAGCACAAGCAATCATTCCCAAAACTGAAAATGATGGAACACATTCATAAATAAAAAAAACTAGTTTGACAGAAAGCATGATATTTGCATCCATTTGAGCATATTTTCTTTAAATAAAAAATGTTGACCATAACTGAATGTCCCTATTTAAATTATACAAGAAAAATGTTTCAATACCCATATCACTATATTTTTTTCATTACAATTGGTAAGGACAATTAAAATAAAAAATTTATGAACTCACTTGATAAAATGATTTTGTATTTGATTAAGCTAAAAGAGGAAAGATAATTATTTGTTGATAGAATTTTGGAACATCAAGGTCGATTCAAAACACTGTGATAAAAAAATGCAAATAATATGTATTTCCAAGTTGGATATCGTGTAATGTTATGGGATAAAATAAGAGAACCTAAAGGAAGCCATGGTAATTTTCATTCATTATGGACGGGTTCGTTCAAAATCAGACAATTTTACTTATCGATACAACACACACATATCTTTTCCCTATAGTGGGTAGTATTTTAAGAACCATATAAATTTAAAGTAGGTCATTCCCTATATGTAGATAGAGGATTTAGGATTTTTTTGTGTTTCCCCTTCCTACTTTCTTTTTTTGTTTCCATTATTTTGTTGTGGTCTTGTTTGTTTATTGTTTCCTATTCCCTATGATCTATTATATGTTCCCATTTTTTATTTTAAAATTTTTATTTTTCAAGGTATTTTTAAAATTTTAAATGACTCTATTTACCAATAAGTAAATCACTTATCTATGAAACCAAGGTCTGAAGTTCTCCTTTGTACTTTACAGTCTAAGTCCCTAGTTAGAGCCAATTATTATCATTTAAAAATTAAAGCCCCTAAATACTTCAATTTTTGCACTATCATGTTTGTTAAGATAAAAAGGTAAAGTTTGGTATTAAACAAATTTGAAAATTTTGCACATCTTAGACCCCATCATAATTTTCAAAGGTTTTATTGCAAAAGTTTCTAAGTCCTAATTGTCTTGTAAACTCCATCGAGACTTTTCCTTTAATTGGGTCTATATGTAGTTCATTTTTCAAAGTTTATAATTTTTTAGTATTTTTTAATTAGACAAAAGCTAAATATTTTAAGTCTAAATAATTTTAGAGTGTTGGTTATGCTTTCTTTTTTGACTAGGTCTTTGTGAAACAAAAGTGCTTCACCCAAGTGTACATCAAGCCAAAATGTTGGAAAAAGTAAAATAAGTCATAAATATGTTTCATGTAGTGTATATTGATATTTATTATTTGATAGGGTCTAGAAGGTAACAAAATATTTTCTTTTAATGTACATCGAATAAAAATATCTGATCAAGCGTACATGAGTCAATACAATGGAATGTAATGTAAAGCGGCTTTAAAGACTCAAAAAATACTATGTAGAAGACATTTAAAAAACATAGTGCCCATCATAATTTTATGTCCATTTAAATTTTTGGAGAGCTATAAATAAATAATAAGACTCCCTCATATTTGAAGACATGACTAAGCAAGAAAATAATCTAAATCTCTTTAATCAAAATTCTCAATAAGATCTAATAAACCTAAAGCAAAGTTTATAAAATTGTCATTTTTTGAAGGCCTAATTTGGTTTAAGCATGTTATTTTATGATTATATGGCCAAAATATGACTCATTTTCATTTATTTCAGGCTATCATTTGGCTCTCAGGTGCTCCTAGGATTATGAGTTACTCTACACCTACAAATTCTTCATCCCAGAGGTTAGTTTTCTCTACCTTTCATGTTTTTCCTATATGTTTTAGCTCAACTTAGTATTTATTTTATCATCCATTTCCATTCAACTAAGGGAAAATCTGGAAGAAAAATCACATAGACTTTATTGCTAAAATCCATCCTTTCTTTATTTTAGTCCCTTCCTTGTTGTGTTTTGAACTCTGTTGACAAATTAATCACTTGAGTTGAGTTATTATAAGGCATCAAACCCTAGCTTTCCTTCTCTTTGTAGGGAAACTTCAAAAGAATATATATATATATAAAGTTGTATGACCACTATATTGAATCATGTAAACCCAATATATATAAATATATATATATATATATATATATATATATATATATATACATATATATATATAAAGTTGTATGACCACTATATTGAATCATGTAAACCCAAAAAATCATTTCTTAGCTCTTGACCTTGCCTTCAATAACATGATATTGCTTTTCTAATTTTTTATCCTCATAACTATACTTTCTAAAAAGAAATTCAAATACATGGACTACGATCCCATCTCAATTTTGGACATAGATATTGCTAATGTCAATGATAGTAATATGACACATATAGATATTGATGAATTATGGGAAATGATGGGTTCTCAAAAGATAACCTTCATGGGACAAATAATCTTGGATAGAGAACTTGCACATGTTGTGTTTCTAACATCTTTCTAGTGTGTATATTTAGTAATTTCATGTGTAAAGTATTATAATTATGAGAAGAGGGAAGTAAAAATTATAGATTCTTAGTTGATTAAAAAATTAGATGGACTCTCCATAGGTATCAACTTTGGCATTAAATCTCATGATGAAACTATGTAGATTGATAAAAATATATCTCAACAATTTTGGGTTGAAAATTAAGAAAAATTTGAAGATATGTTAAGTCAAGCTTACTTGACTAATAAAAAGAAGATAAATCGAAAGCTTGTTAAAACACTGCACATATCTAATTTCAAAGAATAATTATTAGACATAATCATACTCTTGAACAGATTCATAGGGAATGAGATAACTAATATGTTTTCTACATGGATGTGTATGTTTATTAATATCATGTGTTGGGAAATCATTCATATACTAGGCTTAAATAAATCAATGACAACATATATGAATAATTATCCAAGTTAGAATCCACCCAAGAATTATACATGACTTCATACCTAGTTTACTCTATTACAACCCTCAGATCTTAGCCAAACATGAATGAAGAAAAGACAAATGTCCTGGTTGCATTAGTATACGATAAATTTCCCCATGTCACCCATGAAAAAGGAAAAGAAAATTTCATAAGGGTGAACGATGATTCACCAAGATGCTTGTCAAGTCAAGGCCTTAGAGGGTAATCTTATGACAATAATATTGAATGGATCAACCACATTTATTATGAAATATAAGAAATATCTCATTCGGTTCCCCAAGTTCACTTATATCTAATTTGGTGGATTTTAAGGTGTTCTTTTTAGGCTACCAAGGTATCTGAGTGATAAAATAGTTTTTATTAAGCTTTACAAATATTTGAGTGAGGTACATAATAAATGCACCACGTAACACATTGATGGAATAAATTTTTATATTGGTCTTGGTTATTTCATTTGAAAATAATCCATAGATGTTTCTAATATTGAAAATTAATGGTGGATTTATCAATGCATCCACACACAAAAATACTTGATTTTGACAATAAGGTCTTCATGAAAAATAATCTTAGGCTAGTTGTTAACTATATACACATCCTAGAAATTGAAGATTACTAGGAAGACTATGAGGATGAATTTGAATTCATAAAAAGGGACTGGTCAAGGATAACCTTGATTAAAATGAATGATTTCAAATTTTAGTGGTGCATTGTAGATTTTTATGATGTTGTCATTGATCTTGTTGATAAAAATTTCAATGATAAATATATCTCACATCAATAACATTAATAGATTGGTTAATAAGATAATCAATAAATATCATGAAACACACACAATCCATAATAATTAGGTCAAGAGTTTAGTATGATAAGAAAATAAAATAACATGATTCTAGAAGATCTTCCAAAAGTTAAGTAAGCTCAAAGGGACAACAAAAAACTTCTTATGCCTCAAATACTCACTCCTCTAGAACTAAGATATTTTTGATAAAATATATTTTAGTTTCAAGTTGAGGAGAAAATGGAAAAGATTCTAATAAAGTTACGATTCCCAAGAAAACATGTGAATGAAATCCAATGAGGTCAAAGCTTCCTTTCAAAATTCTTTCCTCATCTTTTATTATAAATACCATGCAAAATATTGATCCTTCACTATTGATTGACAATACCACCTAAAAATTATTATCTTATTATCTAGGTATTATGACATTAACTTTTGCTTCATCTCCCATAGATTATCTAGTGCTTTCTCCATTTTAATATTCTCTTGTAATTTACACTCCCCTTTATACACCATCTTCACCTCTGACTCTACCTCTTATTAATCCTACTCAATAATTTGTTACACCTCAATAACCTATTGATACTGGAATCACTCTTATCCTTCCATTGTAAACATATTCTTCATTAGATAATTTTTTGCTCCCAAGCATTCAACTGATAACATATCAAGGAGATATATTTTATTCATGGGTGTAACAACTAGTAAGAAAAAAATATATTGTAAAACTTGTAGATATTGATTTTAATGTTGTTTTGAACCTTATCTAAGGTCCTCCAAAAAAAATAAAAGTGAAAACCACTTCAAGGTTAACAATTGACTCTTTGGGGGCACAATCCATGGAAATTACTCAACCTCTTGTGGAAAAGAATCAATATGAGATGATATTGTCCAATTGTAACATAAATAAGATAGATCTTAGAGAGTCTACCCCTGAAGGAAAAATCCATAATTTTAAAGTGACTGTAACCAAGTTGATTCATATGACATAGAAAGGAATTCAAACATATAACAATTGGAATATAATGTACATATGTTTTAAACATGCATCAAGTAAATATTAAGTGTAGGAGAGAATTCTCAAAATGAATTGATTTCACTTAAATTAATTGCACAAACATAAACCCCTATGGTATAAATTGATAAAAAATGATTGCTAAAATCTCTAAGTACAACAATAAATTATCCAATTTTTTACACAATTTTTCTAGACAACATTTACTATAGTCAACACATTTAGGATTTTATGTCCCTCAATGGTTATATCTATCACATTAAAACTTTAAATATTATCTATTTCCAAGGATAGGAAATGTATAGACACCAAGTATAGTTTTTCCTTGAATGATATTTATGGTATTTCATTTTTATCTATATCCTTTATTGCTTGAACAATGACTACATATAATTATACACATCTCATTTTTCAAGAGCACTTTGGATCGTTATGGCACATGATACATCTACCAACAACACATCCACATGTGGTTTGCATTCTATTTTCCATTTTATCTAGTATTTTTAGTTTCACTAAAATTATAGATTAAAGTGAGGGAAATATATCCACCAAAATTTTTCACAACACCTATTTTTAAATGTATTTTAATTAATTTATTTATGTAGGTCTTAGACAATAATTAAATTCTTAATGGTGCACTTTTATTATATTTTTCCCTTTCACTTTATGTCTTGACTAACCCTTCCTTAAGTTTTTTAATTTACTAACCCCTATTTAAGTCTTTTAATTTACTAACTTTTCCTTAAGTCTTTTAAGTTCTCAAACCATCCTTGAGTATTTTAAGTTTCTAACCCTTCCTCAAGTCCTTTATAATTATTTTTGAGTTAGACCCTCTATGTGCACCAATAAGTTTTAATTCAAAAATCTAAGAATCCTTATATAAACAAAGCTATTATAAGGCATTCACTAGCAAGTATTCACATACACACATGATTCAAACTAGATGAATTCATGAGAAATCATCAAGATAAATACAAGCAATCATTTTCATTATACAAATTATTTTCACACTTTAAAGAGTTATTGAAAGTAACATCAAATAGAGTTATATTATGAAGTAGAACTACACTTTCACATGCCAAGGGTGAACTAGGAAAAAAAGTATCTAGCTTTACATGATACATCCATAAAATGAGAACTACATTGGATTGAGGTCCAGTTATATTATTTATGCATCTCTTAATTAATCAAGGTTTCTAAGGCCATTTTAAAAATTCCACTACCCCTCTTTTTCCACCTTTTGTTATTTAATAATCTACCTAGTGCATGTGTAGGAAATTATTTTTCTAATATTTTAGGTTCATGTGTACACAAAAAAACTATTGTGAAAGTTAAAATAATCATTACAAGATCCTCCACACCTATTAGCAAAAAATTCTAGGTCTTCATAGTCAAATGACATGATCAACCAATAGGACAATATATATTATTATACATGTCTGAGTTTGTTGATATTATCCTAAGCTCAAAGCAATCACCTCTTCTAAAGTAATCAAGGTAATTTTAGTTCACACAATCTTCAATTAGTATGTTAACCTAAAGAAATTAGGAAAGTATTCAAAATAAGATAAGTCTCTAACTATCTCTTTGTTTTCCTCATTATAAAATTTCAAACTTGTTTGTCATAATAGACACTTGTTAAACTTGAATTATATTACTTATTTTAGATAATTTACATGAAATTAACATTATAACCATTTATCTAATTAATGGTTAATGTTTTATTAATTCACATCCTAGATAAAACACCTCTCTACCATGTTGAACTACATATCATATAAATGTCGTATTAATCATTCATATTTTTCACATGTATTACATGAAATAAGATACTTTATAGCATTAAAATTTATACATATTATGGATTTATATTAGTCATATTTGATACATTATTTGATATACATTATTATTTTATTACATTATAGGTTACACTTTCTTGCTTATCATGTGTGTGGCCTTTGGCCTTGTTCAAATTCTTGATCATATGACATCATTATGCCATTTGTGTGTGGCCCTTCACCTTGTGTGTTATGAAAATTTTTACATATCCCTTGTATGTGGATTCTTGAGGCTAATTTATGACATATTATGCAAAGTACATGATAAATCATATGACAATACTTCGATGCTTATTTATTCCTACTATGGTGCCAAGATTTATATCATGTACTCTATCTATTTTACTATGGTTCCATGACTCATGTCATGCATCACTTATATAATATATACTTACTCTAGTGCTGTATATCATGCAAAAAAATTATTATGTTTCAATGATATATCAAATATTTATGGTACTATTTCTTTCACATATGCATTCTTTTGAGATAAGTGACTTGCAGGCTACATATCTCTTCTCAAAAGTGGGGAATCACAATGTGTTTTATAAGAACATTCAAGCTTCATGAGATTTTTTTTTTTATATTTTTGACAATATATAATTTTTAAATGATGATATGATTCAACATTGTCATATTATGGGGGCATGTGTCATGTATGTGCACTCATCACTACATTTGAAAATTACAAGTTGAAAAAGATACAAAAGGTTTCACAAGTGGAAAAAAATCAAGAGTTTCAAAGTGTAAAATTAAAATTACAATTTCAAATATCATTTTAATATAGTAATATACATGGGGATGATATTCATTTATGTTCATATTTCTACTATGACATTTTAAAAATTCTCATTTCAAAGTTTCAAATCTATAAAGTTTTATAGAATCTAGATTCATTTTTAGTGGTGTGATTCATCTCAGTGGCATGTGAATCACATTATATTTTAATTTAACTCAACATATATGGTTTTAATTTTTCAATATTTAGTGGGTCATAGTTCATGGTTCTACCCCTTTAAATATTTTATAAAGTACTCTATACACTCAAATGAGATTTGGATCATATCATCTTTCCAACTCAAGATCATTCAAAGATTTTCAAATTGAGACTTGATCACTCTCAATTTACCAGAGTTATACACTTCTCAAAATGTCCCAAAAATTGTGCATGTACTTCACCATTTCCAAAGTATAGGTTAATTTTCTATTCTTGATCTTTTTTCAAGTTAAAAATATAAAAATTTCAAATTTTCAATTTTTAGTGTAGATACTAGAAAACCGTACTAGATGTTGAAATGCCTTGGTATACCTTAGGGACCACCTAACCCTTCTAAACCCATTGACCAATTTATAGGACCTTGGGTTTAGTTATCTACTTAGCTAACTAAAATCAATAACTAACTAACAAAACTTAACCCACCCCTTTTAACTCACCTTGACCCTTTGCCTTTAAGACACTCAATTGTTGATGATCAACTTAACCATCAGTGATTAGACTGACCATCGACGGTCAGGTTATCACCCTTGAAATACATCACCAAATGTGTGCAAGCTAATGAGGAAAATTAAATATGTTTGACTTATGTAATGCTAACAAACTCCCAAGCATCAAAATTAGCAAGCCACCATACTAGGGAAACTTATATCCTCTATATTTATTTTCCTATAAAATGACGGGAGTAGGAGGTGAACCAGATGGATCATCACAAGTATTATTGAACATAGGTATTCAATATTTGTAGACACCTAGTCTTATTCTAGTTATTTACAACAACAATAGAGATTTGAACCTCTACCAAAATTTCTCTTAAGGTAAAGTATTGTTACTCTACCAAAATTGATCCAGCCATCCACCATTTGGTAAACAACATGTATAATTTATGTTTTAGTTCTATTTGGTTTCTAACTTCCATTCCTAAATAAGATCTACTGCACCTATCTTCCAACCTCCCTATCCTTAACCACACCCTTAACCATATGATCAATCACCCATTCTACAACTTTGTCTGAACACCTACATAAATCTATAGGCAATCGATGATGGTTAGCATAACTACTAATTGTTACCCCCAACCATCGATGTTCAACCCAACTATCGATGGTCATTGTGGCATGAAATCTAACTTTTTGTGTCCCTACTTATTCACAGACCCTTAACCTGATCTATCTTAGCACTAGTATTGACCTACTTTTACTATATTTAGTTATTTTCTCTATCAAGCATTCATCTACTTCTTGTATTTAATTTTATTAATTTTTGTTATTTGATGAAAGTATCTTTATTTTATCTCTTTCAACTTAATTGTTATCAAAGAGTGGATTGATAGCCTCCTAGTAAGCTCATGCTTCTTAGATCTAGCTCACGTTGGGAAGTCCACCTAACTATCTTGCTAACAAACCCTTTTGTCAGTACATTCTTATCTACAGGTTATTCTTTTCAAGATAAAGATCACCTCTCCATAATCATCTAGATTATGCACTCATCAATAACCGGGTATTTCTACCACACCCTTATTACTAGTTTCTTATCTTCTTCCAAAATTAAGAAATGAACATAAATAAAGAGAAACATTTTGGCACACCCAATGGGACCCTAACATCCTCTAGGTGACCCTTTCTTCCTTTATTCTTTTCTCATACAAAAAAATCTAAAATTTATTTTTGGGATTAAAATAAACCTTGCATACATTGATTTCTTGCTTGTTTTAGTTCATGTAGTTAACTTAAAATCAAAATAATTAATCATAGTTTCACTCTTGTTATCACACACTTTACCAAACCACATAATAAATTAACACATCAAAAAAACTTGAGACACGGCTTGACTAGATTTCATCACCTAGCAGTAACCCTACCCTTTCTTGGTAATCCTACTTGGGAGTCATTACCAAGGGGAGAACCAACTCAGCTCTCTAGTTGAGTGTAAACTCTAAAATTTAGTATATCTTGGTTAAGCACCTGACACCCTTATCACTATAGTGTGTGAAGTGAGGGTGTAGGCCCCAATATCAAGCCACGTACTAAAATTCAATACAAATTCTTTTTTAGCACATAAACACAACCTAAAACCAACCTTAAATTTCCTCTTTAGTACCTAATCTACAAACCAAATTTTCTTCTTCACACTTTCTAAGGCATAAGACAAAAAGGGATCTAAAAATAATCCTAAGTTTTACACATAATTTAATGTATGTTTTGATTGCCTTGAGATTTTTTTCCTTTTGATTTCTTTGTGTTTGAGTTGTGAGCTTTTCATTATTTCTATTCTATTCCTCACATGGTCTTTACTAGACAACAATTGAGGAATCAAACCAACCAAGAACCACCATCTTCTTCTTCCTCTTCTTCCATGGAGTATACTTTTGATTTTGAGAGTTTGCCTCATCTTTCTCCCCCTCCTACCATGCCTCAGATAGTTATCAAGGGTGATTCAGATTTTGATACCTTCCTTGATAACAACCCTATAACCCTCCAACATTACCTCAACACCTTACTCACCACACCCCTATTGCTTTGGTTCCTCCTACGGATCCACCTTATGGTATGCCTCCCCATATTATGTTTGGTGATACCTCTACCCAACCTATGATCACCCAAACATCTTATTCTAGTAATATCCCATACACTACCACCACCCAAACCCAATCCAACATCCCAACCAATAGCCAAACACCCCCTACACCAATCAACACCTCCAACATAGGATCAACCTCACCTCTTGTTACCCATACCTCATCCAACATGGGGGTATCTTCTACCCATATTTATACCATTCCCCTTATTACTACCAATCCACAAATTTCTACCCCACTTCAAAATTTGGTGCTTTTCATACCTCCTACCCTTCCACTTATTAGTACAAGAGTTACCACTCAACCCCAACCATCTACCAACCCATCCATACCTCCAAATTAACCCATATCAATCCCACAACAAATACCCATGACATCCTATCAATATGTTCCTAATCCACAAGGATACATAGAACCTTTTACCCAACCTTTTATGCCCATCAACCCTTATGTGGCACCATCCCAACCTTTAGTGACCACATACCAATATGTGGTATCTTCTCAACTCTCTACCTCTTACACATATATTTCTTCCACCCAACCTCAACCAAACTTACCATCCAATAATGGATATTCCCAACCTCAAATAGATTTGGTCAAAATTTTAATGGATAAAATGACCAACCTAGAGTGATATATTTTTGGGGCTCATAAATTTTTATCTTATGATCAAATATGCAATGAACCTATTCATCCACCTATCCCTATTTGATCCTATCCTATTTTATTTAAACTACCCAAGTTTTCCAAGTTCTAAAGTAAGGAGGATCCCCAACAACACTTGAGAAAATTTCACCATTCTTTTTATTTGATTGCATATGATGACGCTCTTCTCCTTCGTACCTTCCCCATGTCTTTATCTGAACCAACCTTGGATTGGTATAGTGCTCTCACCAATCACAAAATATTTTCCTTTTCTAAACTTGCCCAAATATTTTTAGATCATTTCTCAGTCAACATATCTAAAAAGGTCTCTATTACTGACCTCTACTCCATTAGGCAATTTGATGATGAATCAATTGCCGATTTCATAGCTAGATGGAGAGGTCTTATTAACCAAATTTCTTTCTCCTTACCCCAACCTAAGTTTATTTAAATATTATCTTAGGGTTGTACCAAAAATATTTCCCCTACTCTTCAAGTTCAAACTTTTAGGACTTTTGATGAGGCTTTCACTATGGCAAGAAAATTAAAAATTTGAGCCATTGATGAGGGAAAATTGAAATGATGCAATAAAAATTCTAGATTTAAATCCAATGACCCTTCCTCAAATAAAACCACCAATAAATCCAACCATCCCAATACCAAACCAAAAGGCATCCACCACCTCGTTTGTCCTCAAAACTACTCCACCACCAATTGTTAACCAACTCAACCCTACCAATTCTTCTAACTCTTCTAACCAACAAAAATAAAATCAAAACTGAGTTGCCCCAAAATAATATACTTTTATAGGGGAGTCTTATGATTCAATTTTGGATAAATTTCTCAAAGAAAACATCATTTAACTTACCCCTATAAAACCTCCCCAATAATTTGATGCTTCTCGCCCTACACCTGGTTGGTACAATGAGAACTATCTATGTGCTTTCTACCAAATTATTAGATATGATGTTAGTAGGTGCGATACATTTAAAACTATTGTCCAAAACATGATTGATAAAGGATAAATAATATTTGATAATCCCAATATACCCCCAAATTAGTCCCTTGACATATTTCATAAACCTTTTCCCAACCATGCCCCTTCCACCAACTATGATGATAACAAACCAAAATATTATCACTCTTGTGAGGTCAATATGCTTAATGTCATTATTAGTGAACATATAATTGAGGAGTCCATTAAATCAAATACCTCTTTGTCCATTCCATTTATTGAAGTGGTGGCTTCATCTTATATTCCTTTGGATACCCAAACAGAGGAAATAACCATCCTTCTTTCCTGACTCAATGAGACCATGGACCCATCCACATCTTCTTTGATAAAAATACCAAAAAAGGCAACCATTGCTTCAACCACCTCTTCACCCACTCCAACTATTGAAGTGGTTGAATCACCCTCCATTCCTTTGGACACCCAAACAAAGGAAATAACCATCTTCATCCCTTCACTTGAGTCCATCAAATCTTCTACCCCTATCCTAGAACCACCCATTCTTTCTTTGGTAACCATCCCAAAAGAAGATATCACCTTACCTACACCTTCCATGGAGGAAACATCCTCCCAAACCTTGGAACTTTCCATCAACAACAAAGGTGAAGAAAAACTTTCCTCACCTCCACCCATGGACTTAACCTTTGAAACAAATGACCAAGGAATTAAACCCATTTACAAGCCTTTTTCTAGATTGGTCCAAACTCTAGAGTTTACTTCCCAACCCAATCTAGATAGAGCCACTTTGTGGCATCATCTTAGACTCCCTTACCAAAATAAACCTAAACCTTCAACCTCACTTGCATCCACCATCAAACCTATCATTACCTCAACCCTATCCTCAAACACTTCTTTATCCAAAACCATAGGATAATCCTCCAACTCACCTCCATCTAAAATTGTTAAATCACTTTACACATCTCTAACCAAACCCATCCATCAAGAATCTAGGAATACTCCCTACACCTAGCCTTTCTCACCCATAATTTGGACTTAACCCCTTATATTCCACCAAATAAAACCCTAACCAAACCAACTAAGAAGATGGAGCTAACTAAACTCCCACCTCAAACTAGATCCATACCACTTCCTTCCCTTTTACCATCTATCGTGGGAACCCATAATTCTACCATACCATGAGCTTATCCTTCTAAAAATAAGGTTGAAACCTCTCACAACTACCTATTACTCATCTAGTAAACCTTCTCATTTTACTCCACCTACACCTACCTCTACCAAATCATCAAACTCCCTATCATTCTTAACTAACCGATCTACCTCTACCTTCCCACCTATTTCCAAACCCTCATCATCTACCTCTAAATCTTCCACCTCCAAACCAACCATAACCAAACAATTCCAACCAAAACTACCTACCAAAACCATTCCATGACCTACAACTTCTACAGTGAAACCTACTCCTAAAAAGGCTCCCACTTATAAAACCAAAAACCCAACACCTTCAATGCCTTTAATCTAATCTTATTCAACCATTCTACAAAGGTTTTTGCAAACCTCTTCTTTAACCCTAACACCCATCAAATGTTTTGACCCTTCATGTCCTAAACCATCATGGTTCAATGATAATTTGATCTATTTATACTATAGGACTCCTAAACATGATTAGAACTACAAAGCTCTCTAAACACTTGTTCATAGCTTATGGGATGAGAATGATCTATTATCAGATGAACATCCCTTGAGTCCATCACCAATCCAGCCATCAACTCAACCCATCCATCATTTACCTACTCCTTCACTCTCATTTTAAAGTGAGGAGGAACTGAAGCAACCATCTATCCCAACACCTCCCTTAATCCACACTATCAATTTGGTTCCCCAATCTAGGGTCTAATAAAAAGATAAGGGAAAAGCCAAAGTGTTCATATCATGGACCCAACCTTCCAACCCTCAACCTTCAAACCAAACACAAGCACCCTTACCTTTACCTTCAACTTCTCCAAAACCCAAAATATCCATTTTGGGTGCCTCTCCCTCCAACCCTTCTAAATCCATCTAGTGAGTGGTGTTAAAATAACTTCACCAAAAACTAGTGAAGATGAGCCTTTAAGAACTAATAAACACCTCAACCCATTACTTCCAAGACTTGATAGAGGTCATGAAATCAATAGAAGTTCAACTAGAAGATCCTCAACCTCTTGCATCCTTTTTTAGAGCCCTTAAACTTTCTACCTTTGCCACTTTTTAGGATTCAAAAATACCATCTATTCATTCTGAAGATCTTGATCCTCCCCTCTTTATCACTGCATACATCAATAAAAGCCACATCAAAAGGGTGATGATTTATGGAGGATCTAGTATTAATATTATCTCCTCTCATGCACATGATCAACTCTAATTTCCTAATAATATCATGTCAAAAACTATAAGAGTCCTCTATTCCTTCAATGACACTATGGCCACTAACTTGGGGATAGTCATCCTCCACATCTACTTGGGACCTCGCACAATTCTAAAACTCTTTTAAATTGTATAGGGTGAGTTCTAATACAACATATTACTTAGATGCCCCTAGATTCACACCATGAGTTGTGTCCCATCTACCTTACACTGATGTGTCAAATTTGAACATAAAGGTCAAGTTATTACCATAAGAGTTGACCCTAGTCCTTTTGCATCATGTAACATGACATATCAACCCAATGACATTCTTCTTCCTCCATCCACCTCACCACCAACAAACAATAACACCACTTCACCAACCAAAACTAACAATAAATCCACCCCTACCAATGATGAAGCTTTATCTAGATCAACTATCCCTTCTTCTCAAATCCCCATAGAGGACCCTTTGGAATCCATGTTCCAACATCTCTCACTAGGGGAGTATCATCCTTTAGCCTTAGATGCTTTCCCTACTCCTCAAGAGTATGGGAACCTCGCCCATGATCCTAGTTATGACCCCAACATCATAACCATCATCCCTCTTAGGCTTCCCAACCATCAAACCAATTTAATAAATAGGGGGCTTGATCATCCACTTCTTGCTTCCACCATTACCTCTACCATCTGACCATTTACCTCTAACTTTGCCTATATTGACAAATCAACATTTGCCAAATTATACCTTCATAGGTGTGTCTAGAAGGGATTTGGTTGAGGCCATTATAAATATGGACCTCATGAGTTACCTTCCATATAAACCCAAAAATATCATGAGTTATTTGGCCTTGGGTTCATACCACTAGAGGAACCAATCGATTCACCTAAACCCATCGCCACCATTGATGAGGATATACCATTCTCACCAACCCCATCTCTAAAGTTAGAGGATTTTGATATCATTCTTTCTAACTTTTTTTTATCAATGTTATTAGTTTGGCCCCCATTACTTATCAAAAGGATAGTCAAACTAAAACCCTTCCTCTCATCCATCTTGAAATGGTAGAAAATGATTCTCCTACCATGAAAACCATCCAACATCAGAATGATGATTCCATTCTTACCTACCTTAGTATGGGGGATTGTTTCATCCACATATCCATTCCTATTAAGAACCAAACCATATTGAATGAATCCACTATCAATGTCAACTTGGGTACTCAAGATAACCCTCGCATTGTCAAGATTAATCAATCCCTATATTTTGTGGATCAAAAAGATTACCCTTCTTTCTTTCATAACCATATCATAACATTTTCTTGGTCTTATTAGGATATGATTAAAATTGACCCTTCTATATCCCTCCATAATAATGTCACCCATCTTGATGTTAAGCATATTTGGTAAAAGCTTCATAAGATGTACCCTCATATCACCTTTCTAGTCAAAGAAGAGATTCAATGTCTCTCATCTGTCAACTTCATCCAACCCATCAACTATCTTCAATGGGTTTCTAAAATATTTACCATTACCAAAGCCCATAGGAGGATTTTGCCTCTATATCAACTTTTGTGACCTCAACCTTACTTTACTAAAGGACGACTTCCCTTTTCCTAACATCAACCAAATTATTGATCTTATAGTTGGCCATGAGATGTTATCTCTCATGGATGATTTATCGAGATATAATCATATCTTGATTGCCCCTAAGAATCAACATAAAAAAAAATTCATCACCTCATGGGGAACCTTTTGCTATAGGGTCATGTCATTTATTCTAAAGAATGCTAGAGTAACCTACCAGCATGCAATGACCTACATCTTCCATGATCTCATCCATAAATTCATAGAGGACTATGTAAATGATTTCCTTGTAAAATCTAAACATCACAAGGAATCTATCCATTCTCACAATCATCTTCAAATGTCTAATCCATTTCCACGTCAGACTCAACCCCAAGAAATGTATTTTTGGGGTCTTATCTAGAAATATTCTTGGATTTATCATCTCTCTTTGAGGAATCAAAGTAGACCCTACCATTAGAGTAATTTTAGAGATGCCACCTCCAACCCACATTAAGAAACTCTGTAGTTTGCAAGGGAAGCTCCATTCTATCTATCACTTCATCTCTCAATTATTAGATAGGTGTCAACCCTTTCACCATATTATTAAGAAAGACACATTTTTTAAGTGGACTAAGGATTACTAACAAGCCTTTGATTCACTCAATGAGTATCTTCTTTCTCCACCTATTTTTACCCCTCTCAAAGAGGATCAACCCTTCTACCTTTATATCTCTACCCTTAATCATTCCCTAGGGGTAATTCTCACTCACCATGATAAACAAAATAAAAAGCAAGCTATCTACTACATAAGTCAAATGCTTATAGAGTATGAGACTCAATACACCCATTCCAAAAAACTTTGCCTTGCCTTAGTCTTTACGGCTTCCAAACTTCATCATTACCTTCTCAATCATAAAACTTATGTCATAATTGGCACTAACCCACTCAAGTACATATACTTTAAACCATACCAAAACCAATGTATGGCTAAGTGGCTCATGCTCCTATCTAAGTTTGACCTTGATTTTCTCTAATAAAAGTTGATTAAAGGGCAAGTCATTACTGACCAATTGGTTGAAACTCCTTTATCAGACAACCAACCACTTCCTCTTGCATTTCCTGACAAGTCCATCATGACTCTTTTTCAAGAGGACCCCACCTACCAAATTACCATGTTCTTTGATGGCTCCAAATTATAGCATGGTGGGGGTGCTGGAGTTATTCTCATTCCCCTTAATGGTGAACCTCTTCCCCTTTCCTTTAAACTTGACTTTGAATGCACCAACAATGTGGCTGAGTATGAAGCCCTAATAATAGGTCTCCAAACTACTCTAGCCTCAGGATTTAAGACCTTTAGTGTCTTTGGTGATTCCCAAATCATGGTTAATCAGGTCAATGGATCTTACCAATGTAATAATGATGTCTTTCAAAAGTACAAACAACTCATAGATGTACTCTTAACATCATTCAATCATTACCTTATCTAGTTTATTTTATGATCTACCAACAAGTTTATGGATACAATGGCTTCCCTTGCTTCCCAAATCCCATCTCAACTGACTAATTCTAAACTATTTATTACCATCCACCATTTTATTACACCCTTTTATATCCATTTTGATCTTCCTACCATTTGTTGTGTAGAGTAATCTCCATTAGACATTTCGTACAAGCAAACCTTCAACTACTTCAACCTCAACATCGTTCCTCCCCATCTCTCTAGGAATACCTAAAGAGATTTTTTTAAGGTACCTCTTGTTATACCATACTAGGGGGAATCCTTTACAAGTGTGGCTTTAACGGGCTCCTCCATTATCTACATAGTCATGAAGCTTCCTATGCTATCAGGGAAATGTATGATGGAATTTGTAGGGGATACTTTAGTAGTTTAGCTATCACTAAATGTATCCTTAACCTTGGATACTATTGGCTCACCCTCTACCAAGATTATTGTGATTATGTAACTAAGTGTGTTAAATGTCAACAACATGCTAATTTACATCACGTACCTTCCCATGGCCTTCAAGTATCTAAAACTATTGGCCCTCTATTGGCCCTTCTCACAATAGGGACTCGATCTCACTAGGGAAATCAATCCTCATTCTTCATAATGACACTAATCCATCATTACCACCATTGATTATTTCACCAAGTGGGTGGAAGCTATCCCTCTCATCTCAACCAAAGCTAAGAAGATTGTCAACTTCATCAACCATCACATCATCTATCATTTTAGTGTTCCCCATAAGATCATAATAGATAATGATAAATATGTTAAGAACAAGAAAGTCCAAGGTCTTTGTAATGTATTTGGCATTAATTTAATATTTTCCTCACCTTACTATCCACAAAAAAAATGGATAGGTGGAAGCCTATAACAAAACCCTTAACAAAATGTTAACCAAAGTAATCAGTGCTTCAAGTTGGGA
Organism: Torreya grandis; assembly: GCA_037957365.1. Lineage (NCBI taxonomy): Eukaryota > Viridiplantae > Streptophyta > Pinopsida > Cupressales > Taxaceae > Torreya > Torreya grandis. The sequence goes on from JARHVA010003081.1 coordinate 2,104,363, forward strand.
TTGGCACTTACACATCCCTTTCAATTTATGGGCCTATCACACTAGCATTCAAACCTATATGGGTGCTACCCCATTCTCTTTAGTCTTTGGAGTAGAGGCAATTTTGCCTCTCAAAGTCTAGAATCCTTCTCTTCACATATCTTTACAAGATATCATCTCTGAGAGTGACTATCATCAAGAACATCTTGCATGACTTAAGTTACTTGATAACATTACCTCACAATGCTTAACCATCTTCATGTCTATCAAGAGTGAATCAAGTGTGTTTATAATAAACACCAAAAATAACAAAAATTCAATATCAGAGACCTCATCTTAAAGAAAAACCAACATGTCACCAACATGGAGAAAAGTAAAAGAGGCAAGTTTACTTTTAATTGGCTACCCTACATCATAACCCATAATTGTGGATAAGGAGCTTATCATTTGTCCTCTCTCAAAGGTAAACTAAAACCTGACCCTCTCAATGCTTTGCATCTACATCCTTTATTTTTTTAGATAAGGATCAAACTCACCTTCTTGTCTAACTTAAACTCATCCCTTGATTTACAGTATTTTCACCCTCACACCTTCCTCTTATCCTTTTTGAGGACAACCGATTACAACATAGAACCATGTGATTAACCATCACAGTCATAGCCTAATCCTAAATATGGGTACCATGACTCTACCCATAACATGGTTCTCATGGATATTTTTCATATCTAACAAAACAAAATCCCATGGTCATTATCTCTCAAAACCACCCCTTTCACCTATCATTAACCTTTTTATGCTAATGTTTTTCCCTCATAAAGGTAAACCTATGAGCCTATATAGACTTGTCCATGTCTAAACCTCACATCAAACCAATTTGGGATACCAAAATATCACTTTGGTCACTTGTCTTTAGCATTATAGACTGATCCCTTAAAGGACAACTACCTAAAACTAAATTGCTTAAAAGATAGACTGCTCCCTTAAAGGACAACTACCAAATTAAAAAAACACAAACCCAAACTTAGACCATTCCCTTAAAGGATGGCTATGTCAAAAGGGTCAAACATAATAATTTGAATCTTCCTACATTGATTATCTTCACAAACTTATCAAAACAAAGAAACAAACAACCCTACATCAAAATCAGAACAAGCTATCCCAAGAAAGCTGCAATCAGTTTTCATTAGTAAACTTCCCACATCGATCAATCTACACCTTGCATAAAGACATGGATTTTTATAATATGGTTATTAGGTCACCTATAAAAGGGGAAAACTAACCCACCTAAGTTTAATTTACCTACCAACACATTTTACCTTTCACCTATCTTCCCTTTATACCCTCTATAAATCAAGGGATTATGATCTTACTTGACACAATGTGATCAAGACACCTTTTTATCAATCAATTCATGTTAATACGATGCATTTGAAAGGGTTATGTTCCCTAAGCCATTCTAGCTTTGGTTTTTTGTTTTATCCTAACCAATGAAAAGGCATCATGTTTTTTCCTTACCTTCTTATCATTGGTTCATGTAGACATATGTCTCATGATTCTCATTTCTTTTCTCATGTTTAGTTTTTTATCTACCTTAATTTATGTGCAAAAATCATAACCATATGCACACTACATCCATAATACATGAAATACATCATCATCATAACATCATATCTAAATCACATCAATAACCATAATAAAACCATCTATAATCATACACATCATATCCATGAATAAAATAAAACATCATCCCATAATCATCACATACCTAAAGCTACTAAGTTAACATCTCATAAGTGTAAATCATAATAAATAAAAACATTAAAACCATGAACCATGAAAATACATCACACACAAACACACACACACACACACACACACACACACACACACACACACACACACACACACACACACACACACACACACACACACACACACACACACACACACACACACACACACACACACACACACACATCATGAACATCATGTCATCAAAAAATAATAATACATGTAGTAATGTATAAATCTCTCTCTCAAAGCATGTACATCTCACATCATCAATATGTAAGCCAGTATCAAAATCATGTACATCTATATCTATCACATCATATCATATTTCATGCCCCTAGGGCACCACTACCACTAGCACCTCCTACACCTATACTAACACTACCATTTGGTGATAATCCTCTTAGGATGCCTCCACTCACTGACATGACCCATTGATCTAAAGTCACCATAGCTACCCCACCTACTAAAATGGCTCTATACTCACCTTATCAGGGCTCCTATGGACACTACGCTAGCACTATAGCCTCATAATACCTCAACTACTCCACTTTGGACAAGTACTACACCATCATAATAGTTCATGGTGGTCCCGTTGGTGTTGTCATTGCTCCTACCCTTTACCTCAATGTATCACTCTCCTAGGTCACTAAACCTAGTGAGGTCTAATCCTGATCTCTCTCTGCTATAATAGTGGCAACCTAACCATGAAAAGTCAAAATCTTGCCCAATAATATGGATACCTATCCCTATAACCTTATAATGTGTGCCTATGTAGTAGCTAGTGTTACCCCTACCTATCTATCAGGGCCACCACCCTGTGCCTGTACCCTAGCTAGATCCACATCCATGGCTTGTCAGCCTCCATCATCCCATCCAAAATCAATTGTTTCATATCAGGCCTCATGCCATCCTACATAGCCATCAACAAAATAAACATCATCTATCCTTGTTCTAACTGGTATCTCTTCATGATCTAAAACCCCCTCCTTTGGATTTGTCTTAGGTAATAAAAACTCCACTTCTTCTCTCTTATACCTCAAAAAAGGACCTAAAACTCCTTGTACTAGGCCACACTGGCTCCTCACTATCTCAAATGGGATGAGCTCAGTCTCACCCTCTCTTCTTCCATACAGCTACCTCTAACTCTACAAAGACATAGTGTGATAGCTATAAAGGGCCCACTTAGGAAATCCCATATACGGCCTCTAAATGACATCACCCATAACCAAACCCTTTAATGCATCTCTAAACTAGTCAATATCTCTCACACCTCCTCCAACCACTGTCAAATCATAATCTCCCCTCCATCACAAAAAACCAACTCTCTATAGTTTTCTTATGCATAGCCATCCCATGGTATCCCTAAGGGTCTTAGAATTCAAACATGTTTGTATACCCAAAAATAGAGCACAAACCCCACACTGATCCCATATCATCTGTGTGCTCAAAATGCCTAGATCTCCCTGTATATCTAAACTAACAAGATTGGTACCCACTCAAACACTATTATCTCAAGCAACATCTCTACCAACACTCTTATTAGTAGATAAAGAAACTGACCACTACTAAAATTAGGTAATGCAAAATAGGACACTACCATCATCATCATAGTCATCAAGTGCCTCTTATCTAGAGACCTTTGGTAAAATGGCCCATAATCAAAACCACCTAAATGCAACCTAGCATAGAATCGATCCTCATCATATAAGAGCTTCATCTGCTTATCCCTCTCCTCATCCTCAATATGATAAATAGGATCCGCCCAAATAGGTAGTCATGTAATCTTATGAACATCCTCCAATAGGATGGTCATCTTTGCTATCAATAATAAGGTGTTCATGGCTAGATCCCATCTCTCAATGAGGGTCATGATCATCATCACATCCTATGGTAACCATTGATAATATTTCATGGATCCTAAACTAACCCCCTCTATATGAGTCCAATCATCTTGAGTCATCCCTTTATGGATCTCTGCAAAGATCTTCAAAACTTGATTTCTCATCTAGATTTGGTCTCGTGCTTTCAAAAAAATCAAGTTAGTACACACACTTATTTTTCCATTTCCATTGCTCATTTTCATTCATTATACCTACATAAACCTCTTTATCAACCTAAAATCACCTACAGCAACCTATTCCAACCATTACCTCTAGCACTTAAAAGTGACCCCCACCCACAAACATTTTAACATCTACACTAACCTATCACACCAATACTTGATGCTTCTATCAGAAACATCTACCCTAACCAACAAAATTTTCAACTCCCTACCTTAACCTATCACACCTACCCTAAACCTATCGAACTAATACCTAACTCTACCCACCAACCATATTAACCTATCACTCCTACTTTAATTTACCTATCCTAACTTATATTTGACCTTTTAAACTAACCCATACCCCCTTACAACATTTTAAAACACTTTTCTATATCTTTCTATTAAAACCTCCCTTCCCCCAACACTTGATCACTAATGGTCAAGTGAGATTTGTCTTTTGGTGATTGACTATTGACATTCATGTCTGACCATCGATGATCACTGTGTGTGACTATTGGTGGAAAAATACCTAAACTACCTTACTCAAAAACCCATCAAAACAACAAAAATAAATAGAAAACTACCTAAATCTATCCTATACCCTACCCCCAACCCAAATCATCCTTCAAATTTAAGTTTCACTTGCTAATTTTCCCAATTTTACCCAAAACATAAACTAGGGCAAAGCCTCAAAACCATATCCAAACAACCATAAAAACAATTAAATTCAACTAATAATTGACCTAATCAATAAATCTACCAATTCAAAACATTTCCTACTTCATTCCTTGATCATTGTCAAGGATAGAGCCCATGTACAACTACCTGATCACATCCTTATTTACCTTGCATCTTGATCTGAGCCAGATCCCCTCAAATGCAAGCCTCTACCCAATTAACAACAACTACATTAGCAAATGCTCAATCAACCCTCTCAACAAAATTCCAAAACAATAACTTTTTAGACCACATGGAAAGCTCAGAGTCAACAAGTTAAAATTGAAAATGAAATTTCATTTTCACTTTTCATCCTTGGCTTTTCTGAGTTTCCCCCAACTGTCAATGGTCAGGGGTCCCAAGGTCAACCATCAACAATCAAGGGTCCCAAGGTTGACCATCGATGATCACCCTAACTATCAACGGTTAGGTGTTCCCACATTTAAAACATTTTTAGGCACCTAACCTAAGTGCCAAATTTTTAGAGATCACATTTCTCCCACTTAAAATTTTGGAGATTACCTTTGTCCAACAAACCATACAACCATGTCCACTTTAATGTTGGCCATTTTTGACCCAAACTATCACATATTTTTTGATGACCCTACCTAGTTTTCTTATCACACTAACCAACCTTACCATGTTGAACATTTGAATTTGTACCACCTCATGCACAACTATACCATTTGTGTTTTTCAAGGGAGCACTTCCTACCTTAGATACCTATCAAAACACTAACTCTATCTAAAAGCCTTGAATGGAATAACCTGATCATTTATGACTAATGTTGTGGATCATAGGGTAAATTATAGTGGTGAATATTTGTTAATTCATGAATATTCTATTTTTTGGATTTTGGTTTTGGTGATTTTTTAGGGTCAGTAGATGGGACTGGATCACCAAAATTTTATGGATATAAATAATTTTAAGGGTAAACTCGCCAACTCTTTACAATAATCTATAAGATTACACTTCAATTTGACATATATATATATATATAGTATAACCACCCCTCGATATCAAAAAAGCTAACAAGAAAAACTAGAATCGAAGGACCATAGTACCAAATTATAGTGCCAAATAGAGGAACCAAATGATAGTGTTAAATGGAAGAACTAAATGATAGTGTTGAATGATAGTGCCAAATAGAGGAACTAAATGATAATGCCAAATGAAGGAATCGAATGACAATGATAAATGATAGTGTCGAATGATAATGCCAAATGACAAAGCTAAATGATAGAGCTAAAAAGAAGAAAAAATTTACCAAAACCTAAATACTATTACATATTTGGATTATTCTCAAATAGTTATACAATTTAAAAAAATCATCATAATTCAAGTCCATATGCAAAAGTTATGGCCTCTAGAAGTTGTCATTTGGTTATGTCATTTAGTTTGGTTGTACCTCTCGAATAGATATGAAATTTAAAAAAAAATCACCATAATCTAAGCTCCTATGCAAAATTTATGGCCTCTAAAATTTGTCATTCAGTTGTGTCATTTGGTTTAGTTGTATGACTAAACCATATGACCAAACCAAACAATGCAACTGAATAACAAATTTTAGAGGTTGTAACTTTTGCATATAAACTCAGATTATGATTATTATTTTTAAAAATTGCATATCTATTCGAGAGGAATCCAAATATACAATAACATTTAGGTTTTGGAAAGTTTTTGATTTCTTATTTGTTACAATTAATATTTAAATCCATTCAATTTAGCCATTTGATCCAACCTATAAATTTTCCATAGCTACAAATCAAAATTTCCTAGATTCACCAAAAATTTATAATAGTGTTTCCAATAGGGCCTCTTAAAATGAACCCTGGTAGATTGGTTACCCTATTACTTATACTTATAAAACCAACCTTATTTTTACCAATATTGGTGACCTTAGTTGGTGTGTGATCATGACTATCATAGTTAGTTATATTTTGTGCATATGTTTTCATCTCAAATACCAAACCCCTTTTTTTCACCAACTTCATAACTCACCATATACTGCCTATCAAACCTTTACTCAATTTTAGTTTCTCCTCATTGACTCTTGATTTGAGGGAGAATACCTCCTTATATACTCAGGAAAACTAGACCTTTGACCAAGAAATCCATTTTCATTTTGCAGCTTATTAATTCAAAGCCACATAACAAAAAGGGGAAAAATGTAGACATTAAAAAACTATACTAGGTGTTGAAATGCCTTGAGATATCTTAGGGACCACCTAACCCTTCTTAACCCACTAAACAACCTATCATACATTGGGTCTAGTTAGCTACTTAGCTAACTAAACTCCATAACTCACTAATAAAACTTAACCCACCTAATTTAACTCACCTTGACCCTTTACCTCTAAGACACTCAACCATCGATGATCAACTTAACCATTGACAATTAGCTTGACTATCGATGGTCAGGTTATCACCCTTCCAATAATTACCTATTGTGTATAAGTTAATAAGGTAGAATTAAATATGTTCACCTTATGCAGTGATAATGAACTCCCAAGCATCGAAATCAACAATCCAACCTACTAGGGAACATTCTATCCTCCATCTTTATTTTCTTATAAAAGGAGGGCAATAGGAGGTGAACTAGATGGATCATCAAAATTATTATTACACATACGTATTCAATTTCTCCATCCACCTAGTCTTCTTCCAGTAATTTATCAACAACAACAAAGATTTGAACCTCTGCCAAAATTACTCTCAAGGTAAAGTACCATTAATTTATCAAAATTTCTCTAGCCATCCACTATCAACCATTTAACAAATAATAGGTACAATTTATGTTTTAGTTCTATTTGGTTTCTAACTTCCAAGCCTAAATCAGATCTATTGCACCTATCTTTTGACCTACCTATCCTTAATCACACCCTTAACCAAACCTCTATCTGATCAATCACCTATTTTGTAACTCTTTATGATCACCTCCAAAAATCCACAAGAAACCACTGATGGTTAGGACAACCATCAATGATCACCCCCAACCTTCGATGATTACCTAACCACCGATGGCCATTGTGACATGAAATAACATCAAGCTATTTTTAACCCTTTCCCCCCAACCAAATCTGATTTTCTATGTCCCTACCTATTCACAAACCCCTACTTGATTTTATGAACCTGACCTGATCTATCTTAGCACTAGTATTGACCTACTTTTTCTATATTTAGTCATTTTATCTATCAAAAATTCATCTACTTCTTTTATTTCATTTCAGTACTTTTTTTTATTTGATGCAAGTATCTTTCTTTTAACTCTTTCAACTTAATTGTTATCAAAGAGTGGATTGATAGCCTCCTAGCAAGCTCATGCTTCTCGGATCTAGCTCATGTTAGGTATTCCACCTAACTATCTTTTTAATAAACCCTTTTGTTAGTGTTTTCTTATCTATAGGTTATTGTTTCCAAGATAAAAATGGGCTCTCCATACTCATCTAGATTACACGCACATCAATAAATAGGTATTTCTACCACACCCTTATTACTAGTTTCTTGTCATCTTTTAAAATTAAGAATGAGAAAAAATTAATAGAAACATTCAATATGAGAAAATATTAATTTGTGGCATTTTTATGGATTTTTTACTTTAAGGCATCTTGTGAAATCAAGCTTTGCATCTAAAGACAATGTGTGTATACGCACTCAAGTTTGTATCTGATTTAATAATTTCACTTTGTGCATCACTAGAATAAAGTGAGGCAAAATATAGGCATATAAAATTAATCATTAATTCTTGGCAATATCTATTCTTGGCATCCTTACCCTTATTTGGTCTATCTACCATTATGATAACTCAAATTTTTTAAAAGAACCTTAATTATCATGTAAACACTAAAAAATTCATATAGACATCCTTAGTTAAATTATATTTATCCTTATTTAGCCCATATTCTCCTATCAAACATGTCCCCCAATCTCTAGTCTTCTAGAACAAGTCTTTACTATCCAGACACGGATGCATTGTGGCCTTGTCCCCTAGTGTAGCATTATCTCCCACACTCCAATGGTCACTTTTTATAATTAAGACATTACACAATGACCCTATCATGTATCTTGTCAAGTCAATTAGAAAAAATATTCTAAAATTTATACTATAAAATCACCTTAAGGCTACTCATTATAACACCATTAGATCTCTCTATCAAAAACACTACACATTGAGTAAAAATATCACTATTTAACTCTGTATCATTCTAACAATCCATAGAAAGTATAAATATTTTTTATTTCAATTAAGTGAATCTATTATCAAGATTTTAAATCAATCATTTATTTAAAGTCATTTTAGTTGTATAATCATGAATCGCACAATCACTCTAGGAGGAAGAACTACATCATAATAAGGCCCATTTGGGCTATGCAGGTAGCACTTAATCACAAGAAGTTTTTGAGGCCAAATTGAATATCCTTAATAACCCATTTTTACTCTATTTTTTTATCTAATTATAATTTAATGCATGTTCAAGACTATAATTTTTATATTTACAAGTTTTTTGAATGACAAAGTGGCACATAGAGCTCAATAGTTGACCTTCATAAAGTGTCGTATATGCCCAAGTGAAAATGTGTACACTATAACACTCCTCTAATATCTTGGTTATGCAAATAAATATTTATAGGATAATTATATATTTATTAAAACTTTTTGTGGTCATATCTAAGATACTCTTGGGTATATAGTGTAACCTTTACAACTAGGACCTTCATAGTGCCCACTCCATGCTTAGTTATACCAAGCACAAAGGTATTTGATATCCTAATAGGATTCCCTTGGATAGAAAATATTAAATAATTATCTTCAATAGTGCATAAAATTCTTTAAAATATTCATGGTAACTAGGTGGTCAAAATTCTAAGAATCTAATATGAATATCCTTTGGAACCAATGATATTTACTTCTCCTATAGAATAATTAGAATGTACATACATTGAGAAACATGGACCATTAGTATATATAAATATTCAATATCATACTATAAAATTAGTTTCTCTATCTATTTATGATTATTATACATCTACACATGAGCACATTACAAAATTAGTTTCTCCATCTATTTATGAGCATGATACAACTACACATAAGCATATTATAGAATTGGTTTCTCCATATACTTATGAGTATGATATAGTTTCAAAAGATAATATTAAGTTAATTTAAAATATAATGGTATATTATTTAACTATAAAGTGGCACATAAAAAGTGATATTCGTCTCTTAAGGCCTCACTAGTTATTCAAAGAGCTTGCCCATAGGGATAGGTTTATACATCTTCTCCTACTACACATGAGGATACATGATTACATGGGTATATCAACAGTCATTCAAAAGGTTATACTATAAAATATGATCATAATTCAAATTTAAATGCATCTACAGTTGGCACTTTATATTCACAAAAGGTCATTCCTTCGTATCATACCATGGGCTATACATACATGCCCATGCATATATAATTGGTTAGCTATTTGCATTTTTCCTTATACACAGTTTCTTTGATTTTACTTCATTTCCACTTCTTTTATCCCCATTTCAAGAATTTTTCTAGCCTTTGTATTTATTTTTCACTTTTTATTTTATCTATTAGTTCTTAAGTTGATTCAAATAATCTAAAAATAACTATCTTACACTGCTTTCCATGCACATTCTTTATGTCATTGGACTTGTTTACTATCACATATCTACCATGTTATGGATTCCTTTGAAATTACATGATTACACTTATTTATCTACATTATCCATGAACACACCTCTATTATTTCCCATTGGGAGAATAAACACACTTATCTACATTGACATAGTTCTTTTACACATACATTGGAGGCATCTTCATTGCCTTCTTTTTTACCATTATGCATTAACACCTTGTTTCAGATTGTTAGAATCCATCCTACTTATATTTTATAAACCTTTATTATTATCACCCATTTTAAAATATTTTTCAATTTCAATATTTTAAAATTTAATATATATAAAAAACAACCAAAAAAATCAAAATATTTTTAAAAATTCAAAATCAGGACCTACGATCGTGTCTCAAATGTTGCTAGCTTACTTATTTACATATGTTATTTATTTATTAATAAGTAAATAGCATATTTAAATTTTCAATACACATCAATTTTCATGAGGTATTTGAGTGTGATACAGGATATACTTTCACATGGTTTTTCTATGTTAGGAAAATCTCTCCATTATCCATAAACACTTCAAAAAATTGTATATATCCATAACCCCTCTACCATGTAAAAGTATATATCATATAAATGTTTTTTTATTCACTCATACTTTACATTATGTTACATTGATATGTTATTTTCTAACAATATCATGGATACATATGATAGATGTAAACTATTCTCATATCATCTATGCTTATTTTACATTCTTACTTTACTACATGAGAAGTTAGGACTTGCTTGATTATTGTGTTTGGTCAGTGGCCTTGTGTGTGAAATATAAACATGTTATTTCTTGAATGGTATTCTCATACCATTTTTATGTGGATGTGTTTATGCAACATTCACATGTCCCTTATATGTGGCCCCTTGGGCCTTATGTGTGGCATTATATACAAATTATGTGACATCACTTGTATGTTTATTTTGTGTTACTATGATGCCATGATTAATATCATGCACTATTTATATTTTTACTCTTTGTGCCATGATACATATCATGCACATCATGCTTATGTGATATAATGATACATTTACATTTTTAATATAGATTTCAATTATATATCTATCTAAAACATGTTTCACATGAAATTCAATGTTATATTCTAAACTATGATGCAATCTAATTCAAATGATTCAAATGATACTACATGATTATATATTTCACCTATGTTTTATTTTAAGATAATTGACTTGCAAGTTACATCTCTCGTCTCAAAATAGAGGCATCACATTGAGTTTGTCTTGAAAGTCCAAATTCTTAATGAGCAAAAAATATTCAAAATTATGATAGTATACAATTTTTAAATTTTAGTATGATTCAACATTTTTATATTATGTTGGAATGTGACATGAATGTGCACTCATTCCTATATTTAAATTTTTTCAAATAATTATAAGTTCAAATCATATTCAATATCAATTTAGTACATATACAGGGGGAATGATATTCATTCATGTTCATATTCTTACATGGCAATTGTAAAATTATGAAATTTATCAAAGTTCAAAAAGTTTCAAAATTTCTAAAGTTTCAAAGTTTCAAAATAGAATCTAGATTTATCTACAATAGTGTGATTCATCATCATGTTTTAATTTGGACATGTTGGAGTCTAGTGACACTCAATGTCTATGTCTACATTTTTTCTATGTAACGAACCATAGTTGATAGTTCTACCCATTCAATTATTTTAAAAAGTACTCTACATAGTCAAATAAGAGTTAGAACATATAATATTTTTGAATTAGTGTTTTTTAAAGGTTTTAAAATTGAGACTTGATCACTCTCAATTCACCACAAGCTCAAAATTTATCTAAATGCATTAATATGGGAGTATGCACACTTCTCCATTTATAAGTTATGAGAAATCATATTGCATACTCTTTCAGGTGTATAATTTCATTTCTCTCTTTTAAAAATTACAAATAACAAACTTCAAATTTTTATTTTTCAAATATGAATAGTAACTATTTTTGATGTCATTGTTGCAGATTTTGCATTAAGGCATCCTGCACGATCAATTTTCACATCAAAATACAAAGTGTATATACACACTTAAGTTTACATCTACTTTACTCCAGTAATTTAAATTTGTTACATTACTAGAATAACTATGGGAAGCATTTATAGGGCATTGTTCACCCTATATAACTTATTATCTGGATTGCTAGGTATGACATTAATTATGATGCAAATGTTTCTTTGGGATATTTTGATAGAGCTCTATATTTTGTTCACTCCACTCTTCATGAGGATAATGAGTTACATATGATCTCTTTTACACCTTCACTTAGTCCTAAGAAACTTTATACTATAGTGGTTATACATGATCCACCAATACTTATTTGTATGTTACCTCACATTATTATACTATAGAATTTTTACCCACTCATATACATGCATCTTCATCCACTATTCATGTTTATTTGGGGTGGATTTTTTATCATTATTGGTGGCATCAACATCACTCTTTGAGATGACTCTATAAGAGAGTTTCATCCACCATTCAGCTTATTTAACTACACATTTATCTTAATTTTTGATACTCCTTGGTTATTTGAGCTCCTTGTTAGGTATTTGTATTTTTTGGATCCTAAATATCTCATTTTACAGATGTCATCTACTACACACTAACTTCATTGTGGAATTTTTTGTGTTACTTTGTGATATTAGTTTTGTGTGGGACCTTTATTTGTAGTCACACTTATCCAAAACATAGAAGTTTTGATTGATAGATATTTCAAGAACATTAAAATAACATAGTAACAATGAATTCTCTAAGAAGAGATGTTTTATTACTCAAAATTGTAATACCACTATATATTTATCTCTAGGAAGAGATGTCTGATTTCCATTTCAGGATACATCTTCATTTATAAACATTTTAAAATTAAGAGGATGATGTGTAAGGTCACTAATATTGAGAGGAATTAAGTGGTTTGACTTCCATGATTTAAAACAATACATAATTTAAGGAATTCCTATTTTTAGAAACTTCCTATTTTTAGATTACACTACTAAAATTGAAATTTAGGGAACTTACATTGAGTTTTCAAGGGTCAAAAACAATTTATAAAATATCCATGACATCTCACCACATTCTCCTCATTATTATCTTTCTAAAGGTTTAAACGGTGAGTCAATTGGAGCTACGGTGCAAAAGTTATGGCTCCTAGAAGTTTTATCATCAATTGAGGTAGAACCGTCACCCAAATTGTCACCTGAATTATTGCCCAAATCATTCCTCCCTCCTTGAGAAGTAATGGTCCCTATTACATCAATATTCCTCATCAATTTTTGTAGTTGTGTCTTAATTTGATTCTCTATGAGCCACTCACCTTGGTGGCTAAGTTGGCCCCTTTTGACCACTTGATAAAATAGAATAGAGCATCCTCTTGTTCTCTTCATCTAGGTGTCCACAATCTAATCCTCCTCCACTAGAGAAAAACTCTATGGATCAAGCTCATCAATTTCTAGTTGTTTTTCTATGACTAAAGTTTCCAATAGAGGTGGATGATATGGTTTGAGGATATCCACATTGAATATTGGATGTAGACCAAGGTAGGCTGGCAGGTTCAACTCAAAAGCATTTTCTCCAACTTTTCTGGTGATGGTGTAGGACCATATTGCAGAGGCCAAATTTTTCTATGTGGGCCTAAAAGTTTTTCCTTATAAAGCCACAACCAAACCTTGTCACCCATATAAAAATGGTGTGCAATCTTATGTTTGTCATGGCATTGATTATACTTCTAATTCATCTTCTCCAAGATGTCATGAACTTCTTGTTGGATGTGTTGCTTTTGTTGCCTCAGACTTTCATGAGGTGTGTATTCCATGGTGGAGAATGGAATGGCTATATCAATTGGTGCCATGGGTTAGGACCCAAAGCATACTTGGAATGGATTGTGCTTGGTCGAGTTGTGCAAGGCCTGATTATATCCATGTTGTATGAAAAGAAGCCCCTCATCCCATGTGTGTGGATGTTTGGAGTGATACATTTAAATCATGTAAAAAATCAACTAGTTCACCACCTTTGTCTGACCATCAGTCTATGGATGGAAGGTGTGTACTTCATCAACTTGGTATCCATTATCTTCCATAGAGTGGACCATAAGATGCTCAAGAACCTGCTATCTTGATCTAAGATAATGGACTTGGGGAGACCAAAATGGAGCCATACATGACTAAAATATAGTTGAGCAGTCAGCAGATATATTTTTCTTACAAGTAATCATGATAGACATTTTTTAAAAATGATAAACTACAACAAAAATATAGTCCTTGCCATGTTTTAAAGTGGGAAAACCTAAGAGAAAATCCATTGAGATAGATTCCCAAGGCCTGATTGGTTCTGGCAATGACATGTACAATCTTTGCTTCTTATTTGTTGGCTTGGCTATTGAAAATAGAGTGAAATATTTGAGATACCTTTCCACATCCTTTCATATATGGGGCTAGTAAAAGTGTTTTTGAATAAATTCTAATGTCTTTTCTACACCAAAGTATCCAGCTGTCCTACTAAAATGTGCTTCCTATATCTTCTATTGCTCTACAGCTAGAACACATATGTGCCCCATATGATAGAGGATATTTTATTATAAATATAAATTAGAAACATGTTTACCTTTTTTAAGACCTTGATATGTATCAGCAAAGGTAGGATTTGTTTTATATAGATCACCCCAAGTGGCAATCTCATGTCCACACAAGTCAAGAATTTTTGTGAGTGCAGTAATTGGTGGGTTGATCAAACAATCTATGATTGTATCTGAGCTCCCCTTTTTGTGTTTGATTATCAAATGGAATTGTTGAAAATATGTGGCCCACTTTTTGTGCCTCTCATTTCATAGTTTTCTCTATGTCTGGATGAATTCCAATGGTCTGTGGTTAGTGTGGATGACCATCTCTTTCCCCAAGATGTAGTGTTTCTATTATTTGTAGGCCTCATATGATAGAGGACATTATCTTACAAATATAAATTAGAAACATGTTTACCTTTTTGAAGCACCTTATATGTATCAGTAAAGGTAGGATCTACTTCATATAGAGCACCCCAAGTGGTAGTCTCATGTCCACATAGGGTAAGAACTATTATGAGTGCAATAATTGGTAGATGTCTCAGACAATCTACAGCTGTATTTGAGCTCCCCTTTTTGTGTTTGATTATCATATGGAATTTCTATAAATATGTGGCCCAATTTTGGTGCCTATCATTTCATATTTTTATCTATGTTTAGATGAATTCCAATGGTCTATGGTCAGTGTGGATGACCGTCTCTTTCCCCAAGATGTAGTGTTTCCATTATTTGTAAGCCCCATATGATAGAGGACATTATCTTGCAAATAGAAATTAGAAACATGTTTACCTTTTTGAAGCACCTAATATGTATCAGCAAAGGTAGGATCTAATTCATATAGAGCACCCCAAGTGGTAGTCTCATGTTTGCATAGGTCAAGAACTATTGTGAGTGTAGTAATTGGTGGGTGGCTTAGACAATCTACGATCATATTTGAGCTCCCCTTTTTGTGTTTGATTATCAGATGGAATTGCTATAGATATGTGGCCCAATTTTGGTGCCTCTCATTTCATATTTTTCTCTATGTTTATATGAATTCCAATGGTTAATGGTCAATGTGGATGACCATCTCTTTCCCCAAGATGTAGTGTTTCCATTATTTGTAGGCTTCAACAATAGCATAGAGCTCTTATCATACATCAGATATTTCTTGACTGTATCAGTGAAATTTTCACTATGATATGCAATAATATGGCCATGTTTCATGATGATATCTCCCATGGCATATTCAAATGCATCTATCATCAAGTCAAAAGGTTGATGCGAATCTAGCAATGCAAGAATAGGGGTTGAGAAAAGTCTATTCTTCAAATTCTCAAATACCCTTTGTTGTACTTGACCCCACTAAAATGTAGCTTTAGCTTCTCCTTTAGTCACTTGGGTTAGTGACCAAGAAACATGTGAAAATCCAATGAAAAACTTGTGATATAAATTTGCAAGAACCAAGAAGCTGTGAAGTTCTGTGAGGGTCCTTGGTGTAGGCCATTCTTGAATAACCTGAATTGATGATAGAACTTCTAGGAGCCATAAATTTTGCACCGTAGCTCTAATTAACTCATAATTTGAATATTTGGAAAGATAAGAACAAGGATAAAGTGGTGAGATGGAATGGAGATCTAATCAATGTTTTTGACCCCCAAAAACCTAATGAAAGTGCCCCAAATTTCAATTTTAGTAGTGCAGTCTAAAAATAGTAAGTTTTTAAAAATAGTAATTCCTCAAATTTTGTAATGTTTTAAATCATAAAAGTAAAACCACTTAATCTCTCTCAAGATTGGTGACCTTTCAAATCCTCCTCTTACTTTCAAAATGTGTATAAATGAAGATGTAAACCAAAATGGAAATCAAACATCTCTTCCCAGAGATAAGCATATAGTTGTATTGCAATTTTGAGTAATAAAACATCTCTTCTTAGAGAATTCATTATTACTATGTTATTTTCATGTTCTTGAAATATATGTCAATAAAAAATTCTATGTTTTGGATCAGTGGTATCAGAGTGGTTTTTCTTGAGAGTGTATGATCTCGAGGATGAGGTCAGGCTACAAGAAGCTTGGAAGGAAAACAACAGAGCTTCCAAACTATCCACTTATTCACTCCAAATGATTTCAAATGGCAGATGACACTAAGACATCTAATAATTTCAAGTAAATGGTGAATGAATCCCTCAAATGGTAATAAACATAGATGCTACAAAAATTTGCCCAAATTCTCCAATAACTCCTGATGGGAAATTTTGGCTCCTCATCTGCACTTCTTAGCTCCTTATCCATAGAACATCCTTTCAGTGACCCAACACCCTTAAAATTTTAGGTGAATTTTGATATTCCTACATTAGAAGGCAAAATCAATGTTGATGTAGTAAAAAATTGGTTAGATCAATTGTCTTCCTACTTCTCTATAAATAAATTCACTGATGGAGAAAATATCACTTTTGCTCTTTTGAAAGCATCATTGCCCATGAAAAATTGGTGGGAAGTGTACAAAAAGAGGTTTAGTAAATATGACATTGGCCTTGAGGTGGAAACTATCTAGGATGATCTCATGGAAGCGGTAAAGGAAGAATACTATCCCATTAGAGCATATGATGATCTATACATACATTGGCAACAACTTCACCAAGGTAAGGACCAATCTATTCAAGATTATATAGACATTTTTCATTCTCTATCTGAAAGATTAGGCATCCAAGAAAGTGAGAAACATAAGAATATTAAATATCATGGTGGAATATAATGGTACATATGGGGGTAAATGGAACTCTTCAATTTGAAAACCCTCAGTGAGGAATACAAGTTCATAGTGAAGATTGAGTAGAAGCATGGAAGAAAGAATATGAAAAGACATCCTTCAAAATGAAAAAGTGATAAGGAAGGTAAAATATGAGGCCAAAATTGAAAGTAGGAGGAGGATGTGGAATGCCACCAATCTTTAGGGAGATTAAGTTGTTTGACTTGCATGATTTAAAATAATACAGAATTTGAGGAATTACTATTTTTAGAAACTCACTATTTTTAGACTGCACTACTACAATTTAAATTTGGGGCACTTCCATTGGGTTTTGGGGGTAAAAAACCATTAAATAGAACTCTATGACATCTCACCATATTCTCCTTGTTCTTATCTTTCCAAAAAATCAAACGGTGAGTCAATTGGAGCTACGGTGTTAAATTTATGGCTCACGAAAGTTTCGTCATCAATTGGGGTAAAACCGTCACCCAAATTGTCACCTGAATTGTTGTTCGGATCACACACTAAGAGTCATGTAATTTTTCTTCCTATTTGTATGCTCCATATTGATATATTTACTCTTCAGTTGTTTATTCTCCCCTCACCACTAGGTACATATTATTGAGAGATTTGTATCTATATCTGTTGATTGTATCCTTGAGATTTGTTATGGAGATTGATTCATTTTGAAGAGTAGCTAGTCTAGTGAAACCTAGTGTCATCATTTTAGTGTTTTGTAGTGGGATTGGCCCACTCATATAAATATGTTTTTTGAGTCACTACATCCATTTCAACATTATGGTTAGGTATTTACACATATTGTTTCAAGTGTTGTGATCCTTGTTATCCCTTGGCACACCACATTTACCTTTTTAGGCAGTTGATTGAGTGCACTTTTGTTTGATGGGATTCACTCCATGAAGTGTACCTACTACAAAATTGTGTGATATTTTGATTCATGCTTCTTAGGATGCCTTGCATCATATATTCTCTTCTCCACTCTCATTGTGGTTTTATTGGTTTTGGGGTACCTTGTAGTGATACATTTCATCCTTGGTAACTCTTTTTCCCAGTGTTTTGTGATCAATGTTTTTTATAGAGTGAGCCTCGTATAGAGTACCAGTTCCCATTTGAATTGGTATTTATAATGACTTGACATCCATGTATTTTGATAAGATGGATTGGTTACCATAGTGATAATTTGTAGTTAACTATGCTTTTAAACATGGGTACTTGATCAAGCCTAGTTATTAGGACCCATTCAATCTCTTTTCTTTATCTTTTCTCACTCCCTATTCTATGCTTAAGGGAGGGTGTCAAAGTGGTCATGTTCACACTAGCTAGTATTTTGAATTATTTCCAAACCAATTTTATTTTTAACCATGTTTACACCCACTTACATATTCAAGATTGATTTGGAGTGTTTTATTATAGTCATTGGATTGTTTTATTTGTGTGCACAAATAATATTTTGTTGTTTAATTTTTTAGACAATCCACCTATATTCAAGTTGATCACAACAACCAAGTAGTTGTTATGAAACCAACTCAATAGCATATTTAGTAGGTTTTCCTTATGCTTCTCCTAGATTGGTGAAAGAGAGAGAATACTATGGATTTTATATTCTCTTGCAACAATAATATGGAGACTCTTATGTGTATAATTTCTATGATGGATTTTATATGGTAATGGTGTGAAGGAGTGATATTGTAATTTAATGAGTGCATATTTCACTCCATCATATTGTACACTAAGAAAATATAACATATTCTTCCCTATTTTTATACCTATCACTAGAATCAATCATAATATAAGTCTAAATCACTCAAAATTTAGTTAAAATCAAGCACTACAAAGTAATAAATACTATCATTAGTTACATACACATAGTGAAGGAACACAATTGCACAAGGACACTAGGTGAGAGAACTACATGTGGCTTAATTTCCCTCCATAGAGAATTTGATACTAATGCATAAATTAATAATTAAGTGGGGTTTATTATGGTAAACTCATCCCATTTAACTTCCCCCTATTTTTTAGGGTTTAAGGCAAAGGAGGGTAATTTTATATTTGTATTCATCATAAAGGTTTGAAATCACAAACACATAGAAAGAAAAGACATTCACAAGTGACTATACTATCATTGTAACCTCATTATATGTAGGTCATTATCAACCAACTATACTAACTTGATCTTATGGGACCAACCCAATATAGGTAAAAAAATTAATTACATAACCAAATGAACCAGAGACATGTTTATCCTTGATTTTAACTTCTAAGTATAGTAATAGTCAGATAGTCAACTAGAAAAGCTAAGTTTTGTGATCTCTTTAATAATTTACATATTTAGCATATTCCCTTATCAAGTCAAAGGAATCAATCTCAATGTTTAACATTTAGATGTATGCTTGAATGCCATATCTATTGATATGAATTACATTTCAATGTTCTATCTTAATTAAATTAATCTTGACCATTAATCTAAAATAGTGTAAAACAACTTGGTATCACACTACTATTATGAACCCCATGAATTCCATTAAAAAACTAAAAAATGAATTATAAGGTGTATTTGAGGTACTATTAACTATTTTATTGAGCATAATTTAGGAAGAAAAGCCTCAATTTTTTGTTAAACTTTTGGTGGGAACACAATAATTTTTTGCTACAAAGACAATGATTGGGTAGGAGATCCAAATGATCACAAGTCAACTACAAGAAACATTTCTCATCTTAGGGCAGATCTCATGACTTGGTCCTAAAAAATGTATACTAATATTTCTTTGTATACTATGGAATTTTAGTATATTGAAGCTATCACTATCAGTCATGAATCTATAATTAGAGTTATATAGACCCAACCCAAACTATTTTGGTATGATAATCAGAGTGTTATCCACATTTCTCATAACCTAGTGGAGCACAAATGCACAAAGCACATTGAGATCCACATGTATTATATTTAGTAATTGATACAAGAGAAGGTTGTTGATATTAATTTTTATTGAAGGGATGATCAGGTTGAATACATATACACAAAACCCTTGCTTGAGGTCCAATTTGTTTAACTCAAGCAAATTTTGGGAGTGAAGGAAGGTATCATCAAAAGGGGATAGTTTAGTGATTCTTCCATCTTTCCCTTTATTAAAGTACATATTTAGGGGGGATGTTAGTGTATTTAATTACTCATAAAATATTTTATGGTTTTGAGATGCATTTGTATTATTTATTTTTAAATCATGGGTAGACACTATTTGGTGTATATTTATCCATAACCTATTATTAAAGAATATTATAAATTAAGTGGATACTTAATTAGCTTTTTATAATAATAGTTTTGGATTATTATATTTGTAACTACTCACCAAAAGCATAACTATAAACTTAACCTCCTCTCTTATCTATATAATAACATAGAGTGTTAGTGGGTCATGTATATTATAGATGAGAGTTATTATTACACTAGCAAAATTAGGCAAGATATCTTAATCAAAAGATGTAGTTATGCTACTTGGATGAGTTTGCATTATTTTTTCATTATATGGTAAAAATAGGTTTTTGAAATAGTCTAAACCTTTTTACAAGATAATAATAATGAATAAAACTAAAAAGGACTAAATCCTAGGTCAACAAGCATGATAGGGAAATCACAAAGTTCTAGCTGATAAAATGTTGCTAGCATGGAAGGAACAACATACTTATAGCTAGATTAAAAAATAGAGTTACATAGAAATATAAGATTGAGAATAAAATAATTCATTCATTTTTTGATCTACTTCTCATTCTTATGTCAAAAAAATTAGTTGATATTCTATCATGACCAGATCTATGTCCTTACCTGAAACCTCTTGCCTTTACTCTAGTTCCTCATTCTTTTGTTTGCTCCATACTCTTTATTAATATTTTTCCTTTTCTTTATACCTTCCTAAATCATGAATATACTATTATCCCATTTTTTAATGGTTTTTTACTTAATTTAATTACCTTTGTTAGATTTTCATTAATAAAATTTTAGGTCCTTTTTCATATGCCCCTTTTTTCCTTTAGGTTGTTCATCTCCTCCTCAAGTTCATACATCCTACCTGTTAAGGTCCATACATGTTTTTTAAATTAATAATTTACTTGAGTCTAAGGTTTGTCTCCATTTAGTTGATGATGTAGGAGTTATATTATGGTCTTAATTCTCTCATTCTCGATCATGAACCATCAAAGTACACTCTACTACAAGTTATAATCCTTCTCAACAACATCAATTCTATTTGACATCTCAATAGTTATTTTTTTTTCCTTACGCATAGGAAATTTATTTTTTCCCTACTCTTTGGAATTGTAAATTTCCATAGATTGATTCTTGAACTCCTTACCATCAATATCTTTGTCTAATATATAGGCAAACTCTTTCCCTTGGGTTATCATATTTATGCAAAGATATCATATTCCAACTTCTTCCAAGGAATGATTAATCTTCATCTTGCCTTTATTATTATTATAAATAGAGCATCCTAGGGGTTCTTTTCTTATTTAATTTTTTTGAAACTTATCATATTTTAACTTATCATCAAGACAATATTTCTTCACCCTCCTAGTCCTTCCTACATCTAACTCCCTTCCCGAGGTCTCCATTTTTTACAAGGGTACTTTGATAACTACAAATTTATGGTTTTTAATTACCTTCCTTAAACTGAGCATGACTATATCTAAGGATCCTATACTAAATGGGGCCTAATCCACTAGAGTGATCTTTATGATGGGTATAGATTTATTAGAATGAGATTTAGATGCTTTAAATAATAAAAGGATGATACCTTAGTACAAAGCAATCTCTATTTTATCTAGTTATACATCAGTCACTAAATTTTTAAAGGAAATCAAAAGATAGCAAGGAATACTCATTTATTTTGTATGTATAAAATGATTAATCAGGGTAAAATTATAGTTAAAAACACATTTTAATCTCCCCTAGATTGTAATTTACTTCATAATTTGAAGTTCCACTTCATCCTAAGGCCTTAGAAGAGAGTCTCTAAGATCATAGAACTAAAATTTTCTCAAGGTATCCTTTCCCTATTAAAAATATTTGATGTTGTTCTCCCTCTTCCTCTTACATATATAGAATTCCATCTCTTCAGTTTTATTCTAGTTGTTATTTATATGTTATCCTCAAACACATCGAAGGTAAGTCCTCTAACTGTGACTTTTTTGACTTTATAATATTTGGAAAATTCCCCTAAAATCATAGGATCATGTCCCTTTATTCTATCCATTAAATCTGTCAAGCTTAATTTTTGTAAAAGATGCCATACAATTGAATTATTTTAACTCCCTCACATGAAGAGGGTTCTGATCTCAACCTATTGCCTCCCATTGACCCTATGAAGTACTCACTCTTAATGAAAATTCTCCTCTCTAAGATAAAACACTCACCTCCCTCTTTGATCCTTAACTTACAATAATTGAAATTGTTCTTTAAACCTCATTTCAAGATATGATAAAAAAATAAATGTGACTAGATAGAAGAATCACATTTATAAATAAAATTAAGATTCCCATTTATGTGGAAATTATATCTCAAATGCTTGACATGACACCACTTAATGATTTGATGTTGATAAAGGCACATGTCCCATTGAAATAAACAAAAAAAATGGCTAAGAAAATAAATTTTCCTTTATCTTTTCCAAATTATCAACCTTGGAAAGATTGAAAAGGCCATCTCACTTATAGAAAGGGATATCAAACAGGAATTATTAAGATATAATAATCGGTTTTATTTTCTCTTCAAGATTTCATATATTTATTATGCATGTATTGTGAGTGTTTGTCTTATAGTAACTAACATAATTTTAGATCCCATACAAATGTTTTAATATATACATATATATATATACATATATATATATATATATATATATGTATGTATGTATGTATTGTGAGTGTTTGTCTTATAGTAACTAACATAATTTTAGATCCCATACAAATGTTTTAATATATACATATATATATATATATATACACACACACACATATATATATATATATACATATATATATATACATATATATATACACACATATATATACACATATATATATACATATATATATATATATCTATACATATATATATATATATCTATATATATATATACATATACATATATATATATATACATATACATATATATACATGTATATATGCATATACATATACATATATATACATATATACATATATACATATATATACATATATATACATATATGTACATATATACATATATATATATATATATATACATATATATATATATATACATATATATATATATACATATATATATATATATATATATATATATATACATACATATATATATATATGTATATATATGTATATATAATGTTCATTTTTTACCTACTAAAATTAGTATGTGTTTATAATAGGGTTTTTTACTCTATGATTGTATTAATAAACACACATACATATGTAATATCATGTAAATTAACAAGATAAAATATTCTAGAGAAACAATAGGTTAAAAAACACAATATGGGGCTTATGGCCCATATGAATCATGTTTTAGGTGGAGGAGAATGAACCCCTCACCTATCTATGCTATCATGTGGGGTGGTTGATGTTATGGACATTAATTTCTCAATGTGTGTCCACCATTTTTATTATGACCTCATGTTCTCTCTTCCCCTCACTCATAGACTCACATTATTTACTTTTAATTTGAAATACTTATGACAAATTTATATGCATTGGGTGAAGATGGTATGCATTTATACATCATTTTCCATAGGTGGCATAACTACTTGCCAACTTGGTATGACTCTCTACTCTCATATTGTTAGGCATGCCTCGAGCTAAGCTATAGATGTATGTTTCATGTATTTTTTGACTGATATGAACATGTATTCATGCTTACCTACAACAAATTGAGATTTTTTGAGCATCCTCAAAATATCCTCTAGAATGTCTTAGGTCAATCTCTCAATGGCAACATCAATCATAGTGGTCCATCATCAACCAAAATTTTCACATTAATTAATTATTAATCAATAAAATTCTTAATATTTATTAAAGATAAAATTAAGTGCATTTAATTTTTTTTATCTAGATATTATTATTTCCATTTTGTGTCCCTAGTAGCCTAAATCAAAGCAAGCATTATAGGATGATCCTTTTGCCATTTACATCATGTACTCCCTCTACGTAGGGATCCATATCATAGTCCCTCTCCTTAGGCTCTTATTCATCATCTCCTGGTGGAAATGGTGGCATGGGATAAGCCATAGCCAATCATGTTTTCCAACCCTTTGTGGATCCTATATCATCGACCCTTAGGTTTGGGGGTATCTCAACATCCTACTCATTGTGTATATGATCTAGATCTGTAATTTAAGGTAGGTCTTACTCTTTGACCATATTGGGAATATATAGGTCCTAAAACAAATTAAAATTACTATGGGTACATATTGTAACAACTTATAGTGACCTAATACCACCTCATAATATAACCTCTTAATGGTATTTATGAATTAACCTTTATACCATTTGATTACCCTAATCAACCACATATGTAGTACATCATCAACCTAACCACAATGATATATAAATAGCTATTGGATGATGTCTCTCCTATAGGGTATTTATGTACCTCCACCAATATAAAATGGTATCCTCCATATGAATCTTATGTCCCACTATGACCCATCTTCTTGTGTATGGTATTTGTCTTCTAATCCAAGTGGTAGGCTGCTAGGCACCAAGCCTAGCCACTTCTAGGTGATCATATTCCCAAACCTATAAGAGTGTCCCTATTACTAGCATGCTATCACATGCCTCATATTAATTTGTATAATTCTTGATAGAAATGTCTTACCATGCAATGTCCCTAGGCATATACTATCTTCCACACTTCCATCTATCATTGATCATAACTCATATGTGAAAGATAGTGTAGACACCTAATTTTGGAATAAGACTAATTATTTTCTATGGTTTATGTGCATGTGGATCAATGGTTTATCCTAGGCTCTTACTAATATTTTTTCCCTTGTGTTGGGCCTCACATTACTTTCCCTTACTTTACACTATCCTTATAAATTTACTTTCAAGTCACTTTGGGTCAATTATAATACCAATATTCAATCTAAAATGATTTAAAAATCATAAATTTACCATTTTTGTGCCCTTTCATGACCTATATGCACCCAAAATGTCCAAAACATTATTTTAAGGTTACATGGTCAACCTGCTACGATCAACCCAATGAACATGGTCATTTTTATCTTGGGTCCATTGACTCATATTCCAAATTTTTTTGGTCTCTTATGAATTTTTATCAACTTTTCCTACCTTTTTATAATTGGCTTTTATGTCAATAAGGTCTTAATTTAAATTGAAGAAGACTACAAGTTCACAAACATGTTAATGCATTTATATGGATTCATAGAGGAAAAGGGAAGATTCCATAAGCTATTACATGCTAATTTTTATTACCATTACCACTAATTGAAGTGTTTTCACCCCTTGTAGAAAAATTTGAATTATAAATGAAATATAATATATAATCTACTAGTTGTTTACATCTCATTGATAAGGATAAGGATTGAGACATTCATATTTTACTATACTGCTTGTTGGGCTTCATGAGTGTTTATTTCAAAATTGTATAAGAATATGGATCTAAAAGGGCATGGTACTCATAAATACACATTTTTTTATGTTAATATAAGGTCTATTGGAGTTTATTAGGGATTTTTATAAGTAAAGACAATTCTAAAATATCTATAACTCAATTCAATAATCCGTGAGATTTTTTGACAAGCAAGAGCAATAGATGACACATGAAAAATTTCATAAGCATCTGACATCAGTTTTGAGGATCTCCCATAATGATTAGGATCAAACCTTAG
Organism: Torreya grandis; assembly: GCA_037957365.1. Lineage (NCBI taxonomy): Eukaryota > Viridiplantae > Streptophyta > Pinopsida > Cupressales > Taxaceae > Torreya > Torreya grandis. The sequence continues at coordinate 2,130,824 of JARHVA010003081.1, forward strand.
TCTATCAAGATCAACCTAATTATCTTGGTAATAACTAGGATTGACCCAACAATCTTGAAAGTTTTTTAATTTTACACAAAATTTATGGGTTTGCTCTGGGACTACTTATTGAATTATTTTCACTCTTTTTCAACATTTTATAACACATAAGTGTATACATATAAAATTTTTATTAGACACTTATAAACATTAATTTTTCACATTCCTTTGACATACATGACTTGTATGTACACATTTTACTCTTGTGCACACCTTCCCCAAACCACATTACCTATATATTGTCATGGCCAACCCAATTTTATGTCACATATATCTAGGATCACCATACAATATGCCAAAACACTCTACAATCATTAAAAAAATTCCATCATTTTCCATATCCTTGATTTTCTATCTATAAATAGTGTCGACACTATTTGGATGTTAAAAGTCATTACATGTGTCCACATTCATCCATAGTGTCCCATAATCCTTATCAATTATTTTTAAAATTTAAATCTCATTTTTTTTAGTCTAATCACATTTCATATGTTGGTTATTTATGGAAATATCAAATAACCATGTGTGTGTGTGTGTGTGTGTGTGTGTGTGTGTGTGTGTGTGTGTGTGTGTGTGTGTGTGTAGACACACACACACACAAATCAGGCCTAAGGTCATACCAATATTATACTATCTAACACTCATTTTGACAAATACTTTCAATCTTGATAAATCCATTAGTACATATTTTATACATAATATAAAAGGAAAAGACATCCTAAACCATAAAAGGAATAACCCTAAATCTAAGTCTAAACATAAATATCAAGGTAAAAGTGTCAAAGCATTACATTCCATTATATTGGATTGAAATTAAGCACCCACACACATAAGTAGGATAAATATATGTGGTTTGAGCCCTATTTAGAATATTAGAATGTAAGTAATGATTAATAACTCAATAAGGATTGGTTGAGATTGTCCAACACATCTTTATAACCCTTTTTTCAAAGTCAATTTGGTGTTAAAAGTAAAGTTATGATTTCAAGGCAAATAGGAATAAAATCAAAATTTATGCAAAGAACTAAGGAAAATTAAACATCTAAAAATGATATAGAAAGGTATTCATAATTATTTATGGTAAAAAATTAGCAAAATAAATCTAGATAATGTTAGCAGATAGAACATAGAACTAGCTGCCATGATTGTTTGGGTTTTCACTAGTATTGTCCTCGCAGATTATGAGTTCATGTTTCCTAATTAAAAAAATTATAGAGATATTATGGAGTCATTTTGAAGACTATAACACATGAAGTAAGCATATAGATCAAAAAATCATCCAAGTGCCTTCGCTCCCCTCATTGCTTGGTCATTTTTATATTTAGTAAGTGTAATCAATAGTTATTTAGCATTAAAATTTGTATGATAAAGGCTTTATCTTTTACAATCTAAAATCTAATAGTTTTATTGTATTTAGAAAATATAAAAATATAAAAATAATTTAAAAATTTATGGTGAATCCAACCTTTATTTTGAACATAGCAAACATAAGGTAATTTCCTTAGATTTTCATCTTTCCTTCTTAGGGTTTCAGATTTCTCTTCAATTTAGGTTTCAAATCTGATTTGTTTTCTCTGATTTTAACATAATCATAATGTAAAATATAATTAATTTGGATGATAATTTTTTTAAATTATTATAATGATTTTCATGATATATTTGATGTTATAGATCAAAGGGAACTTATTGAATATTATTAAGGAACCAAAATATTAATGAAAAAAATATATTATTAAGGAACCAAAATTTGGGGAATAAAATATAGAACCTTTAAAAAATATTAATGAACCTTATAAAGGTATAGATTCTACAATATGTGTTCAAATTATTACTCCTATTACTAATATTAATAAGTCTACACCATGGCTACATAAGCGATGCCCACTCATGGTATGGGGGAAATAAAAGCTAATACTTATATTTCTATGGTTATTCTTATGCAACATAATTTTGTGCCTCCTAGGATTACCACTCATGTTACATCATCTATTACTACTCAATAATCTATGTCTACTTATCAAAACCTTATGCAAATTATTCTTGATTTTGAAACTAAGGTTTCCCAATTGGAATAAGGTTCTTATAGAGTAAGCTATTCGACTAATTCTCAAGAATTATTACCCAACCCATTGGCCCCAAATATTTATTCTTATTATTTACCTATAGGATGTTTTAGAACTAATATTACATTGTATGATGGTAAAGGTGATCCAAAACAAAACCTCATATCCTTTCATGTAACATTTCTAAATTATTCATCCAATGATAAACTATTGACCAAGTTATTTCCAAGGAGTCTTAATGACTATGCCTTGAGATAGTTTTATGAATTTCCATTAAAATTAGTACATGATTTCAATTCTTAGTTGATCAAAATTTTAGCACACTTTTCTATCAATATCAATGACAAGTATCCTATGCTCAAATTTCCAAATTTAAGCAAAGACCTAATGAGCCTATCAGTGACTATTTGCTTCATTATAACAATATGATCTCCAAAATGACAAATCCTATGGTTGATAATGATTTAAAATATATATTCAATCAAATATTACTTGTTCCTATACATGGGTTAATTATGTTTAAACACTTTCAATATTTTGATGACATGTGTCATATGGTCAAGGATCATGAATTTAAGATACTTGTTATGAATAATCTCAAGTATTAAAATACTCTAACATCTTCCAATGCCAAGTTTAAAAAAAATAAACTTTCAAAAATAATGGATATAATATTAATAAAAAGGTTAAAGCAATATTTAATGTAGTTCCACAACCTATTAATAGGTTTATCCTTTTAGCTCCTCAAATAAGGAAGTTTATACAATTATCAAAACCTCCTCATAAGGTGTTATAGAATTTGCTTGATTTTAATATCAAGTCTCTCCATCCACCAGTGGAGGTTGGTATGACTAAAGCACAACCTAAGGGGTTCTATATCAATTTATATTTTGATTACCATATATTCATGGGACACTCTAAAAAAAAATATTTAGTTGGAGTCATTAGATTCAAGATTTAATTGAATAAAATACTGTTGATTTTAATGATGTTAATAGACCTATGAATGATTTGGTTTCACAACTTTATGCAAATCTTATTGATTTCCAAACCTTTTCCAAATCATGTGGTAAAAGAGATAAAGACAAATCCCTAGGTGCATATGACTTACAGAATGCATCCTTATTTAACTTATTATGATTCTAATATTGAATAATTTAATCCTATAGATGGTCTTATTGATTCACTTAAGTATGCAAAAGTAAAAAGACCTACATTCACATTTAATGAGCATATATTATTCATGATTATTATAATAGCATGTCTTTGTTTGTACATGCATTCATTGATTCATGTCCTATACATAGTGTTATAGTGGATAATGGATCAATTGAAAACATATGCAATATGTCATTACTTAATATCATTGGGTACACACAAATATTTGGTCAATGTGACTACTAAAATAAAAGTGTTTAATGGTATGAGATAAAACACTCTTGGGAGCATTGTGTTACATCTTATTATAGGGTTTTCAATTGTTTATACTTGGTTCTTAGTTATACCTAATACTTGGATATTCAACATGTTATTAGGATGTTGATCAATATGTAAAATACATGCAATACCATCTCTGATATGTCAATGTGTGAATTATATCTATAGCAACCAAGTGGTTACAATTATAGGCATTCCATATGAGTATTCTATTTATTTAGAGACATTTTTTTTTCTGCTTCAACCATAGGTAGTTATCCTAATTGTATAGGATACTCATATGAAGAAAAACCACATACAGATAATTAATCTTCCTTGAAGAAGAATTATCCAACATCTATTACATCAAAATTATATTTGAGTTAAGTAGATGTCACCTATTCCATCATGTGCTAAGATAAATTTATATATTTATCCACTTGTTCCACTATGAACATAGGCACATTTTAAAATCATACAATTAAGTTCACAAGTTACTATGGATATTGCATTTATATGGCATATACATTATCATGTTGAATATGAAAATAATTATGGATATGTTATAGTGCATGATCAATTTTTCAATTTAGATAATAATACATATGTTGCTCCTTACCCACGACATGTGACATTTGCATCGATCGATCTAGGAATTACATGCGAGCATCCCATTTATGGGATCATTAGTTAATTGGAACATTTCTCAATTAAAAATTTCAAAATTTTCAAAAAACAATAATATTCAAAAAAATAAAAATCATTTTTTATGCATGACATGTTTTGTTAGTTACATGATTGATTGATGTTATTTATCATATACATGGTGAACTACATATATAGTTTCTATGCACATGTTTTTCATAGTATAAATAAGTGGGATGCAAGATATATAGGTTAAATATGGTACATGGGAATGCATATTTTGTACATTCCTTACATATATGGGCTAAATTTATACATTAGTGCCATGCATACATTGGGGGAATATTGATATATTTTCTAGGTTATATTTCTCTATGACATTCCATTTATAATATTGAGCTACTTGGACTATTTATACATGGATTTATCTTGTGTATATTTTTTATGGTGTTATATTTTGTAGATATTATATATTTGTATATGTGATCATGATATTTATTTATTATGTGGACAACTATTTCTTGTTCTTTACATGTTTGATGTTGTTGACTGTAACATTGTGTGATGATTGATGTGTGTTAAATAGAGTGACTATGTGTACATTTATTCTATTTTGTCACATTGTACATAATTTATGTTGAGTATCCTCTAGTACATAACATGACCATGTCATGTCAATGTCGAGTCATAGTCATATCATGTTGTGTCTTGAGTGCTTGTAAGGGTCATGATCATGACATCATGTGCCTATGTGTGTGGTTACATCTATGATTTTTGTTGAGCTTGGTATTGTGATTTATATCATTCATTTTTTTTTGATGACATGATTTCTATCATGCATATTTTGTATGGATTATTAGTTCATTACTTATTACTATGTGACTAATTGATATATTTGTTTGACATGATGATTATATGCCCATTTCCTCAGATTACAAGTTTCATGTGTTTTAATGATCGTATCCTTATATTCTAACATATCCTATCATGTTTACATACTTTACATGATTAAATTTTATTTATAATACATGATGCACATAATTCTTTATTTTTATATGAGTGATTTTAAAACTTCATCCCTCACCTTAAAAGGGGCATACAATGGGCTTGGCTTAGATATTCAAGACTAGATAGATATTTGGTTCATATTTTGGATCAAATTACATGATTCAAATGTGAGAGATTAGACAAAATGATGCATATGTGAGGCATATGTGGGAAATTTTACATGATTGTGAGGAACAATTGGTAGATTTGATGGCATTCAGAGACATAGTATATGGATGATATTGAGCACAGTGTTATCATATTTATCATATTGAGTAGATTGACATATAAATTATGAAATTTTACATTACTTTGAGGTATAGATGGATCAAATTTGGCACATGAATTTTTTTCATGCATAGACTTTATAATTTTATGTTGAGGATCAATGGTACTATGTAAGTAATTTAGATCTAAAATCCATTTTTAATAGTTGATTCAAAGTTTAAATTTACATACCAACTTGTTTGAATGTTCTACCAAAAGAGTTACGATACTATTTTGAGTAGTGTAGTTGAGGTTTCATGTTTTTGAACCAGTGATCAAATGAGGGTTGAGGAATTTATACTTCTCATCCCATGGTTTTAGCTGTGGCATTTCTTTAAGGCATAATCACCTCATGTCATTCTTCAAATGATATAAAATGATGACTTCATTTGCATACTCTTATGTGTATTCATTCCTCCAGTTTTCAATTTTAATTATTTCAATGATCTAAGTTATTTTATATTTTCTATCATGTATGGGCATTCATTTCTACATGTTTCCTTACAACTTTTATATGAAGTAAGCTAGATATTTTGGGTATACCTAGTAACACCAAGTGTGGGTACCATAAGTAAAAAATTTATTTATTTAATCCTTTTAATGTAACATTTTAAATACTAGATTAATAGGGGGAATTTTTAGGATGTCATGCCAAAAATAACATACTAATAAAACTCATAAAAGGGAGCTAATTTTTTTATAGGTTAAATTTTAATGATGTTATGTTTTACTTGTGGGTGCACAAACATTTACTTTCTCCATATCAAGAGTTCATGAGACAAAGATATTTTTGGTTTAAGGTTTAGGTTTGATAACAAAATAATACTAAGGTTTGATTTAACTATTCTTGGCCCTTTACTTAAAATTTTGTCAAGGGCCCCTGTTAATGGGTGATCATGTCTTTGAAGACCAAGAGATGTGTTAGAAATATGGATTGGTTTCCTCCCCTCGAGATGTTTAAACTGAATTTTGATGGTGTGGATAGAGTAAATTTAGGATCTTCACGAGTAGGGTGTATGATACATAATTTTTTTAGCTCATTAATCATAGAAACATCAATGAAGCTCATTAATGAAACCAATAATGAGGCAGAAGCACATAGTTGGTGTTGGGGATATATATTTTGGTTCAGTGTGTCATTGATCACCTAGTGATTAAGGGAGATTCAATGGTAATAATATAGGCATTTTATAATATAAATATTGATCATGGAATGTTGATACCATTCTTATTCAAACATGGGATGTTTTAGACTCTCTAAGTGTTTGGGAAGCTAGGCACTACTTTCATGAAACTAATTATGTTGTCTTTGACTTAGATAATGGGGGTGTATCATTGGTCAAAGACATCATTATCGATAATGATTGAGGTGCTTAGATGTAAGAAAGGACAAGTCTTTTTGCTTATTATTTAACCCTTTTTAGAAAATGTATGTTGGGTTAAGGGGTAGAATATTATTTATATAAGGATGAATAAAACTATTCTAAAATAGGTAAATTAATTGAAAAACTTAGATAAATAAATATTTTAAATTAAAGTACTAAGTTATTATAAATATATAAAGTAAATTCAAAATAGTAGTTTGATCTCATAAATAAGAAGAGATAATATTTAACTTACTTGTAAATGAGTAGGCAGATCTAAGAAGTATAGATGAGGAAATAGGTAGCTTCAAGATCAAAATATAATCATCAAATTTTATAAATATTATTTCTAGAGGCATTGACACTTGTGTTGACATATGGAAACTTTCATCGATGCTTTTATCTTGATCTCAATGTAACACTATTATATTGAATATTCATTGGTTTTTGAAGTGATCACCTGGAGCCTATTAGGATTTCTATCATCTTTGTATTCATGTATTTTAATTATGTGCACAATATCTTAATGAATGTGTATAGATCAAACCCTAACTCTTCATGTTAAGTAGTTGTACCTTACCAAAAATGGGTTAGTGGGATCACATTTTTTGGTGTTGAGCTGACCTTAATGACCCCTTTATCGATGAGTGTTACCTACATAGCCAATACTCTAAGGAGGGCCTTAGACTGATGTAGTTCTCCCCTAGGTGTTGGCTTATGTGTGCATAAGGGTGAAATATGCTATATGAAAAGGCATGCAATCATCTAGTTTGAAACTTGAAAAATATTATTTATGGGTTGTTATTTGAGTACTTTAGACTTAGGATATAATTGGTCCTATGACTTCTATGAAAATAAGGAAGAATAAGGTAGTATAACTCAGTTATGTGATTGATTGATTGAGCTTGAATAGGTGCTTTTTATATTTTATAGATTAATAATGGGAAGGCTTAAATTTTTATTTATACCACACATTTTGAAAATATCTCATAGTAAGGTTCAATACGATAAATGGGCTGACCCATAAGATTATAAATAATTAAAAAGTAGATGAATTTTGAGGATTGAACACTTAATAATAGTCTAGAAAATTTTGTCGATGCAAGTATTTATACCACACATTTTGTCCATGATTGAACACTTAATAATAATCTATAAACTTTTGTCGATGCAAGTGTCCATGTGTGGAATGCAAGTGTAAAAAAAGATAGGAAGTTATTGAGGATATACAATTGACAATGACAGATATATATATCAAGTTTTAAGCTTTATGTATAGTGTAGTATATCTAAGTCATCATAATGACTCAGATAAGTAGTTAGGCATAGTGAGATGGTGAATGTGAGCCTTTCAATAATAGGTAGGTCTAAAAATAAAGGGTAGATCTCTGATAAGTGTTTTTCAAGTATACAATATTGAGATGCTATATAAATTAGATTTTAGTATCTACATTTTCCCCATTTAATCTAATAATACATAAAGATGAAATTACTAGTTTAAAGGAAATAAATGTGTATATGGGTGTGTATGACACACCTTACCTTTGCTTTAGCCCACTTTGAATGTTTTTTTAGTGTATGGCATGTATCCAAGAGCATATTATAGTATAAATCAGTGCATATAATCAAAGAATTGACATATTTGAAATGCTAGAAAATAAAGAGAGTAAGGTATAAGTACATGCATGTCTATGAAACCATGTTTCCCCTTAATATTTTGACTTGGTAAATATGTTTCCTTAAGAATCATTAGGGTTGAGATAGGTTCAAAACTGAACTTTAGAGATTTGAAGAGGGAGATTTGAAGGTAATTATACCCCAAATTTGGTGCAAGGGCAAGTTATGACATACCCATTGAGATCATTATATCTCAATCACACAACTCAACTGATAATACACTAAAACACAAATAAAATGTATAACCAAATCAACTTACAAAATGGAACTAGTGTTATACTATTGAGGGCATTGAATATCAACCACACTAGTAAAGGTGACCAACTATTGTAGACAAAAAGGATCAACATGGTTCTTCTTGGTGAAAATGGTGCTTCTTTATAGATAAGTTAGAATATATATTTATAATGTTTTATGCACTTGCATTCCATATTCACCTTTAATTTTTATCAAGATGAAGTATATATCAACATGTAACTTATGATATGTAACTATATATAATACATTTCACAAATCTAGAAAACTTTGTCCCAAATCTATAAAAATTAGTGCATTGTATAAGATTCTAACCCAAGTGTATATCTAAATAATGTAAAATAATAATTACATTCTATAAATTATAATATTTGGCATAAGTGTTGATTTTATGTCTCTATGACATGCACACATTAATATTCCCCCCTTTTGAGGTGAGGGAAATGGAATCTGGTAGTTACCTTACCTCAAAAAGATAAGATAATTATATAATATGTGTATGAATTTTGTAGCATGTATGAGTAACATGCCTAAGTAGATATATCAATGAAACTTGAAATATGTGATCACAACAAGCCATAAGATCCATGATATATATCATGATAACTTCTAGAAATTAATAGTACAAGCTTATTAAATAATCAAGCACACACATAGGAGTACTCATTATCACACAAAATGGGTCTAATGAGACCATAAATAATGATCATATTCAAATACCTCACACTCAAAGGAATGATATATTCAAATGTCCAAATATAAATAAACATACGGTGGCATGGGGGCCAACAAACAAAGAACATATTCAAACGTTCCATAAGTAAGATAATAAAAAGCAAGAAAAGGGCACTCAAGGAAGTGAAAATGTGAATAAATTATGTATAAGTAACCAACATAAGCATATCATATTAATCCATGCATGTATGTGTCAATAAAAATTTCATGTAACATATCTTATAAATTACATTATGAAAGATGTAAGCATGAGTATAGGCATGTATAAACCTTAGTATATAAGCTCAACATGATATTGTATAATTGATAATAGATTAATGTAACATGTATCGATTGTGATTATAAAAGTAGATGCCCCAATGTAGTATAACATGTGGGAAGAAGAAAGGTCCAACATTTGTATGTGAAAGTATCATGGGTCTAAGGTATGTATATATCCCACTCAAGTACACTGAAACATATATGTGTATATAAAATAAATGATATGCTATCTACTAACATAAATCAAATAACATAGATGCCAAAGAACTAGTAAACATGTGAGTGCTAGATAATTTTCAATTTTAATTTAATGTTTTTGTATTTTCTTGAATATTTGATTTTTATTCTTTATTTTTGGTATTTTTGAATTTGAATTTATGATTATATTTACAAATATTCTAGCTCAAGGACTAAAGCATTAGGTGGGTTCTTTACTTGCCAAAACCTTTTATGTTTGCTTATTTCCAATGTTTCAATGTTCTGTAGTAATTTATTATTCGAACTTTTTGCTATGGGTTTATCATCAAAACCATCATGTGTAATACAAACATATTTATTTTAAAACTAGTAGAGAAGGCACAAATTTGTTTTATTGACAATTTATTTCATATCTTCCAAACATGGTTGCTTAAACTAGAAAGTTAAATTTGGTATTTGGTTCATTACCCATATTGGTGTATCAACTATTTTTGGTCTGCATGTTATTGGTAACATAATGTATCCAAGGGATTCTAGGGAAAGTGGGCAATGTTGTAACTCATGTATATCATGTTCCAATTGTTTCAAACATGCAACAATATAAAATGTTTCCTAATTGTTTGTATTAATCTTAAGGTGTGGAAAATAAGTCCCATCAATATTTATAGTAGAAGTTAAATATTCATGTATAGGATGTTTTGAATCATTCCTCATGTATCCTTATCTTTTGAAATATCTAAAATCATAGGTGTTTTTCATTTCTCAAGTATAATTTGTATACTACCTTCATGTTTTTAATTTTTAATTTTGATTATTAAGGCCCACAATAATTTGTATCATGGTCAATGATCTTATGATAAGTGTAATATGCTGATACTTCTTTTTGGACAACTCTACTTCCTAACCTGTGTCTATTTAGAGGTAAAGTTAGAATTTTATGTTCAAGTAACATAAAAATTATTGTATGTAGAGAATATTATTTTACTATGATCTTTAAAATATATTATCGAGACGTATGTGAATATTCCACATTATTAACATGATGTATTTTCATTTTTCCCTTGTAAGGTTGACTTAAACATTTTAACTAGGAGGGATGGATTAAATAAATAATTGTCATGTTCATTGGTTACTTTTGCCTTACCCTTATCTTTATTTAGTTATGTATAATTTGGAGATGGAGTTAACTTATATGTACCATGACCTTCAAGTATGAATAGGTTGTGTGAAATATGTTCAAGTAGATCAACATTAAGTTGTTGTAAGTGTTTGTTTATCATATCATGAGATATATCATCATCGTTGTCATAATAATTTGAAACTTTGCCATCTTGTTATTAAATATTGACCAATAAAGGATGTTCAAATGTATGATCTTCTTGTTGTTTTTCTATATTTGGTTCCTTTGGTATTTTTTCTCATTATGTATATGCATCCATATGCACCTTATTGGTTAATGACTTATGAGTATCTAGAGATGAATGAGTTATCTTGCTTGATTTTCCCATCTCATAAGTTGGTATAATATGAAGTGGAATATATTTTTATAGTGGTGTCAGTTTTAGAACATCCTTCTTATTGAAATGTATCATTTTATAAACTTTGAATGGATCATCATTGGTAGGCATTGTCCATAAGGTCCCATCATGTATGAATTTGACACATTGGTGCAATTTAGATGGTACAACTTCCATCATGTGTATCTAGGGTCTACCCAAGAGTAATTTATAATGTAATTATTGAGACATTACTTGGAATTTATTTGGTACCATTTTTGGTCCTAATGTCAAATCTAATATTATTTGACTAGTTTATGGGCTACACTAATTATCAAATCCTTTGATGTACATGTCTGATTTTTGAATAATATTGGTGATATTACCATCTTTGTTAGGAATTCCATGCTAAAAATGTTGAGGATAGATCCATTATTGACTAACACTCTTTTGATACCTTTGTTATGCATACTAACTTGTATGAATAGAGGCAAGTTTTGGTTAAAAACATATTTTGATGGTAAGTATTTGGGATCAAAATTGATGAGATTTGCATTATTTTTTATGTCTTGCATTATATATTTAAAGTAAGTTGGTTGTATATCACTTGATATTTGGGTTTCATGTAAGGCTTCATATAAGATATCATTGTAAATAGTTTATTTTTTTAAATGCTCGAGGATTGAAATATTAGCATGTCAATTTATCAATTAGTGAACAAGATCATACCCTTTATAATTGATTACTAGTTTAGGCTTAGGAATAACTTGTATATTAACAAGGGTGAGACAAGTTGGGTAATTTTACATTTTTATGTAGTGATAGTGTGGACTATGGAATTTGTAGACACCTAAATCTAGCCATCCATAACCTCCAACCAGGCTTTTGACCAATTTCCACCAAAATGTACAATTTGGCCTAAAAACACTAAAGCACATTAAATGAGTTGAAATTGACATATTAAAGTTCCAATTTTGGTTAGGGTATCAATAAATTGGGTAATGTAATTTATGGGCCAACTAACTTTGATTAGATCATTTTGAGTCAAAATGCCAATTTTCCACCTAGGTGCTCTGGATTGCTCTTTTATATCAAATTTATTGTATGAGATGTGTGTATTTTTTATTTGGTGTTGGAAAAATCCTAAATGGGATAATGGATCCAATTCATTTGACATTAACTTCTAATTCCAATCCAGTCAAATTTTGGACCAATAACAAGGCATTCTAATCAATTTGAGTAATTTGTGCACAAAGTGCTTAATCATGCTTAAGAGATAATTCAACAAAATTAGATCATAATTAATAATTACATGGAAACTTTTTGAAAACTTGTTTTTATAATTGAATATTTAATATCTGGATCATCAAGTGACCTCATTTCTTGGGAAGACATCCCTAGGCCATAAATGCCACAAATATCAGGATTATGGGTCTCCCATGCCTCTTTATTACCTCCCATGCCTCATTAATGTCCCTTATTCCAAATTCATGATGAGGATAATTATGGATTTTAATTACATAATTATATTAATCCATGACCACACATCTCAATCTTGAGATGGATGGTCATGGTTGATTCTGGTCATTCTTGCAAATCTATAAATAGAGAGGTCATGAACATCATTTTTAAGCTTAGATTATGCAAAGTTACCATTTAAAATTTATTCCAAGAGCTCTCACATGCCAAAGTTATGATGCCAAAATGTTTATCCAAGCCAAGCCAAATCCACAAGGTGCCAAGGAGAAGAGGATATAGCCAAGCCTCCTTTGATGAAGACTTCATGAGCACAAGCCGAGTAAGCTACTATAACAAGCATTTGGAACATCCAAGGAAGGTGAAGGATTCTTGATTTTCTTTAATTTTTAGTTATATTTTTCATTTTTTTTATTAAGATCATCCTAGTAACTAGGCCTATAGATGTATGCTAATTAGTGTGTTTTTATCAATTTGTTTGCATTTTTGGACTAACACAATACTAATCACCTCTCTTGAGACAAATTCCTAGTTCACAAAATCCAATATAAGTCATGGGTGAATAATGGAGTGAGATGGTAGATTTAACTTGAATAGGATTTAGGAGGAATAAAGGAATGAGAGCATGCATGTTCATGCCTGAGTATTAGTCCTATATTATTGAAAAGTAATTTTAAAGAGAAAATTTATTTTTATTTTTTTGTAAATCACTCTCTTTGATTTGACTAATTTGTCTAGACCATTTGATTATGAATTTTATTAATGTGGTAATGCATGTAAAATATTAATAAATTACAACCATAATATATTGATCAATGAAATACCAATTAGATACATATATATTGAGAAAAAATTAATTCATTTAGAATAAATAAAAATATGATTTTTAAGAGTTTTTACAATTCAAAAATAAAAAATTAGGAAACCCTAAGTCAAACTAGGGTTTGCACATGGAGGTTAGGTTCACCAAATATTTAACCTTTTTTGGAAAAGGTATGTAAGGTTAATGGGGTATAATAACCTATACACAAGGATGAATAAAATTATTTTAGAGCAATCCAATTAATTAAAAAACTCAAATAATAAATATTTTAAATTAAAGTGTTGAGTTATTTTAAATATAGAAAAGAGATTCAAAATAGTAATTTAATTACATAAACATAAAGAAGAGATAATACTTAGCTTATTGAAAATGTGTAAGCAGATCTAAGAAATACATAGATGGAAACAGGCAATAGAAAAATCATGATCTAGTCATTAGATTCTAGAAATGTTGTTTCTCAAGGCCTAAACACTTGCATCGACCTATGGACACTTACATTGTCTCTTCTATCTTAATCCCTATGAAACTATCATGTAAAAAATATTCATTATATTTTAAATAGACCACCTAGAGCCTTTCAGTTTATTTTTATCTTTCTATTAATGTCTTTTATTCTCACACACAAGTTTTTGATCACTGTGTAAGGATAAAACCCTAGCTCTTCACCTTAGGTCTTTATACCTTACCAAAAATGTTTTAGTAGGACAATAGTGTCAAGATAACCTCAAGGACCCATCTCTTAATGAGTGCTACATACATATCCAATAATATAATAAAGGCCTCATAATTATGTAGTTCTCCCTTGGTGTTAGCTTGTGTGTGCACAAGGGTGCAATATACTATATGCACATGCATGTAATGATCTATCTTGTAACATGAAAAATATTGCTTATGAGTTATTATTTGAGTGATTAATACATGTGATATGATTGATCCTATGACTGATATGAAAATAGGGAAGAATATGGTAGGATAACTTAGTTGTTTTATTGATTGATTGATCTTGAATAGGTGTTTGCTTGTTATTTACTATATCAATAATGAAAAGACTTAGATTTGTAATTATACCACGCCTTTTTAAAATATCACATAGTAGGGTCTAATAAGACAAATGGTTCGATCCATAGGATTCAAAAGATTTAAAAATTAGATGAGTTTTGAGGACTAGACCTTGATAAGAATCTAGACACTTGCATTGACATAAATGTCCCTATGGATGCAAGTGGCCAGTAGTTTAGGAAGTTGTTGAGGATCTAAAACTAACAGTGAAGGATATATATCAAGTTTTAAGCCTTTTTTATAGTCTAGGAGATCTAGGTCATTATAAATAATTGGGTTGGACCATAATATAAACAATTAGGCATAGTGAGATGGTTAATGTGAGCCTTTTAGCAATAGGGCGGTATAGAACTAAAGGGTAGAGCCTAATACTTATTTTTAAAGTATACAAGACTGAGATACTATATAAATTAGATTTAAATAGTTACACCTATTAGAGTCTTGGATTTGGAGGTCATGTTTATGATTATGAATAAAGGGAGTAAGCCATCATAGGATGTGATGGATTTAATTCTTACACTTTGTATGTAATACTCCCATACCCGCTTTGCTTGAACATGAGGATGGCAATTTACTTTAATTTCTATGTGTGATTGAGGATATTGACATTTACATTGGTAAGGAGATATTATGGACAATTGGTAGAAGATGCTACAAATTACACTAAGTGAGCCTTTGTTACATGTTAAGGATGCTAAGAGAGAGATGGAATTCAATGTTAGAGTGATGGATGGGTGGCTAAAGAATGTGTTTATCCTACAATCTAGGAATGTTGTGTAAGAGATTAAGAAAATCATTGGCTTGGTTTTTTGGGAAATGCCCTATTGAGTGAAGGTGAATTCATTAATATCTGCAATCTTCATGGGCAATTTTATCATGGGTTTGAAGGATAATGATGTTACACTAGAATTTTTGGTAAGGGTTATTCACCCAAAATTTAGAGTAGGGTTGGAGGTAGTTGTGGATAATTTTTTATTGGGGGAGAAATGCTCTCTACTTTTCTATAAAGAGGAGTATTAAGAGTTGGTTCTCATTCACATTTTCCAGGACTTGAAGGATTAATTTTGTAATCTCTTGGAACATGAAAAATTTATGCAAGATAGCCTTTGAAATCTTAGACACTCAAGAAAATGGATACCATTTATAGATATGAATGATCTTAAGAAACCTATGGCTTTGGTGGTCACTACATTGAGTGTTAGGAAGGCATCTTGTTTTTATTCAATAATAAAATTGATGGTTTATTTTTATGGTGTGCATATCCCATTACTCATTACACCCATATGATGTTAGGTGTGGTCCCTCTCATGGAATGGAAGGTATAATTTATCCATATGTAGGCCCATCTATAAAATATTGCAGTGGTGTTAGGGTTGGGAGGAGCTTTTGAGAGGAAGCGAGTTGGTAGACCTTTTCTTTGAAGGTGGAAAATTGTCGCTAGGAAGAGAGATGGTTTTAAATATTAGGATACTAGTGGAGGAATTGGGTTGGTTGGATGATGGTGAAGGCATGATTGTGTGGCACTTAGAGTTGGTAGTGTGTTGTATAATGTTAGCAATAGTGGGAATGGTGGTGGCCTATCCTCAGCTAGTGGCGTCAGTGGTTGGTAGTTAGTTAGATGGTGTAAATATGGTTCTTTCTCTTTGGTATCATTATTGTGGTGGTGTTTGGTTTGTTTTTTGTATTTTGGTTCTTTTTTTGGTATTTGTTTCTTAGGATGTCTAGTTGGTACCCTATTGGGTTAGTTTTTTGGATGGTTGACCCTTCAGGGCAGGGTTTTTTTATTTTTGTTTTGAGTGTCTTTGGGTTTATTAAGGTTGGTTACTATTTTGAACATAGTTTCTTATAATCATATTTTTATATCAATAAATGGGCAAGGGAACCATCAACCCTCAATCACCTATCCAAAAAATAAAAAATTCATGAAAGGCTAGTTATTTTATTCAATAAAACATAACTTGGGGTGTTGTCCACAGTTTAAAATAATTTTATTGAGTATTTTATAATTATAATATTATTCAAAAGGGAGTTTATGGTACCACTTATAAATATTCCTAGATAAAATGGGATATTTTTAAAAAGTGTTTAATAAGGTTGTCTTCACAAGGTTGCTTAAATAATTTCATAGGAAAAAAAACTAGGTTCTTAAGAAAATTTATTAAGGAACTAACATTAATTGAAAAAAATACCTCTTGCCAAAAGCTTTGGTGGGTTAAATATCTACCATTAAATTATAAGGATATTCACACTAGGATCTAGGATTTTGAAAAAATCGGATTGGTTTCCTTATGAGCAAAATAGAAGTCAACTATCTCATTAAGCCTTCATTTTCTTTTCTCTTCATTTTGTTGTAAGTTGAAGGAGGAGGACACACTCTAGATTTCCCTTTATTCAATAGGTATATGTGTGTTTATTTATTTATTTTTGACATATATATAATGTATATAAACATATGTATATATAATATATGCATACATTTTTATTTATACACATTTTATAGATGTTGATATATATACTTAAATTTATATATCATTTTTACCAACTATAATTTTTTTCTTCAAATGTATATATGTATAACACTCAAAAATATATACATATTTTCAATTTATCATTTAAAAATGTTTTATCTTGTAGTGGTTTGTCAATGCATAAATTTCCCTGAGTGCACGTGTTAAAGGGTGCATCAAGAATGGGTTGGAAACAACTTATGGTGCTTTGTAAGAGATGTTGGCATTCTATCTTGTTACACCATTAATAATATCAATCTAACCTCTTATAAGTTTCTATCCATATACTTCTTATCCAAATTTTATATATTCCTTATATATTATGGTATCAACCTAGATAATACCATATTTTTTATACCTTTATCCCTCATGTACTATATCAGCCAACCCAATATAGTTTTAAGTGTGTTTTATACATTTTTAATGTCTCAACCTGGATGATATCATCTTGTCTTAGATAACATATTTCAATTGTATCAACTTAGATAATATTATATTAACACCATATTTTTAAACTTTATCAACTACTGATGCTTTCTCTCTTACAGTAACCCATCGAGTCTCAACCTCTCTGAGTGTATGCCTTAAAGGGTGTACCAAGATAGGGGTGGGTAGGTCTTTGGTTATTTGATAGATTTTTGTTCCCTATTCCTCCACTTAAAATCAATACAAACCCCTTCTATATGTTTCCCTAATCTTTAACACCTCCCTTACAGTCTTATCCAAATAATTCACCACCTTAAATAACCCCTACCTAAGCCAAAACCCATTTTTACCACCTTATCAAGTGCAACCAATTGGGTCAACTTAGTTTTAGGAATTGAGTATGTTACAAGACTAAGACAACCCATCCAACTTAGTATGGGACCTAAATTCTTTATTTATTAACTAACTAGGTTAATTGCATCAACTAAAATTATAGAAGAGTTAGGGTCAAATCAAGCTATATATACACATCCTTCACCCCATTTCTAATATAGAGAATCATTCATTTGTGTTTCTTTATCTGCTTATCCATAATTCTACTTGAGGATTCATTACTTAGGGTTTCATGCTTATTGGAGAAGAATATTGTCTTGTGGAAGTGTCTTGGATGCATAGGATAAGTCTTGTATCCTAGATCTAATATGTCCTTGTGATCCTTAAGAACCAAAATAACCTCTTGTAAACCACCATTGGATAAGGGAGAAATTGAGACTCAATGGGTTTGTCTTCAAGGTAAGTATTCCTAACTCTTACTTCTCTATTGCTAGTAGATAGATTTGGATTTATAATGGCTAATAAATGTATTGTCTCTCCTTGTTTAGGATTACCTCTACACTAACTTGAGTAGAGCTCTTATTCGCATGTTTATTATTTATGTTTATCCCCCATTTGTGCCACAAGTTTTAGTGAACATTAGATTATATTTACTTTACTTGGTTATTATATTGAATTATCAAGACCTAGATAGGGTTATTATGTGGTGTTACTTGAATATAATCCTTGGAACCCTCTCTAGCTATATTATATGATAATATATCCCTTAAGTAGGTTTAGCAGATCCATATTGCTCATGACCTTGATTATCTAAGTATTACTAGTGGTATAGTTAGTTGATTTATCTTCTTCGAGTTAGGATTGATTTGTAGATCAATTTCACTTTCACTTATATATATTCTAGTAAACATGACATGAACTAACCCTTATAGGTTTCCAATCTTCATTTTTAGAATATTGGATTGAATCTATCAACTTAGTATAATAGTTTATGCGTAAGTCTCAAGACTCAGTCAATCCAATCAACTTAGTTTAGTTATATTTATAGGTTTTTCTCTTCTATAGATAATTGGATCAATCTAATTTTCTACATTCTTTATAGGTCATCTTCTACTTCATCAATCTGATTGACATAGTTAGGCATCAACTTATAGGTTTTTCAATTGAGGTAAAACTATCAATCTTATTCAGCTATTTGTGACTAGATTTTCCCTCTTAGCAAACTAGATTGATCATATCAATTTATTTTTTCATCCTATCTTTAAATTTTTCTAATAAGTTCTCTTTATATTACAAGATCAATTCTATTGACATAGTTCTTTCAGTTATTTTTAAATTATTTGGTTTATGCAAACTAAGTCGACTAGTTTGACTTCATTTTAACATTATATTTTATAGTTTTAATAACTCATTTGAATAACACAACTTAAAAATAATAATTTTTCATATTCAGTACATTTATAAAATTAATCAAACCAACTTTAGGTTCATTATAATCAACTTGGTCATTTTATTTTCAATCAAATTATAGTCCCATTCTAGTTTTTTAGTGCTATAAAAACTATCACATTACAATAAACTAAGTTGAATGGATCAAATTAGTTTTGTAACTACTTATTACCTAAGAAAATCAATGACTCACTCAACTATGTTTTTTTGGATTATTTTTTAATAGACAAAATTGACCAAATTGACTTTATTCTGTAATGTTTGTATACTAGGTTGATCCAATCAATCTAGTACCGTGTCTTTTTCATACAAAGTAAATTAACTCACATTGATTGTAATTAATTCACATTTTATTTATCCACTTGATTACTTAAATTAGTGCACATAGTATAAATAGAAATTTAATTTACTAGATTAGTCACTTTTTTATTTAACACACTACCAAATCACAAAATATCAAATAAGCATCAAGGTACTTATACCCAGGTCTACCTACTTGGATTTCATCACTAAGGGGGAAGCCGAATCAATTTTATAGCCAAGTATAAATATGTGGTTGATGGTATATATTATCAAATCACCTAAAACCCTTATTGCTATAGGATTGTGAAGTGAGGGGTTGGCCCAAATACCAAGTCATTACCATCACCAATATAGATCCCTTTCAGTGTTAACATATCTAAAACCAACTTTAGCTTACCTCTTTTAGTTCCTTTGAAAATCCAAATGTCCTATCACATTTTCAAATCTAATTTAAGACATATAATATTATCCACTCTTTAGATTATCATTTACATTTCAGTATTGTTGCTTGTTGTTTGCCAATTATATTTAGTATTACAAAACTTGTATTGTCTAGTGTTAATACAAGGTATGTGTTGTGTGATACAAATATATTGACTTAATAGACCTATTTACCTATGTATTTAGCTTAATTTCCTAAAAAAATTCTACTCAATTGTCCATATTTATAACGTTTTAAATTTTTCCTTCCTACAGAACATAGTTGACTTAGTCTCTTACAGACTACTATGTTTGATTTCCTACAGATCATAGTTGAATTAATTGACTTAGTTTCCCACAAATCTATTATTTTTATCTTCCCATAGAACACAGTCAACCTATTCAACTCTATTTCCTACTAGCTATTTTATTTACCTTCTCATAGAGCATAGTCGACCCATTCAAACTAGTATAATAACCAATTTGTCCTCTTTTTAAGTAAGTGTCTAGCTTCCCCATTTCATCATGGAATATTTGTATGATGATTTCATAGATAAAAATAAAAATAATTGTTGATGCCTCAATGTGTATCATAGGTGCTCAGAGTGTTTAAATAACACTTCTCATTTTATAATTCAAAGAATTATGCACATGAGTTGTAGGTTGTGATAATCCTATTATCTGTTGATGGAATAGAGGTAAAACAAGTGGATTGTTTCACAATATTTATAAAGTTTGGTGGTTGGGAGCCACCTTGGCCTATATATTTGCAAATAATGAAACAATATTAGCAAATATTAGTGAATTATTATCAAATATAACTTAAAGACTAATCTAACATAGATATTTATAATGGAAATTAAGCTAGAGTGATATGGTTAAAAAAGAAGCAAAAATAAGGGTAAGGTAGAAAAGAGATATTGTTGATCTTCATCCCAAACATCATGACAAAGCTCAAATGTCCTGTATAATATGAAATAGCATGATCTCAAATATTACTACACATTAAGAAAACATCTAAGGAATCAAAAGTAATGCAAATAAAAACCTAGTTCACTTTAAAGATCTACACCTGTAAGCAAACAACATTAGCCTAAATGAAAGAGTAAAGGAAACAAAATGAACTTGAGAACTTTCAATCAACCTAGCATTGGCACAAGTTAACAACTTTGAAATTAAAAGATGCACACCAAGATTTCACAAAAACCATTCAAATCTAGAAATGAGATCAAGCAAGTGAGAGAGAAACCATAATAACAAAAGACACAAACAAATATGGACAATATTTGTAGAATTCATTACTTGTATTAATTTATCAAAAGTTTACACAAGTTTTTTGCTCAAAAAACTCCCTCCTTATTTACAAATGACAATACTCATTTTATATAATATAAGGAAGTATGTCAGTCATTCATATCCAATAAAAAAAGTACAAGTGTAAGGATAATTTTCCTTTCTAAAAAAGTTCAAGAATACATTAAACTTTCCCAAGTGGACTGACCTATAGGCAATGTGCTTACAAGTTTCACATGCCTTTATAAAAAGAATATTATATTTTTCAAAATATTACAAAGCTTCTACAAAAAGAATATCCTTAACTAACTTTGCCTTGGGATCCTTGTGCTGATGAAGTCCCCTATTGTTGTTGTAGTAGATTTACTACCTTATAATTTTGCTTAAGCTTCAAATTAACCATCAATTCTAGGAAAAGCTCATCTTCCTAATCAGCTAGGTCTCTAAGATCCCTATCATTTCTACCTAAGGCCTCCTTAATGCTCCTTGCCTCATCACTCTTTTCTTCTATAATTAGGATCATATCCATGACCCTATTGTTTTATGTCCTAGATTTGCATTGATTCTGCTCCTTACTTTCTACATGACCAAGGTGGTCCTATGCTTGAATTCTTCATCTGTTATGAGGTGCATGGGGTTGAGTGTTGTTAATTTATTAATCATGGTCCCAATGAATTATTCTATCCTATATTGTAGTAGCTTTTCATCTCCAAGGAGTCTTTTCAAGCTCTTGGACCATGTACTAAAACCCTTGATCTTATCTACAATCTATCCCATGGCTATGTTCAAGTGAGCTAAGTTGATGGTCTTGAAACTAGGGATTTGATCATGTACCAAGATGTTGACCAATTCCTTTATTTTATCCTTTGAATTGTGCCACTGGGTGACTATGCCTTTTTTCTATTACATCTTTTTAGCTCAATACAGTTTGTATAGACCTTGTTGACTTTAAGGAGTCAAACATATCATAGAAATATACTTCAAATATCTTAATCATGGCATAAAAAACTAATAATATAGCTTGCTTCTCTAAATTTTCCTTTTACTATTGTAGATTCTCCCTCTGTTATTTCAAGCCTTTGATGGTAGCCTGCAACTGAGATGATTCTACTTGATCCAATTCAAACATATTTTCCTCAAATATGGGGTTTTCATCTAGTCTCTACCCTTCAATAAGATTCAATCCAAAAAATGGTTCCACTTTTTGGAAAGTGAATTCTTCTCCCCCAACCATGGCTTTCTTCTCAGTGACTCTTTGCAATCTAGTTATTTTTGGGTCAAACCTAATGCCAACTAATGATTGTGTCACTAGAGGAGAAGGGGTTTCAATCTATGTTCTATTTGGTTTTCCTAGAGCCATCATCCTTTGTTTTTCTTCCTTTTTCAAAGCCATAATCCATGGCTTTAGCTCATCATGCACAATTATATTGATAGACTTTGTTATTACCCAAAGATGGTGTAAAATAGAAACTTTCTACAATTTTCCATATAAAACCCCTTCAAGGATAATTATTCCTTGTATTGGGTTCTCATCAATGAAAAGGTTGAATTCACTCAAAGGATGAGTAAAGGTTAACCTAGGTCTCTTCTTCCCTACTGGAATGAATGCTAGCTCAATTTTTCTCTTTAGGGTAGGTATGGTAATAGGGACTATATCCAATGTAACTTCCTTCCCCTTATTTTCATCTTCTTCCCTAGATTGAGCCTCTTATTCATTAGATTCATAGGCACTGGATAATAGCTTTAGAACATCTTCTATTATTTCCTTAGGGTATAATGTTATTATGTCAATTCCTTCAACCTATGATTCTAGTTCTACTACCTAGGCTAAAGATGAAGAAACTTCACTAGGTCTCCTTTCTTCTGGCCTTGGTGCCTCAGGATTTTGGATCTCTATTTATGATTATGGAGGTTTGGATGACTCTACACCAAGAAAATGGTATTTTCTAAACCCCAATTACCACCTATCATCACTTCCTTTTTTCTCCCTTTCCATCCTAGTTTCTAGAGGAATGTTAAATTTCTTTAATCTTATCAAGACCTCAGTGAAGGAAGAGGCATTTATGTACATTGGGTCATAGACTTCGAGTTGGTGTTCATAATTCATGTTTATCCCTTTGGCCTTTAAGTTCCCCTTGACCTTGCCCTGGGGATCCCGCTATCTCAATGAATCTAGTTGTAGACTGAAGGGTTCTTATGTCTAGATGTTGCCTCTAAATTTTCCCATTACTTGAATATGGTCCTTTTGATAGTAATTAGGAGGTTATGGAAGAGTCCTTTCCTTTTGGTTCTGAATAGACTATCTATACCATGGAATAATTGGTAATCTACCTCTTGTTATGTAAGCTTGTTGGGGATATGGATGGGTAGCCTGAGGGGTTGGCTCTGAATTCCTTCAAATTTGATCTTGGTGTAATCTAGATAGAACCATATGTCACCAATGGATTCAATTTATTTCTTGACCAAAGGACCAACTCTTGCCATTGGATTCCCAGTTATGGCCTTAGTTAAGGCTGGATAGACATAGTCATAGATGAAATGAATGTGGTCCTTATATTTGAATATGTGTATTTTGAATAAAATTGGGAAATCATTTTTGTCCCTTTAGTTGACTATTCTCTAATGTTGGGGATCTTGGTTCTGGTGAGCAATGCATCCAACAAGTATGACATCATGTAAAATTGACCCCTAGTCCTTTTCTTGACTATGGAAATCTATCTACATAAATAAGTGCTAATAAATTCACCAAGGGGAGGGGTGAGATCCATTTCAACCATAAAATATATTAAGGGCACCCATATTGAATCCACATAGGTGGTGGTCAAATTTCCACATATCCTATTTATCAAGGTCATAATCATCTTGATCCTAGGTTTGAATTGGCTAATTGAGATGTTGTCATTAAAGTCCAAAAATACTTGATTCAAAAAATATAGCTATGGGGTAAGGATGGTCTTTAGGTCATTTTCCTTAGTCCAATTATTTATGGTGGTCATGTCTACTTAGGGCTTAGGTAACTTATAATAATTCTCAAAATTTATGGCTAATACATAAGCTATACTTTTATGAGTGTGCTCATTAACTAACATGCCTTTATCAATCTTGTAATATTTAAAAATAGGAGATAGAATGTCAATATAATGTAGTACCTTAATTTTGAATGTTGAAAAGTGTAGGCTTATAATTTGAATAGCCACTATGTCATAATATCTCCTTATCATAGACAGATTCTTCTCCTCTTCCTTTGTGATGATCGGTTACTTTTCAATGGTCTAGAATAGCTTGGACCAGTTGTTGTTTCCCATGTTTAGGGTGATGGCATCAAATTCGATATCCTTAAAGACTCTCCCCTCAGTATCTAAATTTATCCATAGCTCCACATCTTCCCTAGAAGTGCCTTTTCAAGTTGACATGGTTTGAATTAGGTCAAATTTCTCACTTGTGGACTGTTCTTTGGCTCTGGATTGAATTTCTCTAGCTCAAATGATAATTCACTCTTTTAGGTTTGATTGTACTCAATATAGGGTCAAATTAGGGCTTTAACATGAGCTAAGGCTTTTTATAAGTCTTATTATAGCTTTAATGGTGGCATCTTATTCAAAATTAAGTGAGCTTGTGCTTTAGATTTGATTTGGATCCTTGCATTTATACTTTTGTCTTTCTACACCCACAAGTTCTTTAGATTTGTCATTTTTTACTTATGTGGCACTATCATGGCATCTTCATGGCACTTTTCTCATTAATTTTCAAAAATTGACCATTGCCTTTTGAAAAATCTATTTCTATTTCTCACCATCATATCTCCTTGCATGGATCAATGCTAACCATTGATCTTGATCCCTCAATTTAAATGTCATTGGTCATTATATGTATTTGGCTATGAGGTTATGCCACTTGGTAGTCCCACATGCCTTTTAAGATTTTTACCTTATTAGTTCTGTAAGGTCACACACTTTCTCCATATGGCCATCTCTGGTTAGATTGTAGGGTATTTAACTTTTTAATGTTGTTTATGTATTGTTGGATATGATGGGTATGAATTAGTATAGACCATTGATCTTTGGAAGATGCATGAGCTTTAATTTGTATTATGCATTGAGGTTGTGTTACTTGGCATTCCCATAAGCCTTATGAGCTTTTTACTTTATCAGTATTTATAGTTAACACATTTTCACCATGTGGTAGTCTCACGTTAACTAGGATCTTCATTGAAAAGCTGACCCTCATCCCATACCATCCAATCATCATCATTCAAATGAATGTGGGCCATTATATTATGATCTATGGGATGGACCACCATTGGTTGTTCATTTCCCTTTGTCCATGATCATGACACTTGTCACTTCCTCACCATCTCAGAGGTGTCATTCAAACTTTGAATGGCTATGCTCTGTTTGATCATATTTGTTCAAGAAAACATGGATTATTGATCCTAAAAAGATGCATAATGTTTAATTAAGGGTCATGACACATAAATAAATTGGGTTAAAGACTTTAGAGTATGGATTTATTTTTTGTTAAAAAACATGAAATAAAACATAGGTTAGAATGTTTAATCTAATCTTAGAACATAATAAAAGGGGGACCCCATGACTAATAATAAAAGGACTCAACATAAGGTTTTTAACCTAAGGTTTTATCCTAAATTTTTTTTGTATTAATAAATACAATTGAAACATTAGGTTAAAGTCTTAGGCTAGGTCTATATAATAAAAATAAACCCTTTTAGTCTTAATATTAATCTTGCATCATTGGATCTTGGCCATCTGAGTGAATGTGGATCATCGATCGTGATCTGTGGGGTTGAGAAATATTGGTCCCATGGATTAGAATCTTAGATTTATCAAGCCCATCTCACACCATCTTATTATGTTCACCTAAATAAATGTGGACCATTGATCCTAAAAACAAGCACAATATTTAAGTTAGGACTTAAAGGTATATGGAACTTATGATAAAATCTTAAGACTAAGGTCTTGTTTATGTTAATAAACATGAATGAGACTTTAGAACTAAGATTTTAGTCTAATTTATAACAAAAGGACCATGTATAATTCATACTAAGCTTAGGAACATGATAAGAGGACCTTGTAACGATAAAGTTAGACCATGCTAAGGTAAAGGGAACAAGGGACTTGGAATATAAAGGGGACCAGGCATATAATTTTTAGACTAAGGTTTGGTTGTGTTGAAAAACATGACTAAGCCTTAGTATAAAAAAATGAACTAAGTCTATGGCATTTTTAAAGTGTTCCCATGTGAATTTTTCCCACCAATTTTGAATTTGATCCAAAAGAACCTATGCTAAGGTTTATTGAATGAGGGTTTCAAGAAGCTTTAAACATGGATTTAATTTGACTTTCTACAGACCAAAGGCTAGTAAAAGTCCAAGTTGTGGATTAAATTATAAAATCCAAACATAGTTCATTCAAAGAGCATTCTATGACACCTTCAACTTGAAATAAGAAGAGCAAATGTTAGCAAACTTAAACAAGGTCAAACTATATCCGTGAACAAATAATCCAACTAAGTCAAGGTGTGGATGATATTCAAATACAAATAATATGTAAACATGTTAATGATACTCTGATCAAGTGAATTTTCAATTTTATGATATAAATCTACATAATTTATCACAAGGGTCCCCATTTCTCAAAAATGGGTGTATGTTGACCTCAACAAATGGCAACTTCTGGGGGAAACATAGCAATATGTTAGAATAACTAGTCTCTAGTTTAAAAAAATAATTATATTACTTATTCCACTTGATCAGTGCCATTATCAAGATCAGTTCATGGTTAAAATAAGTCTTATACCTATAGAATTAGGATCAAACATCAAAACTTAGCCATGTTGTGTGTGTTCTTTTATTCCACTTATTGTTTACCATGGTATTTAGGGAACAACTTCCATATTTCATGACTTTAACCATTAACATTGACTTACAACATGTTTAGATATTCAAAAAGAACCATGATTTATCTCAAGGAAGGCTTGGGTAATGATCTACAGTTAGCCAGGCATCTATATCCCCAATAGAGATTATTTTAGCTCTAGTCAAGTTCTTGCTCCACTACCATCCAGGCATCCATAGCCCCTATGGAGATTACTAGAATCACATTTACTTAAAAATCTTTTGATTTTGTAATAAGCTATTATTTTTGTATTTTTTAAATCATTTGGATTTCTAAAAATGGTTGGGAACCAAGCTAGCCAAGTTTAGGGATTTAGTCAAATATTTGATATTTAGACAATCACCTATAGCTTCAACCTTTGTCCCATGCAAGGATATTTGTTAAGTGCAAGCATGACTATGTCTTAATAATTCAAGATTTCATCCCATATGTGCAATCCTTCTTAAAACCAAGCTTAGATTAAAATAAGGTTCAAAACCTTATGAAATAACCAAACTATCCATTAGTCCTTACAAGTTTCTCTAAATTGTAGCATTAAGCTCATATTTTAAACCCATGGTCAACATACGTTTAAGATTCATACCTGTATTTTTGAACTATGGGGTTTCTAAGTAATTATGTGAATTTTGAGCTGAGGGTTGTCCAAAAGGACTTATTACAAGAAAGGAACATAGTAGAGAAAGAAGAAACACAAATAAAAGGTAGAAAATAAAGAAAAAAAACAAACAAATGCATACAAACTTATATACAAATAAGGGACAAGAAGGAATGAACAAAAAGAACCTAACCTAGCCTACCTACAATAATTCTAACTGGTCTTAAAGTCATCCTATGAAGACTTCAGACGGGATAGTAGAGAAGTAGTGTTTGAGGTATTGCCCATTGGTGGGAAATGTGAAATCTGCTCCCTATAGGTCTTTCACCTTGAAGGTATTGTCTCCAAGTATCTCAGCTATCTGGTAGGGACCTATCCACAAAAGTGTGAAATTTTCATGTTTATTTTTAGGCTAAGATGCCTTTTCCCAAAGAATAAGTAAGTCTCCTTGTCTGAACACCTTTATTTTTGAACATTTATCAAACCACCTCTTGACTATGGTTTGGTGTCTAGTAAAAATGGCAAAAGCCTCTTCTCTAACATCTTCCATCAAAACAATGTTTAGCAGCCTTTAATTTGTAAATTCTTGATCCTCCTCTATGTATTCTTGCATGAATATGTACGTTGTCAGCTTGAGAGTGATGGGGAAGATGGGTTCTTGGCCATATACCAATAATGAGGGTGATTATTTGAGGGCTTGTTTGATTCTCATTCTATCTACCCAAAGGGTGTATTTGAGAATCTTGTGCCATGTCCTGAGTTTGTTTTTTGTAGACTTCTTTATTTCCTTCATCAAGTTCTTATTCATTGATTTAGATACTCCATTGCCTTGAGGGTAATGGTTTGAGGAGAACTTGAGAATTACATTGTTATCATATACCCATTTTGTCATTTCAATGGATATAAAAGTTGATCTATTATCATAGACCATAGATATAAGTGTCCCAAACCTAGTACATATGTTTTCTTCTAGAAAATTGATCACCTCTTCAGTCCTACACTATTTAGTTACCACTACCTCAATCCATCTGGTGTAGTAGTCAATAGTAGTTAGAACATACTTGTGACCATTAGATTAATTAGGGTTTATGACCCCTAAAAAATCTATCCCCCACTAGGCAAAAGGTTTATCTACCATAACTGGCTATAGAGGCATGGCTACCTTAGGCTCTTTTGTGCTAAATAATTGACATGAATGACACTATCTTACATTCTTGTGGTATCCTTGAAGATTATGGGCCAATAATAACCAGCTCTAATGATTTTATGAGTTTTTTTCCTTCTAGACAGATGTCCACTTCTCAGCTTCTCATGAAAAGTGCTCATGATTTTACATTCTTGTGGTATCCTTGAAGATTATGGGCCAATAATAACCAGCTATAATGATTTTATGAGTTTTTTTCCTTCTAGACAGATGTCCACTTCTCAGCTTCTCATGAAAAGTGCTCATGATTTCAATTGCTTCTTCCTTGGATACACATCTCAAGTAAATGCCTTTAAAGTTTTTCCTATACAACACTCCATATTTAATAAAGTAGTGGGATGATTTGAGTCTTAGGGCTCTTATTTATTCTTTACTTAAACTTCCAAGATAATAACCATTGATTAGTAAATGGATAATGGGATCATACCAATCATTAGGTCTAAAACTTTGTTACTCTACTTACATAACACTTAGCTTGGGGTTGGTATTGGAAATCAATTAAATTAGACCCTGACACCTTACCAATTTGGTAGTCTTCATTTCGATGTCATACTCTTGGAGTACAGACATCCACTTACCTCTCCTTTCTCCAAGTTTACTCTAACTTAGCATGAGCTTGGTGGTAGGGTCTAGTAGAATGGCATGCACCTTATTCCTAAAGATATAATGTCTGAACTTTTTTACTACCTTGACCAAAGTGCATGCTTGTTTGTTAATTAAAAAGTATGTTAACTCATCATTTTTAAGTTTAGTGATCATAAAATCTATTAGATGGTCACATCCATCCATTTTTTGAGTTAAAAATATAGCTATTGTATGATCTAAAGTAAAGGAGTAAAGATAAAAATCTTTGGCAAAGTATAGACTTATTAGGATTAGGGCTTGTCCAATGGCCTCTTTGATATCTTTGAAATCCTTCTTTGTTTCTTCATTCCAAGTGATCTTAGCCTCTTTTTTCAGCATGTCATTCAAAGGTTTCACTATTTTTGTAAAACCAAAAATAAACTTTCTTACAAAATTTATTTTACCAAAGAACGACTTCAATTTTTTCCTACTATTAGGAGGCTCTATATTAGATATTTCATTTACTCTTTTAATATCTATAGAGATTCACTCCTTAGCGATAACATATCCTAATATTTTTCTCTCAGTAATGGAGAAAATGATTTTCTTTGGGCTGAGATAAATCCCATACCTTTTTCATCTTTCAAATACCTATTGTAGGTGCATAATATGATCCTCCTTATTCTTAGAAAAGATATTTAGATCATCCATGTATTTAATAATTTACTTACCTATAAGACCTTGGAAATCATGATCCATAGCCCTTTGGAAAGTTGCACCTATATTTATCAATCTAAATGGAATTCTTTTGTAGGAAAACATGCCCCACTTGGTAGTAAAAGTAGTTTTCATCCTATCTTCTTGATTCACCAACACCCAGTTATACCCTAAAAAACCATCAATAAAGGATGTCATGGTCAAACTAGAAATGCTTTGTATTACTTGGTCAAGACAAGGTAGGAGGTAATTATCCTTCTTAGATGCTCTAATTAGTTTTTAAAAATCAATGCATAGCCTAATTTCACCATTCTTCTTTTGGATTGGGACTAAATTAGAAACCCAAGTGGAATGTCTAATGGGAAATACAATCTTGGCATCTAAGAGATTCTTGACCTCTCTGTATATTAGTGGTTCTAAGACCGGGTTGACAAGCCTTTGCTTTTATCTGAAAGGTTTACAAATCTATTTTAAAGTTATGGTGTGAGTTATGACCTTTGGATCAAATATCTCTAGGTCATCATAGGACCATGCTATGATATATTTATATTTGGTTAGCATTTCTTTGGCTCTTTTATTTTCCAAACTTGTACATGATGTACCAATATTGACCAGGTGAGGTTGACCTTGAAATCCAAGATCAATTGCATTGTAATCCCTCCCAATTACTTTGGGAGTCTTGGTAGCCTCAGCTAGTTTGTCAGAATCAAAGAGTGTCTCCAAGGCTACCATGCCTTTGGGGATCTTATTGTCATTCCATTGAATGCCTTTGTCTTCAAGTTTGCTTTCAATGACTTCATCATTAAGAAGACTGGCTTTATCAATAATGTGTCCCTTAAAGACTCCTAAACTAGTTTTGAAGTCTATGATATGTTGATCATCACTAAATACTTGCAGATGGTTTACATTATCAGGGATGAAAGGGTAAGGAATTAGCTCAATACTAAAGTTTGGGGAGTCTTGATCTGGCATTAGATTGGATATGATAGAGGTTAGTTTATCATCTACCTTGTTTTCTTATCTAGGGATGAAAACAAGGTTGAAAGCATCAAAAGACTCAAGTAAATCTTAGACTCTAAATTTTTACCTCTTAAGGTAAGACAATTTGTGTTGGTACTTACTCCTTACCTGGTTAACTATTAGCTCAGAGTCACCATGTACTAGTAGTTCCTTAAATTTATACTTGATTGCAAATTATAAACCTAAGATTAATGCTTCATATTCTACAAGATTATTAGTGCATGGAAACTAAAGTCTGTAAGAAACACAATATTCTTTACCAACAAGGTTAGTTATAACAATTCCTACTCCAAACCCATACTTCACTTAGCACCATCAAAATGTAACTTCCATAGTCTAGGCACAATGTGGGTAGCTTTAGAATCCCATACCTTAGCAATCTCAAGAGTGAAAACTCCTAAATCAAAGTTGACTATGTTAACCATCTCATTGATTGCATTATACTCAGTGATCATATGTCTCATTTTAGGCTCCCTTTTTATCCTGATTTGGTTGGGGACTCCCTTCCAAGGCAACCACATATGTGAATAATCTATTGACATATAACCATTTAAGCTCCTAGTCTAGTCTCTACTCAATATAATCCCATAAGCATCAGGGATCTCCACTACTTGGATATCACTAAATTGTTGGATCCTTAGCTCTGAGGCAATCTACATGTGAACACTCACTAATTCACCAACCACTTTGAATCTTGACTTATCTAATTGAGTTACAAATCTATTAGATTTAATGGGAATCAAACCTAATTATTCATAAATGCCCTTAGAAATAATATTTGTAGATACACCAGAATCTAATAAATAATTATGCAAATTCTTACCAAAGATCATGACTATAAATAATAAAGAAGGAACATCTATCTTACTTTTGTGTATTGAAACATTAGCACAGGTAGTTTTTTAGACTTATCAGGTTTTTTAGACAAATATTCCAACAAAAAATCCCTCTATTTAGTAATTTATGTCAACTCATGCAAGTTAATTTTAGCCTTGATATTCTTCATGTCCTCTACTATGTTATACCCATTCCTATTGGAATAATTAGATGTATCAATAGTGCATTTAGAACTACTTCTCTTAAGAGGTTCTGGATTATTATTTGATGTAGTATCAGGGGGCACTCAAAGTTATTTGGAGGAGTGGAAGTTGTAAATGGTTTCTTTTGCTCCCTATTTCTTAGAGGATAAGTATTCTTCAAAAATTTCTGAAAAGCATGAATCTCTTCAGGAATATCCTCAGCCTCATTATCTTCTTGGAAAGGGAACTTAAATGTCTCCACCATGAGATTTGGATCAGATGATCTAGATGACTTTGAGGAACCAGATGTACCTACATCACAATCCTTATTAGGGAAAACTTCAAAAGTATCTAATTCTTCTTAGAAAGATTCAAAAGCATTAAAAAATTCAAAGAAATCTATTTCACCATGCTTACAAGTGAAATGAACTCTACAATAATCAGGTAGAGCAACATCAATAAGATTTATGTCCATTGTTTTCTTATTAGTTGATGATTCATTATTTTTGTTATTGTTGTAACTATAATTCTAAAACTTGTTATTAGGCCTATTAAATCTTTGAAAAGAGAAGTTCCTTTTAGATCTTTCCCTAATATTTCCAAATTGTTTTTGTAACTAAAGGAAATTAGTGCTTAGATTCTGAACCATATTTAAATAGAATCATTCTCATTCTTGTGGGTTTCTAAATTATGGGAACTTAGTTGTTATCAGTTCTAGTGGTTAGCACCAGAGCTCTTTGATCATGTGTATTAGATCTATTTTTAGCATTTTTAAGTTTTCCCAAGTTTTGAGTAGGATGAGTGTGTCTCAAAGGTAGTTGGTTCATGACTGGAAGTTGGTTCAAAAAAAACACATTTTGGTAAGAATTGGGAATAACATTAAGAATGGGTAAATGTGGATTTTTAATAGGAATGGAGTATGCCAATTGTTCTTGGGGTTGCATTTGGTCATTAATAATCATGGCCTCATCATAGGCTAAAGCTAATGTGTTCATGGGCCCAACATCTCTCTTTATAAATACATAAGTCATAAGATCTAAGGATCCTTATAGATTTCCAAGTCCAAAGCCTCATCAGTTTGTAAGGAGATATGATCCTAATGAACATTTTCTAAAACCTAGAATTGAAAGCTCCTATGGGCTCATTGGCATCCCTTTTAATCATGGTGAACTATTGTTATATGACATAGGGACTCATGATTCTACTGAATCGATCAATGAAAAAAATTTTAAAATCATCCCAATTGGTAATGTAATTTTTTTGAAGGTTGATAAACCAATCATATGCAACATCTCTAAAAGTGAATGGGAACAATCTACATGCTACATCTTCATGATCTACATTTAACTATCTCAAAGCAGCCTTGAATGATTTAACATTCTCTTCAGTAGTTACAATTCCATTAGGACTAAATGTTGGCAAATAATTTTTGGGATTTTGAGGAAGGTCATGTACCACACCTGACACATTGATCGAAGAACCACCTAGCCAAGCCATACCTTGATAAAGACCAAACATAGGAGTACCCTGAATTAGTGAAGTTGGTAAAGACTTTAAAATTCTACACTTACTTTTGTCCCACTTGATTCTTCTATGAAATTCTAATGAAATCAAAGGTTCTCTAGTATCTAAACATGACCTTGTCTTGATTCTTGGTAATTCCATCTTGTGGGCTTTGAATCCTAATTGAAATATGATGCATCAACCTTATCTTTGTAAGAAATAATTATTAGACTTGTACATTAAGCAAATTTTGTAAAGATTTGTATAAAAGATGACAAAGGAAAAAATCTTTAATTAGCAAAGGATTTATTAATCTTTGATCAAAATAACTATTACTAACTTCAAACCTATAGAATGGTCAAAGCTTAAGACATATTTACCATAATTAATCATATACCTTCAAATAAAATTGATATTTGTCTAAAAGAAGCACAAAGATGGGTCTAAGACCAAAAAGGTAAATAGTGTTTACACAATTGGACAAATATTGACATAATTGTGCAAAGGTTACACCAATCTTTGAACACAATTCACAAAATGAGCAAAGATACTTTAAATCTACAAAGATCTAACGGGCCCTCCTTCTAGAGCCAGTAAAGCTTCACTTATTGATGCCTTAATGTGTATCATAGGTGCTCAGAGTGTTTAAAGAATGATTCTCATTATAAAATTAAAATAATTTTGTGCATGAGTTGCAAGTTATGATAATCTTGTTATCTGTTGATGGAATAGAGGCAAATCAAGTGGACTATTTCAAAATATTTATAAAGTTTGATGGTTGGGAGCCCCCTTGGCCTATATATTTGTAAAGAATGAAGCAATCTTAGATAATATTAGTGAATTATTATCAAATCTAACTTAAAGACTAATCTAACATGGATATTTACAATGGAAATTAAGCTAGAGTGATCTAGTTAAAAAAGAAGCAAAATGAAGGGCAAGGCAGAAAAGAGATGTTGTTGATCTTCATCCCAAACATCATGAAAAATATCAAATTTCCTCCAAGCATGAACTTAACCAATGTATAATACAAAATATCATGAGCTCAAATCTTACTACACATTAGGCAAACTCTAAGGAATGAAAATTAATGCAAATAAGAACCTAGTTCACTTTAAAGATCTACCCTTGCAAGCAAACAACATTAGCCAAAATGCAAGAAGAGTAAAGGAAATGAAATGAACTTGAGAACTTTTAGTTAACCTAGCATTGACACAAGTTAACAACTCTACAATTAAAATATGCACACCAAAATTTCACAAGAACCATTCAAATCTACAAAAGAGATCAAGCAAGTGAGAGGGAAACCATAATAACAAAAGACAAAAACAAATATAGATCATATTTGTAGAATTCCTCACTTGTATTAATTTCTCAAATGTTTACACAAGTTTTTGGCTTAAATAATTCCCTCCTTATTTACAAATGATAATACTCCTTTTATAGAATACAAGGAAGTATGTTGATTAGTCATATCCAATTAGAAAAGTACAAATGTAAGGATAGTTGTCCTTTATACAAAAGTTATAGAATACATTAAATTTTCCCAAGTGGACTGACCTATAGGCAATGTGATTATAAGTTGTACATGCCTTTACAAAAAGAGTTTTCTATTTTTCAAAATATTACAAAGCTTATACAAAAAAATATCCTTAACTAAATTTGCCTTAGGATCCTTGTGATGATGAAGTCCCATGTTGATATTGTAGTAGCTTTATTTCCTTCTAATTTTACTCATCAATAAGCTTCAAATTAACCACCAATTCTAGGAAAATCTCATCTTCCTTATCAGCTAGGTCTCTAAGGTCCCTATCATTTCTTCCTAAGGCTTTATTAATGCTCCTTACCTCAGTAATCTTTTCTTCTATGGTTAGGATCATATCCATGATTCTGTTATTATTTATCCTAGATTTGTCTTTGATTTTGCTCCTTACTTCCTATGTGACCAAGGTGGTCTTGTGCTTGAATAATGCATTTGTTATGAGGCCCATGGGGTTAAGTGTTTTTGGTTTGGCAATCATGGTCCCAATGAATTTTTTTATCCTATATAGTAGTTCCTTATCATCTCTAAGGAGTCTTTCCAAGATCTTAGATCATGTACTCAAACCCTTGATCTTGTATATAATAAATCCCATGGATGTGTTCAAGTGAACTAAGCTCGATGGTCTTGAAACTAGGTATTTGATCTTGTACCAAGATGTTGACTGATTCCTTTATTTTGTCTTTTGAATTCTACCACTCGGTGACTAATCCTTTTGTTACTGCATCTTGTTAGATTAATACATTTTTTCTAGACCTTATTGACTTTAAGGATTCAAAAATATCATAGAATTATTCTTCAAACATCTTAATCATGGCATTAGGAACTGACAATATAGTTTGCTTCTCTAAATTTTCCTTCAGCTATTGTAGATTCTACCTCTGATGTTATAAGCCTTTGATGGCAGCCTAGAATTGAGATGATTTTGATTGAGCTAATTCAAACACATTTACCTCAAGGATGGGGTTTCACCTAGTCTTTGCCCTTCAGTAGGAGTCAAGCCAATAAATGGTTCCACTTTATGGAAAGTGAATTCTTCTCCCCTAACCATGTCTTTCTTCTTAGTGACTCTTTGTAATCCAACTGTTGTTGGGTCGAACTTAATTCCAACTCATGATTATGTCACTAGAGAATAAGGGGTTTCAATCTATGTTCCACTTGGCTCTCTTAGAGCCATCATCCTTTATTTTTCTTCATTTTACAAAGCCACAATCCATGGCTTAAGATCATCATGCATAGTTATATTGATAGATTTTTTTATTGCCCAAGGATGGTGTAGAGTAGGAACTTTCAAAAAAATTACATATAAAAATCATCTAGGGATAATTGGACCTTGGATTGGGTTCTCATCACTGAAAATGTTGACTTCATTCAAAGGATGAGTGAAGGTTAACTTGGATCTCTTCTTCCTTATTGGAACCAATGTTAGCTCAACTTTTCTCTTTGGGGTAGGTGTTGTAATAGGGCTATATCCAATGTAACTTCCTTCCCCTTATTTTCTTCTACTTCCCTAGCTTGAGCCTCTTCTTCATCAAATTCATAGGCATTGGCTAGTATCTTTAGAGTATCTTCCACCATTTCCTTAGGGTCTAATTCTCTTATGTCAATTCCTTCAACCTATGATTTTGGTTCTACTACTTGGGTTGAAGATGAAACAACTTCACTAGGTCTCCTTTCTTCTCGCCTTGGTGCCTTAGGATTTTGGATCTCTATTCATGGTTGTGGAGATCTATATAACTCTCCATTGAGCAAATGGTATTGTTTAGACCTCAGGTGCAACCTATCATCACTTACTTTATATTCCCTTTCCATCCTAGCTTCTAGAGCAATGTTGAATTTCTTCTATCTTGTCAAGACCTTGATGAAGGAAGATGCCTTTGTGTAAAATGGGTCATAGACTCCAGACTGGTGTTCATAAGTCATTTTTTTCCCTTTGGCTTTTAAATTCCCCTTGAGCTTGCCTTGGGGATCCCACTGTCTCAATTCATCTAGTTGTAGACTGAA
Source organism: Torreya grandis (assembly GCA_037957365.1). Lineage (NCBI taxonomy): Eukaryota > Viridiplantae > Streptophyta > Pinopsida > Cupressales > Taxaceae > Torreya > Torreya grandis. The sequence goes on from JARHVA010003081.1 coordinate 2,168,456, forward strand.
AGAGTTCCTATGTCTATATGTTGCCTCTAAATTTTCCCATTGATTGAATATGGTCCTTCCAATAGTAATTGGGAGGTTGTGGAAGAGTCCGTTCCTATTATTTCTACATATACAATCTATACCATGGAATAATTGGTAAACTACCTCTTATTCTGCAAGCTTATTGGGGACATGGATGGGTACCCTTAGGGGTTGGCCTTAGATTCTTTCAACTCTAATGATGGTGCAATCTGGATACAACCATATGTCACCAATGGATTTAATTTATTTCTTGACCAAAGGACCAACTCTTGCCTTTAGATGCCTAGTTATGGCCTTAGTTAAGGCTGGATAGACACAATCACAAATGAAGTGCATGTGGTCCCTATATTTGAATATGTGTAGTTTTGAATAAAATTGGGAGACCACATGTGTCCCTTTGGGTGACCATTCTCTATGGTTTGGGATCTTGGTGGTGGTGAGCAAGGCATCCAATAAGTATTAAATCATGTAAAATCAACCCCTATTCCTTTTCTTAACTATGTAAATTTATCTACACAAATAGGTGTTAATAACTTCACCAAGGGGAGGTGTGAGTTCCCTTTCAACCATAAAATATATCAAGGTCACCTAGATTAAATCCACATAGGTGGTGGTTGGATTTACACACATCTTATTCATCAATGTCATAATAATCCTGATCTCAGGTCTAAATTGGCTAATTAGAATGTTGCCATTGAAGTCCATGAATACCTGATTCCTATAATACAGCCATAGGGTAAGGATGGTCTTTAGGTCATTTTCTTTAGCTCAATTATTTATGATGGTCATGTCTATTTGGAGCTTAGGTAGCTTATAATAATTCTCAAAAGTTATGGTTGAGACATAAGCTACACTTTTGTGAGTGTGCTCATTGCCTAACATGCCTTTAACAATCTTGTAATCTTTAAAAATACGAGATAAAACATCAATACAATACAATACCTTGGGTTTGTCCACTAAAAAGTTTAATCTTATCATTTTAATAGCCACTATGTCATAATATCTCCTCATAGACAAGTTTTTCTCCTCTTCCTTTGTGATGACCGATTACTCTTTGATGGTCTAGAATAGCTTGGACTAGTTATTTTCTCTTATGTTTAGGGTGGTCTCATCAAATTTAGTTTCTTTGAAGACTCTCCCCTCAGCATCTAAAGTTAGATATAGCTCCACATCTTCATTATAAGTGCCTTTTCAAGCTACCATGGTCTGAACTAGGTCAAATTGCTCACTAGTGGACTGTTCTTTGGCTCTGGATTGAATTGATATAGCTCAAATGATAATTCACTCTTCTAGGTTAGATTGTACTCAATACAAGGTCTAATTAAGGATTTTACATGAGTTAGGGCATTACTACAAGTCTTCTCAGAGCTTTAATGGTGGGAGCTTATTTGAAATTAAGTGAGCTTATGCCTTAGATTTTATTTGGATCCTTGCATTTATACCTTTGTCTTTTTACACCCATAAGATATTTAGATTTGTCATTTTATAATTATGTGGCACCATCATGGTGTCTTTGTGGCACTTTCATAGCACTTTGCTCATTAATTTTCAAAAATTGTTCATTGCCTTTTGAAAAATTGGCTTTTATTTCACACCATCAAATCTTCTTTCATGAATCAATGTAACCATTGATCTTGATCCCTCAAGTTGAGAATAATTGGTCACTATATCTATTTATCTCCAAGGTTATACCACTTGGTAGCCCCACAAGCCTTCTGAGCTCTACGCCTTGTTAGTTTTGTAAGTTCACATACTTTTACCACGTGGCCATCTCTAGTTTGATTATAAGGTCTTTGACTTTTTAACATTGATTATGCACTATTGGATCTGATGGGTATGAATCAACATGGACCATTTATCTTTAGACAATGCACAATCTTTAATTTATACTATGCACTGAGGTTGTACCACTTGGCAGTCTCATGGGCCTTCTAAGATTTATACTCTGTCATCTTGCCAATTAATGCATTCTCACCATGTTGTAGTCTCATGTTAACTAGGAGCTTTTTTAAAAAGTCTACCCTTATCCCACACCATTTGATCATTATTTTATAAATAAACATAGGTATTTCAATTATGATCCATGGGATGGACCACTAAAGGCTATTCATTGTCCTTTGGACATGACTATGACATTTGTCACTTCCTCACCATCTCAGAGGTGTAGTTGAAACTTTAACTAGCTACATTTATTTTGATCATATTTATTTGAGCAAACACAGATTTTTGATCCTACAAAGATACACAATATTTAATTAATGGTCAAGACACATAAATAACTTAGGTTAAATAATTTAGACTATGGTTTTATTTCATGTTAAAAAACATAAAATAAACCTTAGGATAGAATGTTTAATCTAAGCTTATAACATAATAAAAGGGGGACCCCATGACTAATAATAAAAGGACTTAACATAAGGTTTTTAACCTAAGGTTTTACCATATTAATAAATATGCCAAAACTTTAGGTTAAAATCTCTAAGCTAAGTTTTTTAACAATAGGGCCCCTTGAATAAAAGTCATGGCATAAGGTTTTATCCTAAGGTTTTATAATATTAATAAATACAATTGAAACCTTAGAGTAAAGTCTTAGGCTAGTTTTATCTAATAAAAAGGGACACTTTTAGTCTTAATATTAATCTCACATTATTGGATCTTGGCCATTTGAGTGAATGTGGATCATTGATCTCGATCCATGGGGTTGAGTGAGATTGGTCCCATGGATTAGAATCTTAGACTTATCAAGCCCATCTCACACCATCAAATTATGTTCAGTCAAGTAAACATGGGTCGTTGATCTTGAAAACAAGCAAAATATTTAATTTAAGACTCAGAGGTATATGGAACTTATGATAAAATATTAATACTAAGTTCTTGTTTATGTTAATAAACATGAATGAGACTTTAGGACTAAGATTTTAGTCTAATTTTAAACAAAAGTACCATGCATTATTCATACTAAGCTTATGAACATGATAAATGGACCCTACAATGATAAAGTTATACCATGCTAAGGTAAAAGGAACAAGGGAATTGGAAATAAAGGGGACCAAACATATAACTTTTAGACTAAGGTTTGGTCATGTTGAAAAACATGACTAAGCCTTAGTATAAAAAATTGAACTAAGTCTATGTCATTCTTAAAGCGTTCCCACATGAATTATTCCCACCAATTTTGAATTTGGTCCAAAAGAACCTTTGCTAGGGTTTCTTGAATGAGGATTTCAAAAAGCTTTAAACATGGATTTAATTTGACTTTCTATATACCAAAGTCTAGTAAAATCCCAAGTTGGGGATTAAACTATAAAATCTAGGCATAGTTCATTCAAGGAGGGTTCTATTACACCTAAAACTTGAAAAAAGAAGAGTAAATGTTAGAAAATTTAGACAAGGTCAAACCAAAGCCATGAACAAATAATCTAACCAAGTCAAGGTGTGGATGATATTCAAATACAAATAATATGTAAACATGTGAATGATACTCTGATCAAGTGAATTTTCAATTTTAAGGTACAAAACTGTATAATTTATCACAAGGGTCCCCATTTCTCATAAATTGGGGTATGTTGACCTCAACACTAACATGATAAATTTTACCAATCTTAACAAATATACTAAGCCAACATTTTCAGTAACTAACCCATACCAAAGTAATATTCATGTCACCGCTAAAACTACTAACTACGAGACTCCTCCCTATTTTTTGTCACTTAATCCCTTATTTATATAAATGGTGGAAGATGAAAATTATATTAAATACATAATTGAAATGATTTTTTTATCAATGAAAATCCTCAACATAGAGGTAATGATCCTTCATTTATATATAACATCATGATGGGACCTCATTTTGAAGATTCACTTTCACCTATCTTTTTTACAAGATTTGGGTCAAGTCAATTAATGATTTCCTCCATTTTTTACCCTCTATAATATCTCCTTCTAATACTATGGCATCATCCTCCATGTCTTATTTTACCTCCATGCCAAGTATTTCTACTAACATGGTTGGTGTATCTTTTAGTGGGCCTACCCCAAACTTCCACACTAATACCCAATTTTACTTAACTCATAATAGATCTACTATAGCTATTACTTCTCATGCTACTACTACTTCCTATACCACTACCACTTCTCATGCCACTACTGCATCTCATGCTACTAGTGCATCTCAATTTATTAACACCTCACAACACATTTATGCTTCTAAAGCTTCTTCTACTACTCAAAATAGTGCTCAAACTAATCAACTAGTATTATAAACTCTCAACCAAATGGATAATTTTCAAACCAATAATGAAAACCAAATGATACAAATGCAAAACCACTTATTTCATCTTCAAAATCAACCTCAACACACTCAATGGGGAGCACAAAATCCTAATGCCTCCCACCTCCCCTTAGGGATTCACATGATAACCTTATACCTTAACCCCCACTTATTAATAAAATTATTAAAAATTTATAAAACAAACCTCTTATAACTCAAATCACAAACACTGACATAGAAGGTATAATTCCCACTATCACTTATAATGGATCTATGGATCCTACCTTGCACTTAAAAACTTTTGAAAACCTATACAAATATTGGATTAAACTTAATACCTTTGTTGCAACCAAACTCTTAGCTAAAATTGTCTCCAGAGATGTTTTAGATTGGTATAATAAACTTAAAACCCACTCCATCCCAGTTTAGAGGACTTTGTCAATGCATTTGTTCAAGAATTCTAAACTAATGATCTTCCTAAAAATAATTTATCCCATTTTATCAACTATAAATAAATAGAATCTGAAATGGCACAAGTTTTTGTTAAATAATATAAATCCTTGTCTAATAAAACTGAGCATGATATGGTAGATGAAAACCTCTTCCACTTATTCACTAATGCTCTTCATCCTAAATTACAATACCACATTAGGACTCTTTCCCTAAAATATTTGGAAGAGGCCATTAACCAAGCTAAATGCCAAGATTTCCTTATACATTAATTTGAACCTTCCCACCCTCCAATGAGAACTTGCATGCTTTTAAAATATGAAAATCTACATGTAACAAAAAATGATATTATGGATACTTATGATTTGATACACACCATCCAAGGCATTACTCCAAATACTACCACCTAATAATAATTCTCATCCTAGTTCCATATTGCCTCAACAATATAACATGGATGTGCACAAAGCTATTTCCTTAGTATAAATTCAAAGAAATCTTATATAACCCTCACTACAAGATCTTGACCCTACACATCCTATAAAACACTGGTATGATCCCAATGAATTTTTTTGGTTTTATGCAAGTCAGGGTCATTTTCATGAAACTTATCACCAATTGAGAAATCTTGCTATGGAATTTATCCTTGGACCCAACTTAGACTATGAATCATTTATACGCAAATGTCAAAAAGCCTATGAAACAACACTTAAGGCTCATGAAACCAAAACTAAAAATGAAGCCTTAAATCAAGCTAATGTTCATCTAACTATCTACAAAGATTCTCTTCCTAACTATCAAGATAACACCAACCAACCTACCCATACCATCAATAACATCAAGAGTACCATAGATCCTAACTCTAACAATGAGAATGTGGTCAACATGAATAATATGAGAAGAGTAGTTTCTTATATTGAATCATACCCAACCTCTAAACTTAACAATTCTCTAACATTTCACATTATTCATGACACTTACCCATCACATATCATATAATTGGGGCATGTGAAACCAATAAACACACAAGTATCACCTCCAATAATGCTAATTGATAATACTCCTCATACAATTGACACATGTTCTACCCTTCTTCCAACTAAGATACCTCAAGCAGATATCCCTCAAAATTCACATCAACTTTATTCCATTCCTACATGAGAAATAATCCAATAAATAGCCACATCACTTAAGATATATCAACCAAACCCAAACTAAATATCCCTTATCAGCACAAAGTTCACTACACATCCAAACCCCCTTCAATGGATTTATTACAACATTGTGTACCTTTATCTAGTAATCTTCTAAATGGTTATGATGAATGGAATCATATAATGGAACTTTCCCATCTTCCATCCCAAACTCTTTTTTTATAACTTATATTAACTTCCCCTCATCATCATAATCAACTAGTGAAATTACTATTCAAAATGAGCATCCCTCATGCTCCACCCATGGGGCAAGAAGCTACATTATCTAGATCAGAAGATAACATTATATAATAGTGTGAAGAGATGTCTATTCACATTAATGAAACAATATACACTTCTCTTTTACTCAAATTTTCTATCTCTTCCATGACTCTTGATGAGGTATTGCTTCGTGAAGATGACCCTCCCCTCTTTATTATCATTCAAATATGAGATATCCTATTCAAACATGCTTTAATTGATGAAACATTAGGCACTTGTGTTTATTCCCTCTATTTTATTAAAACACTTGGATATTCTAAATGTAATATTAAATCCACACAAATTACATGTCAAGGATATTATAGAAGATAAATTCCTCTACTAGGTTGTGTTTAGCTTCCCATCACTATTTATGTGAAAGTTATGATATTTAACGATCCACTTTCCTATAATATATTACTTGGTCAACTTTAGAAACATTACATGAGAGTAGTTGCCTCATCCACATGCCAATGTATTAAATCTTCCCACAATGGTGCTATCTATAAGATTCAAGGTGACATGAAACCTTAAAATTTTGAACAATTTTAAAATGAGGTATTTTAAAAATACCTACCCTTCAAACTTTACCTAGCATTTCATTTCATGAATCAAAACATTTTGATTATCCCATCAACATTACTCTAGGTTATAATGATCATCCTAAATTAATAGGAAACATCCCTCATAACCTCCTAGACTTAGATGATGATGAAAAAGATGAGATCAAATTAAATATCAAAACTTTTTATCTCTCTCCTAACATCATTGTTTAATTCCCTCCTTCTCTCCAACTTCACTCTTGTCAAAAATATTCAAATGAATTATTGATTACCCTAATTAAAACACACATTCTATTCACCATGATTCCTCATCTAATAAAATAGCTAAAACATGTACTATTGACTTATATACACCTGATTATAATGATGAATATTCTATATTCAACCTATTTTTATCTAGATTTATTCAAGCAAAAAATGTATAGGTGCTTAGATATTGTTGTTCCTTATTACAGTCTCTTGTATCTTTTTCTCTAGTTATTTCTCTTGTTACAATACTTGATGTTATTTTTTCTCTATTTTTCATAGGTTAGAGATGGAACACACAATTACTACACCTCAAAGGAGTATGCTTATGGATCATGCCATGATGAGATCTTTCCATTTTTATAGAGACCATGATCCTTTCAATTTAGCTCCTCTACTTCAACCTTTTGCACAGCTAGCCATGCATATAAATGAGCATAGTCTAGATCCTACTCCATATTCTTAATTCCTTGGTAATAATATTATATCATTACCTAATCTCAATCATCTACCACCACAATGGTAAAATGATCCCTATTGTGATATCCATAGAGTTTCTAGTCATTGGACCAAGAATTATCATATACATCAGTAGGAGTAGGCTTCTTCCTCTACCACTTCAACTAGTAGACCTTCACCATCTACTAATAGATGTATTTTTTGCTTTCATGGTATATGCAACCATTCTTCTACACATGACTGATATCTTAGACAATGTATTGATACACTATGTCCATCTATAGTACAACCTAAATACAAAACTATACCACCTCCTAAGCTACTTATAAAGTATATCCTTAAATATAGGGAAGTATATTGCCTTTAGAATCAGTGCACTACACACCATACTGATAGATTTTGAGTATTTTAGCAACATATTTGGGATATTCCATGACCTATGCCTTCATTGGCTCAGCTTCCCTCTCTAGTTCATCTATGGGTAAAGGCTTCTCCCTCCCCGCCACCTACATCTTCTCATAAATCTCAAGACACTTGTTACATTCCTAACATTGAGTATCCCAAATAGGAGCTGCCTCATGAGCATCATCATTCTTCTACCACACCTACATTTTATATAGATATGATATGAAATGAAGTCTTCTCATGACTTTCTATGAAGATTGATGATACTCTAATTAATGTCAGAATTCAGCTACATAAGGATGTATCAGATGTTATAGATGGTATTTATAGTGAAATTTATCAGTATTTATGAACACATCATGGTGTCCTATCACATTATTATATGATTTGGCCTTGATTTATGATTATTTATATATTTGATATGTTGATTTTCATTTTCATTAGACCTCATTTATCTACATATTTCTATTATGATCTCTTATGGATTATTTTATATGGAGTTTTACCAACTTATATTCATGACTTATAATTATTTTCACATGGTTTTATCTTTCTATTTTTATGCTTTTATGATTTCTTTTTATCTTCAATTCAAACAAAGATAGTTATTATTGTGACCTGGTTATTAAACCCACATCCCCATAATATCATATCTTTACCATATGATCAAGAATAATTCTCATTGTATCACTATATACACAGACCTCTTTTGATCTCTATTTATCCCATTTATTTTCCTCCTCATATTAAGCACACATATAGTTGAGATTTGAGATAATATACTAGTTTATAGAAAATCCAAATGGTTTATTCAATAATCTCTCTAGATATATTGCTTCCTATAACCAAAACCTAAAGCTCATCTATGTATGTCACTTTTGGCATTCATGTTTGGTTATCCACAAAATATATAAAAATTTAAAACCCAAATCATTTTAAACAAAAGGCAATGATAAAAAGGCAAAAATAAAAATTTAAAAAGTAAAAATCACAAAAAATACATGATTCATATCACTTCTCCTATCCGTAATCACAACTCAAACTCCACAGTTAGCCTCATACTAGAGCCTATGTCCCATTGGGGTGTGGTAGGCCAGTAAATAGAGATAGGGGAATTCAAAATTATCTATAGTTATACCTACTTTTCACATAAGTACCAAATCTTTTCAATAAATTGATAAATTTGTAAAGGGTCCTAAGGGAACAAGGAACACATTGTGGGAAGGTAGGTCCATTTTACTCTTCTTATATATATAACCTTCATGAATTGATCTTAGTATTCAATTTATTTTCCCATAAAGTTTTATGTCTATAGTGAACAAATATCTTTTGCATTTGAGGGTAACTAACCTATTAGTGCATTCCTATATTCTTAATATGTCTTAAGTCTAATAAGCTTTCATTATAAATTCATATGTCATACTTATTCCATTCCCTTCATTTTCTACAACAATGTTAGTATTCCTCATTGATGAATATGCTTTGTTAATTTATCACACTCCTAGAGTTATCTCATTCTTGAGTTTTAGAATAAGACTTTGGATAAGACCATGCATTTTTCATAAATTTATCCTTATTACCTAATAATCATATTCCTTATTCCACCTCAATGGTGTTCCATTTTGTGAGTTGTAATGTAATACCATAGATATAACCAAGCAATCCTAACAAAATATTCCTAAAAACTTCTATACCATTCATCACATAAATAACTATCAAATTTTGTTTGTTAAGTTTACATTTGATTCAACATGTATTCCATTTTATTATAAATTTTTAATATTTCACATCTTGATTTAGTATGATCTATCTTGTTTTGATTTGGTGTCATTACTTTTCAAACATTTGATTTAACATGTCTTCCATTTTACTGACAATTTTTTCATACTTCCCATCTTGATTTAGTATGATTTATCTTGTTTTGATTTGGTGAGGGTACGATTCTTTTTTGACTTAACAGGTTTTCTATTTTATTATAATTTTTTAAAACTTCCCATCTTGACTTAGTATGATTTTTATTTTTTTAATTTGGTATATTTTTCTTTCCTTGTTAAAAATATTTACCATTTACTATATATTCATCTTTTATTTTACATATTTCCCATTGTGATTTAGTGTGTATTAAATTTTATGATTATTTCCTTACTTTTTCAAATCTTACATTTTCTTTGTAACCATGCATGTGTCTCACATAATGGTAGAAAAACAAATCATACACCATATATTTTCCAATAGCATATACATCCAAACTAAAACATGTGCTAGAATGAAAATAGCTATAAACATCCATACATCCATGATATAAATACAACTTATAAACCAAGAAATGTCCATATCCATATATATCAAGAGTTTGATAAAAAATAATAAGTACAAATATAATATCTAACAGCTCTACGGTTGTGCTATATCATGCCTATCTAGTGGTCAAACCACACTACCCATAGATTCATGTCACTAATACCTCTAAATATTCTGCTATAATGAGGTAGTCTAGGATTTGAGACCATCAACTTGTCCATGTAGATTAACCACCTAGGCCTGCACACATGTCAAGCTCTATAGTAGTGGCCATATGAGTAGCTTGTTCCTCATGCCTCTCCATCTCTAACTCCAGGGGTAGTTGTATCCCATCCCCTCATTCTTTTATCCCTTGGGCTGCCTCTCCAACCAAGTGAAACTAACTATCATACATTGGGTTATATGGTATAATAGGATCCTCCATGGTATTAATATCATGATGAAATATCATTCTATCCAAAAT